>CM032453.1:7380972-7761501 GCA_019049505.1 Pachyrhynchus sulphureomaculatus | reverse complement strand
TTAGGAACTTTTTATTTATAAAAGATCAAAAGTAATACGAACAACAATTTTATAACTTAAAGGTTCCTTATCAAACTTTTCGGATAAGAGTTATTTAAAAATAAATAATCGGATGATTTTTGAAAAAATTGAACAAAGTATGAAGATCATTGTTTTAAGTATTTTGGTGACTTGTCTTTTGAGTAAATAATAACTAAATTGATAAAATAAAAAACAAACATTATTATATGAATTCTCTAAGTTTACGGTAACCTCACGAGAGAGAACGAATCAACCGCGTAGAGTAAAAAGAAATGGTAAATTAATGTTCCCGGTACGCTTCCCTTGCAACATGTAGTACTTTTAAAATATATACTAAATTTGACTTTTTTATACAAGCTAACTTAATCTCAAAACTACAACTATTCAGTATATATCACCACTACACCAAACACTTTATTTTTGCACTCGACGCGCGTTTCGCTAACCATGTTAGCTTCATCAAGAGCGACGATTGACTCGAGTCAATCATCGCCGAGCGTTATAGTCCCCTCTACTGGTTACTTGACCGGAACTGATGGCCTTGCCTATGCCATTAATTCCGCTTGAGTAATTCAAGGGTTAGGCTAAGTATAAATAGGAGAGATTTGTAGTTTAGCTTTAGTGAATCATCGCTCCTGACAAAGCTAACATGGTTAGCGAAACGCGCGTCGAGTGCAAGAATAAAGTGTTTAGTGTAGTGGTGATATATACTGAGTAGTGTCACTGTGCCAAAGATTCCATATTCCCAACTTAGCCAAAACTACAAGTCTATATTTTAAGTGATATCGATATTTAAATGGTATTTTATAGGAATATTACGAGGGTCGTTTCAAACGTTCTCGGCGTGACCCAGTTATGGCGCCAATATGACCCAGTTATTATAATATTTGTTACCGACCAATTTCCCTTACTAACCACCTTTGTAAAGTCATGGAACGCATGGTCCACTTGGCTCCTTGAAACAAATCACTTCCTATCCAACTAGCAGTTCGGTTTTAGAAAATACCACTATGGACCATCTAGCCTCTTTAGATACACACATCTGCAAAGCTTTCAGATCCAAAGCCCACTTCATCCTAACATCCCTCGACTTAAACTCCGCCTTCGGCTCCATAGACCCGAACACAATTCTTTCCCAACTACATCATCTTGGAATCAGGGGCTCCCTTCCCAAATTTATATTAAACTTCGTTCAACCCAGATCCTCCCAAATCAAAGTAAAACACTCTCTATCAAACCCTTACATCACATACCGAGGAGTCCCCCAAGGATCAGTCCTCAGTCAGTTTTCAGTGCATATAGAATCTGGTACAATATAAACATTTCCCCCTTTAGTAAGAAATGGCATCATTGCGCTACTCTTCAAATGACTTTCCCTTAGTTAATGAAAAAAAAATCATTTTCCTGGCTAGATAAGTAACTTTAAGAGATACCCCGTAGTTTATCTACTTAAACAATGATAATGTCAAAAATTCTTGATGTATGATTTAAAAAAAAAAATATACAGGAAGTTAACGATTAAAATATTAGAAAATATGTAGAACATCTAAGTGTTTCTTATCGGATTACTATCGAAAGTGTTTTTTAATTTATAAAGAAAAAAACAATGTAAGTTAGAAACAAACAACGATTAGACACCTGTAAAACATGGGGCGTTTTACATTAAGTATTCTGGTAATCTCCTTTTTAGGTAAGAAAAAAACCACTTAAAAATTAATATTATAAAACAATTTCGTTATTATAGAAATTTGCTAAGTTTTGGGCAACCGTAACGCTTGCTTACCCTAAGGAGAAATAAAAACCGAGTTGTGTTTTAAAAGTTGTCATAAACGAATTAAAAATGGGTTCGTATTAACTCTTCTGTTAATATGTTATACTCTGAATAATTCGTTGGTAACTAAATTTTCTTTTATTACTTTCCTTGCTAAAGAAAAATATTGTATTTGTGAAAAAATCACATTCTGAGATTTTTGCTTTTCTTGACGTTTAGTGTTGCTAGATCACGAAAAACCTAGCCAATCCTTTCCGTCGGTCTGTCATTTAACTATGCATTATTTCAAAATTCTCTGCAGGTTGCGACCTGTTCATACGATTTGAATTTTTTTTGTTTATTGTTTTGTATTATAGCTTTATCTTCTCATTAGGTAATATCTATGCAACAAGTTTGTCAGTGATATCCCATTTCGTTCGTGAGTTATCATGCCAACAAACCGATAGATCGATACAAACTGGGGTATTTAAACATGCATTGTTTCAATATTCTCCTAGGGTCCAATTTAATTTTTTTTTTGTTTACAAATGTTCGTGATTAAATAGCGAAGAGATTATTTTGAAAATAATAGACCCAAAATTATATATATATATATATATATATATATATATATATATATACATATGCATATATATATATATATATATATATATATATATATATATATATATATATATATACATATGCATATATATATATATATATATATATATATATATATATATATATATATATATATATATATATATACATATGCATATATATATATATATATATATATATATATATATATATATATATATATATATATACTACTGTGATTAAATAATCGGTCAAGTGTAAGTTGAACTTGCACAATTAGTGTTCCGTACGTTGATTGCTTTTAAAGTAAAAGATTTTGTTACGGAGGTATAAAATGATTAGTGACTTCACAAAACACACCCCAAATGAGTTTTCAACAAAGTTAGTTTCCAATCTTTACTGAAAACTGATGACCTTGAAAATTTTGTTTTTTTATATACCAGATAAATCATTCCACACCGTGTGGAGAATATTTCAGAATTTTTTCAAAATTTTTTGATAAGTACTTTTCGAAATAAAGCGGGTGGACAGCGATTTCTAGCGATTCTTTAAAAATAATACAAAGAAAAGTGGGCATTATATATATATATATATATATATATATATTACTCGTATTTTCACAAGCTTTCATTTGACACCACAAACTATGACCTAGGATTTTTTTTTATTTTTCCGATTTCACCCCTCAAAACGAACCCTTTAAGTCAATATTTAACTTTCAAAACTACATGGCTCTGATGAGGTCATCAATTCCTATAGTATTACCAAATTTCAACTTTCTATGACGAATAGTTTCGGAGAAAATCGGGTGTGACAGACGGACACACAGACAGACGGAGAGACGGACAGACACCGAAACACTAAAAATAGTAAGAGTTTTGAAATAAAACGCAAACGGGTTATTTATTTTTCCAAATTTATTTCGTCCCCTTCAAAGTAACCCCCTTGGATACAATGCATTTATGCCAACGTTTTTTCCAGTCTTCAAAACAGTTGTTGAATTGATTTCTGGAATGGCCTTTAAAGCCTTATTCGATTCGGTTTTAATCCCCTCAATCGACTCAAAACGGTATCCTTGAAGCGATTTTTTTGAGCTTAGGGAATAGCCAGAAGTCCGACGGAGCTAAATCAGCCGAATAGGGCGATTGCGGAATGATATAAGTCGAATTTTTGATGAAAAAGTCGCGAAGAACCCATGCTGTGTGAGAAGGCGCATTATCGTGATGAAAAAACCAAGAGTTATCGGCCCATAATTCCAGCCTCTTTGAATGTTTAGGAAGCCGAAAAACCATTTTTAAAACAAAATTTAATGCAACTTCTTTACTGAATTTTTTTACTAATGTTAAAAATCGAAAAAAAAACGCACTTTTATTGTTGAACGAATGCAAGTGAGTCTTATTAACTACTGACGCTATGGTCGTAAAATTTGACTTGACACAGATGGCAGTTAAGGTCCTACCAATCTAACAAAAAAAAATTAATCCGATTTGGAAATGCCCGGGAGATTTAAATTTAAAAGTCTTACTATTTTGTGATCACAGTAGAATATATATATATATATATATATATATATATATATATATATATATATATATATATATATATATATATATATATATATATATATACATATATATATACATATATGTATATCCGGTTATTCTTCTGTTAATATGTTATACTCTGAATAATTCGTTGGTAACAAAATTTTCTTTTATTACTTTCCTTGTTAAAGAAAAATATTGTATTTGCGAAAAAATCACATTCCGAGATTTTTGCTTTTCTTGACGTTTAGTGTTCCTAGATCACGAAAAACATAGCCACTCCTTTCCGTCGGTCTGTCTGTCTGTCGGTCTATCGCACACTGGGGTATTTAACCATGCATTGTTTCAAAATTCTCTACAGGTTGCGACCTGTTCATCCGATTTCATTTTTTTTGTTTATTATTTTGCATTGTAGCCTCTCATTAGGTAATATCTATGCATCAAGTTTGCCAGTGATATCCCATTTCGTTCATGAGTTATCGTGCCAACAGATCGATAGATTGATACAAACTGGGGTATTTAAACTTGCATTGTTTCAAAATTCTCATAAGGTCACAATTCCGATTTGAATATTTTTTGTTTACAAATGTTCGTGATTAAATAGGGAAGAGATCCCTTACGGCTTATTTTAAAAATAATAGACCCAAAATTATATATTTATATATATATATATATATGTATATATATATATATATATATATATATATATATATATATATATATATATATATATATATATATATACATATATACGTATATACATATATACATATATATATATATATATATATATATATTATATATATATATATATATATATATATATATATATATATATATATATATATATATATATATATATATATATATATATATATATATATATATATATATATATATATATATATACATATATACGTATATACGTATATACATATATATATATATATATATATATATATATATATATATATATATATATATATATACGTATATACGTATATATATATATATATATATATATATATATATATATATATATATATATATATATATATATATACGTATGTATATATATATATATATATATATATATATATATATATATATATATATATATACGTATATACGTATATATATATATATATATATATATATATATATATATATATATATATATATATATATATATACAGTACAATCCCGATTATCCGAATCGCGATTATCTGAAATCCGGCTTATCCGAAACAAACTGTTAAAAAGCAAATTGTATTCCAATTAAACGAAAAAATCCCCATTATGCGAAACAGACGATCAGTAGTTTCCTTAACGCGTCGGGGACTCCCCGACGTCTATATTTTCACCGCTGTCTATGTTTTGGTTAGTCGACGAGTGTTATAAGTTACTTATTACGTCTATTATTATCGCAGAGGTAATAGTTTCGTTTTAACAGCTATTTTACAAAATGGAGCGTCGTAATAATAAGCGTAAACGTGTTGTTATTACCTTAAAAGAGAAACTTGAAGCAGTTCAACGTTTAGATAATGGTGAACTTCTTAAAAATATAGCAATAGATTTAGGTGTAGCCGTGAGTACTGTTTCAGAGTGGAGAAAAAATCGCGAAAAACTTGAAAAATGGTGTAGTGTTTTGTCATCGCCCACACAGGCACGAAAAAGTATGAAAAGCGGTGAATATCAAAAAGTGGATGATTCTTTATTTTTATGGTTTACAAAAAATCGAGAACGTGGAATACCAATTTCAGGAACAATTTTAAAACGTAAGGCAGTGAGTTTAAGCGAAGAGTTGCCGGTTATTGAAGCGCCTGTAAATTTTTCTGCAAGTGATGGATGGCTAGACAGGTGAAAAAAAAAGACATGGTGTACGTTAGCTGAAAGTTTGTGGAGGAAGATTGTCGGCTAATGTATCTGCTGCAAAAATTTGCGGAGAATTTTGAGCAGCTTATGAAAGAACATGGTTTACAACCAGACCAAATCTATAATTGTGATGAAACAGGCTTGAACTACAAAACGTTGCAGTCAAATATCTTAGCTTCAAAAACGAAAGCTGGAGCACCTGGTTACAAACGTAGCAAAGAACGTATTACTGTTCTTGCATGTAGTAATGCTTCTGGAAGAGAGAAACTCCCATTATTATGTATTGGTAATGGTTGGCAAATCTACGAACCTTTTAAGAATATTCGTCACAATGCTTTTCCTGTTTTGTATAAAAATCAAAACAAGGCCTATATAAACGCGACTCTATTTAAAGACTGGTTTTTTGGAGATTTTGTTCCCAAAATGGAACTTTTTTTAAAAGAACATGGATATCTTAGAAAATGTATTCTGTTACTAGATAACGCCTCCACTCACCCAAGCGCGGAGCAACTTGAATGTGGGGAAATAAAAGCAATGTTTTTGCCTCCTGCTGTAACTTCTCTCATTCAGCCTATGGAATAGGATGTACTGGAAAATTTAGAACGCAATTATAGGCGTTTGTCATTGGAGCATATTTTAGAAGAAGTAGATGAAGGTGGCAATCTTACTGATTGTCTAAAAAAAGATAAATTTGAAAAATGTTATATATTGGATAGCTTCAGCCTGGAATCAAGTAAAAAAGTAGTACTCTGGAAAAATCTTGGTCAAAATTGATTCTACAAGAGGAGAGACATTACTCAGAGACAGAAACGGAAGATAATGAAAGTTTACATCAAATTATTACAAGAATATCAGGATGCGAAAGTGTTATGGAAACCGATGTTTGTGAATGGTTAAACAGTGATGGAAGATGAAATGACTGACCAAGAATTAATTAAAAGTGTATGCAAAAATACTAATAAAATAGACAGTGATGACGATGATGATAACGAAGTAGAAGCCACTGACAATATTCCAGTAAAAATGTCACATTCAGAAGGACTAGAGGTCCTAGAAAAAGCGTTAACTTATGTAGAACAACAAGAAAATGCAATCGCCGCAGACGTTTTGCTTATCAAACGTTGGAGAGACATTGCAGCCAAAAACAGAACTAACGCAAAACGAGTGCAGTTAAAAATTACCACATTTTTAAAACATTAAAGTTAAGAATGAAACTGTTTTATTTTCAATTTTCCGTACATATACATAAAATAAGTAAACTAATTGTTCTATTCTTTGTTTTAATAAATACCTATGTACGTAATAGCATATCGTATGGGTAATGCTTTTAAGTCAATCTGCAATGCTGTATTCATTCTAAACTTCTATTTTATAAAAAAAAATCGGATTAACCGAAATTTCGATTAATTGAAATCACTTTGGTCCATATTATTTCGGATAATCGAGATTCTCTATATACATCTATACGTATATACATATATATATATATATATATATATATATATATATATATATATATATATATATATATATATATATATATATATATACACGAGGCTGGTTTGAAAAGTCCGTGCAAAAATAAAAACTACTTATGTGTTTGGGGTAAACCTTTTTTATTTTTCGACATAGTCTCCTTTTAGGCTTATACACTTCGTTCAACGATGTTCTAGTTTGTTGATCCCTTCCGAATAATAGGATTTGTCCAAGTCTGCAAAATATCCATTAGTGTCTGCAATCACCTCCTCGTTTGAATAAAATCTTTGTCCCGCCAGCCAGTAGTCCGAGGGAGCCAAGTCTGGAGAATAGGGGGGATCTGAAACGAGTTGGAATCCTATTTCCATTAATTTTGTGACCACAACTGCTGAGGTGTGTGCTGGTGCGTTGTCGTGATGGAAAAGGACTTTCTTGTGGGCCAATCGCGGGCGTTTTTCTTGCAGCTCGGTTTTCAAACGGTCCAATAACGATGAATAATATTCACCTGTAATAGTTTTATCCTTTTCCAGATAGTCGATGAGGATTATCCCTTGCGAATCCCAAAAGACAGTCGCCATAACCTTTCCGGTCGAAGGAACGGTCTTCGCCTTTTTGGTGCAGATTCCCCCTTGGTAACCCATTGTTTAGATTGTTGTTTGGTCTCAGGAGTATAGTAATGTATCCATGTTTCATCCACAGTAACGAAACGAGGCTTAAAGTCCTCCGGATTCTTCTGGAACAGCTGCAAACCATCCTTGCAACACTTCACACGATTCCGTTTTTGATCAAGCGTGAGCAATCGCGGCACCCATCTTGCGGATAGCTTTCTCATGTCCAAATGTTTATGCAAAATATTATGTACCCGTTCAGTCGAGATGCCCACAGCACTAGCAATCTCACGCACCTTAACTCTTCTGTCATCCATCACCATATCATGGATTTGATCAATGATTTCTGGAGTCATAACCCCCACAGGCCGTCCAGAACGTTCAGCGTCACTTGTGCCCATATGGCCAGTCCGAAAATTTTGAAACCACTTATAAACTGTTCTAATCGAAGGTGCAGAGTCACCATAATGTTTATCAAGCTTCTCTTTAGTCTCCTGAGGCGTTTTGCCTTTCATAAAGTAATGTTTAATCACCACACGAAATTCTTTTTCGTCCATTTCTTGAAAATCACTTGACTTCCTTGATTCACACGAATGCCAAACACAAAGAAATAGACCAATATGGCTGAAACTTGGTGTGCGTTCATTCAAGAGATGCTACTAACTAAACATGACCTCGATACGCGCCGATGGTGCCATCTCTCGGACTTTGCACGGACTTTTCAAACCAGCCTCGTATATATATATATATATATATATATATATATATATATATATATATATATATATATATATATATATATGTATATATCCGGTTATTGCTAGTTTCTCATGTTCCTTCATATTCAACGTCCTTTTCAATGATTTTAAAAATTTAAAATGGCGGATCCAGTATGTCGGGCGAAAACTCAAAATTAGTTTGATTTTTTCCTATTAAACCAAATATTCTGAAATTTGGTATCCAGGGGTTTTTTGAGTTACTAATTATGGGTACAAAGTTAGGCTTTCATTCATTAACTCATCAAATACTGTATAGTCCATTACTATTATGATAATTTTTACCGGTTTTTGGTTGTAATTTTATAAAATTTGAGCTAATTATTTATAGTAAAAGATATATGAGGCGAAATGAATCGGGCGAGGAGTTAGAAATGTGGTTGCGTATAAATAATAATATATTTCTAATTTACTGTACTTTCTCATTTTAACAAAATTAGTATGTACCAGGGATTGAGGTTTGGTTACAGAGTGACCTTAAAAAATGTTAGTTGATTATAGAACACGTTTTAGAAATACAAACAGCTAACTTGGTCGAAACATCCCTCTGACACAGTAGGTAAATTAAATTATTGTTTTTACTTCCCTTTTTATGGGGGATATTGCTTGTATGAAAACATAACCCCCGCGATTTCTTAGGTTACGAAAAATATATTTTACGTTTTTTTTTTGTTTAGAATTTGCTCCAAAAAAAAAAAAACTAAATTTTCAGAGCAATTAAACGATAAAGTTCTCTCAAAATGTATTTTCTCTTTTTAAGTAAATTATACCATCCAGGCTAACATTCCCCCACTAAAAGTAGTTGATGGACATGATGCAACGAGAAATCAGCTTCCATACCAAGTCTCTGTGCAGGTGAAGCTTGGCAGTGCTTCTAGACATTCATGTGGAGGTTCGATTGTCTCGCCAAAGTAAGTTTACATGAAAGTCTTCCATTATTTAACATTTAACCTTTACAAAAAACACAGAAGAAGATGTGGACCTACTTATAAAATATACATATTATAATAGGTGTTTCGGTTAAAAATGTCGATTTTGCTAAGAGATGGCGTTACTAATACACTTGTTGGTATAGCGTTTTGGAAGGTAAACATACGCCATCAAAAGCCAGTTCGCTATTAATTGTTATTGTGCGAAAAATATAGTTCTTCATAGCTTTGAATATATCGTGTTTCGTACCAGAAAAAGACGTTTTGCGGGGAAGTTTAATAACCTTCTTTTATTTGAAGAAAACGGCTGCTGAAAGTTATCGATTGTTGATTGACCCAGACCAGCCTTCCACATCACAACCAGTGTGCAATATACAGGGAAAGAAAGCTTTGCTGTATATTTGGTGGGATAGTAGAGGAGTTGTGTATTACGAACTGCTAAAACCTGGTGAAACGACTTTTGACAATCAATACCGACAACAATTGATAAAGTTGAACCGAGCATTGAAGGAAAAACTACCAAAATACACCCAAAGACACGATAAAATCATTTTTCAACATGCCAATGCTCGGCCCTATGTTGCAAAATATGTTAAAAACTATTTGGAAACTATTACATGGGACGTTCTACCCCACCCGCCGTATTCACCGGACTTAGCCCCTTCAGACTACCCCATATTTCGATCGATGCAGCACGGACTTTCAGAACAACACTTACATTCTTACGAAGAAGTGGAAATTTGGCTTGATGAATGGTTGGCCTCAAAAGACGAAAAGTTTTTCTGGTGCCGAATCCATTCTTTGACAGAAAGATGGGAAAAAGTAATAGCTAACGATGGCAAATAATTTGATTATTAAGGTAATTCATTTTGTGATGGAAATAAACGCTTAAATGTTGCGAAAAAAATAGACATTATTAACCGAAACACCTACTATATTCTATTGAAACCATAAATTCTGTTATAAAAACTATACAAATTATTATGAACCCCCAAAAATTCATTACATTAGCTAACATAATACGTAAAATAAAAAAGTTTTTGGTCTAGCTACTTAAAATACATTTTTTTTTTTTTTGCAAAATTCGACTTTATTTCTTAATATAGTCTCCTGCAATACGGATACAATTAGTCCAATACTTTTCTAACATTTCTATACCTTTTTTATAGAAGGATTTATCTTTGCCTTCAAAGTAGGCCTCAGTTTCGGCGATAACTTCTTCGTTGGAGCCAAACCTCTTTCCCGCGAGCATTTTTTGATGTCTACGAATAGATAATAGTCGCTGGGGGTCAAATCTGAAGAATACGATAGATGAGGAAGCAATTCAAACTTCAATTCATGCAATTTGGTCATCGTAACCATTGACTTGTGACACAGTGCATGGTCTTGATGAAAGAGCACTTTTTTCATATTCACTTGGAGCCGTTTTTTTTGTGATGATTTCTGCCTTTAAACGCACCAATAACTGTATATAATATTCGCTAATGGACATATAAAACTAAGAAATGAAGAAATTATAATTATATCTATATAAAGGAAAGAGGAAAAAAATTAAAGAGTTGATAAGAAAAGCAAAGGAACAGTCATGAAAAGAGTTCGGAGATTAAATGGAAGAAAATAATAAAGAAAATCAAAAGCTGTTCTACAGAGTTCTTAAATCATTCAGGAAGGACCTATAACCGAATTATATGTAAAAAACAAAAACCAAGAAATCCTAACAACAGAGAAAGCAATAATGGAAAGAATAGTTCGAAGAACTATTGGTGGATAATGAAGAAAAAGATAATGCAAATTATGAAGAATTGGAACAGCAAAATATGAAAGAAACAGAAGATAGGGTACAAATAGAATGGAAAGAGTTGGAGGAAGTTATAAAAAAATTGAAAAATGGGAAAGTCTCAGGCAGCGATAAGATAACATCTGAAATGATTAAATACATGGGAAGGAAAGGAAAAACAATATTGTTAGAAATAGTTAATAGTGCCTGGAAGGAAGAAAACTTTCCAGCCGAATGGGGAATATCGTTTATTACACCAATCTACAAAAAGGGAGAACACAAGGATTGTAATAATTACAGAGGAATTACTACACTGAACACAATTGTCAAAATTTATGAGGGCAATATTAATAATAGGATAAAGAAAGTAATAGAACCAAAACTATCGGAATCGCAAAGTGGTTTTAGACCAGCAAGAAGTACACAAGACCACATATTTACACTGAAACAGATTATCGAGAAAAGATCAAAACAAAATAAGAGTCTACACCTTGCTTTCATAGACTTAAAAAAAGCATTTGACAGTGTTCAAGACAATTTTTAGGACAATCCTGAAATATGGATGTGAATCATGGACCCTAACAGACAGGCAGAAAAACAAGATATAAGCCGTCGAAATGAGAGCAGTACAAGGAGTTAGACAGAAGGACAGAATAAGGAATACAGAAATAAGAAGAAGGCTGAGAGTACAAGCAATTATGGAATATATATATACAACAAAGACAGCTGGGATGGTGGGGACATGTACAGAGAATGAAGGATGATAGACAGATGAAACAAGTGTATGAAGCCCGAATACAGGGAAAACAGAAGCAAGGAAAACCTAGACAAACCTGAAATGGGAGTATTGGAAGTATACTTAAGGAGAAGGGAAAATCCTGGAAAGAAGTAGTGAAAATGGCAAAGAATAGAGATAGATGGAAGAAGTTTATATGTGGAGATTGAGAGGGAAAAAAAGGAGAATGTATAACTACCCTACACCATATGGTAGAAGGGATATACTTTCCTAGCCGACTGTTGGTTCTTTGGTCGCTTCGGTCGGCTTTCACCGGCTGCTATCCACTCAGCTGACTGCCGATTTGATTCCGGTGTGTAGTGGCGGATCTATGTTTCATCCATTGTCACATATTGCATGAAAACATTGCGCTTAAATAGGTCCAAACAGCGCTCAGAATCATCAACACGTTGTTGTTTTTGGTCCACTGTGAGCAAACCCGGTACCTCTTTCGAACAGAGCTTTCTCATGCCCAAATGTTCAAGCAAAATATGACCAATACATTCTTATGGTATCTTTAAGGTATCAGCGATCTCACGCAATTTCACTTTACGGTCATCCAAAACAATTTTGTGAATTTTTTTTTATGTTTTCCGGTGTAACCAGCTCATTTGGGCGTCGAGAGCATTCAGCTTCATTTGTATCTCTTGTTTTGAAGATATCAAACGCAGCTTCACCAAAAACAAGGTAACTTGTATACTAATCGTCGAAATGTCATGAAATTTTGACACGTATCGTTTGAAGGATTTCTTGAAAAGGAACATCTATGTGTCAGACCAAAAACTTTTTAGCCTACGTAATAATTAAGACACTAAAGACTTGGAGACAATATTTGGACGCTTTGAAGAAAAAAGGTTAAGTAACTCAAAAAAACGATGCATTTCAACCAAAAATACAGGAAAAAAATAATTAAAAAATACGACGAAATATCATCAATCATTTATAAATAAGTCAGTAAATCCTAATCTCCCAAAGACCGAAATCCTGTAAATCATACAAAACAAATGTTGTTTAAATAGCATCCACTTAAGATAGCGTCTGCTATTGATACTTTTAAGATGTTTGTGTGTTTTTTGAAAAAACCTCACCGTAGATGTCTTTTTTATGTTTTTTTTTGTTGGATTCAGCATAAAAAAATACTTAAGAAAACACCTGTTTCATTTAAAAGATAGAGAATTTTTTTATTTTTCTGGCATAAAAAAACTACGTGGCATGACAGAATGGTGAAGGTTTGGAAAGTGGAGAATTGAACCGGAACTAAGAGCTACGAAATATCAATACGTATTTGGTGCAATCAGTAATATCATGATGAATGGTGACCGACGGATAGGTACCGAAGACAAAGTATTTTTATTTTATTTGCTTATAATTAAACAAATATTTAGGTAGTAAATATTTGTTTTGATTCATTTAATGGATATTAGGTAGCTAATTTTTATTTCATGTAATCACGGTACGAAACACTCATTGCGCAAGTCCAACTTGCACTTGACTGGTTTTTTATATTTCGACCCTATTCAAAAAGCTTTTTTCTTTCATTGCATAGCTATTTGTTCAGTATTTAAAGCTATCAAATCATTATATCCAACGCAATGCTTTTGAGAATGATAAGAAGAAAGAAACTCGAAGTCGTGGAGTACACACAAACACAACAAATCGATGAGACCCGCTGGAAAATCTCCTTTGAGCAGTTGTACGCAGATACACCCGAAAGAAAAGGATGAGGAGGAAGATGAGAAAATCGAAGAACCCTTAGAGATACCGGGTGAAATGACGATAGAACACGCAAAAAAAATTAAAAACAGGAAAGCACCCGGGCTAGATAACATACCAAATGAGCTACTGAAATATGGAGGCAACAATTAATGGCAGAACTTACAAACCTATTCAATAAAATATTATCAACCAAAGAAGTCCCTAATGAATGGAGAAAAGCATAACCATTCCTATATTCAAGAAAGGAAACAAGAAATTACCAGAAAACTATGGAGGTATAACTCTGTTAAGCTCAACCATGAAGCTCTTTACAAAGATCATAGAAGCAATAATCACTGAGCATGTAAACATATCGGAAGAACAACAAGGCTTCAGAAAAAATAGGTCAACGGTAGATGCCATCTTCATAATCAGAAAAGTAGTAGAGAAGGCCATAGAATGCGGAAAACCCGCATTTATGTGCTTTATAGACCTCATTAAAGCATTTGACAGAGTAAGACTAAAACACGTAGTAGATATCCTAAAAAGAAAACATGTGCCAAAAAACATAATAGACATCATAAAACAACTAAACCACAATACAGGCACTCACATCTTAGTTAATCAAAGACAGACGGAGGAAATACAAACGCCAACCCGAATCCGACAGGGGACTCTTTAGGCCCGCAACTGTTCAACTTAATAATGGACGAGATAATAACCCATATCAGAGACATGGAGGAAGGATATTCACTTACAACGGGTAAAATCAACATTGTCTGTTATGCAGACGACGCTGTGATCGTGGCAGAGAAGACGACTTACAGCGGCTTCTACACTCATTCTACACAAAAGCTAAAGCCCTCAACATGCAGGTATCCAACACAAAAACCAAAACCCTCGTTATATCTAAAGAGCCAATAAGATGCAAACTTGCTTTGGAAAACAAAACAATAGAACAAGTCATGTCATTTAACTACCTAGGCATACAAATCACCTCATGCCAAAATAGAACAAATGAAGTGAAGGACCAAGCAAACAAAGCCAGCCGAATATCAGGCGCACTTCGGGACATCATCTGGAACAATGCCTTTATGAATAAAAAAGCAAAAGTAAGGATATACAAAACATGTATCAGACCCACACTAACATACGCTATGGAAACAAGAGCAGACAATAAAAGAACAAAAAGCATTCTTCGAACAACAGAGATGAATATACATAAAAACATTTCAGGATACACACTACGACATAGGAAAAGAAACACAGACATAAGACATGAATGCGAAGTGGAAGACATAATCAGATGGGGACGTAAACGTAGAAGAGCTTGGAGAGATCACGTGGAGAGAATGACTGAGGAGAGACTAGCGAGAATCGCGCGAGATGGTAAACCACGGACACGACGACCCCTGGGAAGACCTCCAAAGAGATGGCTCGAATCATGGACATCAACATCTCAAGAAAACTGATGAGTTGGAAACTACAGACCTGAGGCCTACAGTACGTGGAAGAAGAAGAAGAAGCAATGCTTTGATATGCCGTTATTTCCTCTTCCATTTGTCCAGGTATTCTGTGTTTTATTAAACCTTCGCCTTAAGATCAACCTGTTTGGTCCGTATATATTGCCTAATAACAATCTCCTTCCAATTGGTTGACAGAAACTAGTAAAGTAATTAGTCTAACCATTAATGGAATATCCTTGATCAATATGTAGAAATTATTGATGCCTAAGTTGCGTTGTTCAAGTTATTTTTCGAATATTTATCAAGCAGAAAAGTTATAATATATTTCCGTTATTTTAATCGCAACATGACGAATAAACGCATTTTCTTATTGACTTTTAACGTATGATGACTTCTTCTTGAACCACCTTTGTCTGTGGCTAGTACCTTTTTTTAAGTACTTCCACAGCCAAAGGGGACCCACAGTTTAATGCCTGTTCCGAACGGCCAAAGGGCTTTACTACTACTACGGGTGGTTTGCCATTGCCTTCCCGAAATACCTGTTCAATAAGATAGGTATACACAAAATCATTATCTGTCTTTTAAGTGAAACACATGTGTTCTTAAGTTTTTTTATGTTAAATCCAAAAGAATCATAAAAAAATACATCCACCGTGAGGTTTTTTTCAGAAAACTATTAAATTTAAAAAAATACATTTTAATAAATAATCTAAAAATCTATAATCAATAAAATTATAAATTATTATTTCGGACATCTTTAAATCTTCTGAATCGACATTTATCATAAAAACTCAAAAAATATTAGGTTTTAGTGTTCATGTTTAAAATATATATGTGCTACCGCTAAAAAAATGGATTTTAATTTTTATTAATATTGAACAAACCTATTATTTCTAGTGTTTTTTGGAGTTCTTAATCCTGACTTGACATCAAGAAATAAAGTTTTATGTTCAGTTTCAACAAAAAAGTCGCTTTTAACAGTTACGGGGGTTTTATGTGGTTGGTAAAATGCTTTTTTAAGTAAATAAATGCAACAGCTAAACGAGTTTTGTTCAATATTAATAAAAATTAAAAGCAATTTTTTAATTTACGGCACATATTTATTTTAAACAGCATTTTGCTACGTAGCTTAGTTAAAGCTGTATGCGTGTTTTTTGTTAAACGTGAACACTAAAACCTAATATTTTTAAGTTTTTATGATAAATGTAGATTCAGAACATTTAAAAATATCTGAAATAATAGTTTTGTTCCATAACTTCAATGATTATACAATTTTACATTATTTATTAAAACGTATTTTTTCAATTTAATAAGTTTTTTAAATTGGCAACTTTAAGTGTGTTTTCTGAAAAAACCTCACGGTGAATGTCTTTTTTTGTTTATTATTATTTTTGGATTCAACATGAAAAAGATGCTTAAGAAAACACGTATCACACTTAAAAAACAGAGATTTTTTTTGTATACCTGTGTAATTGATCATTCTGTTTTAGAGTGTTATCTTATGTAGCTAAATGTATCTGGGAGATCAAAATTCACAAAAATTGCTTTTATAACACTAACTCAATCTCCATCAAATTGTATAAATATGTAAACTTAAAATAATTTTTAAATTTGGGTGCTTGTTTCAGCTGGATCCTGACTGCAGCTCACTGTACAATTTTTTATACCCCTGCCGACCTAAGAGTTTTAGCTGGAATTTTGTTACTAGACGACACAAATATACCTGGAGAACAGATTAAAGATATTGCCCAAATTATTAATCATCCAGATTATCCAAGGTAAGAAAAAGTATTCCGCTGTACAGTTCCGAGGTACAGCAATCGTATTATATTTCGGGATGAAAGCAGATGATTTTACTTTCTTTAAAACCATTTATGGCCATTTTATAGGAGCATGTATGGTAACAAGTCGTTTTTGCTAACATATTTCATGCACTAGTAGCTCTAGTTTCTTTAAAATATGTTTTTTATTAACGTAATGTTTCCATGCAGATCCAGCATAGCAGAGCAAATAGATTACACAGCCCCACAAAAAAAAAAGTGGGGTATACTTTTGATGCGATATATCAGATCCGTAGTATTTTTGCCCGCTGATCACGAATCTGACGTCAGAATATCGCCATCACATCTCAATTTTTTTCTAACCTCAAAAAATAGGTAAAAATTAGTAAAAATTAAGAAAAATATACTCCTAAAAAATTGATTCAAGCTTTTTCATGAATCCAAAGATGTATTAATATGTATTCGGACACGCTAAGCTAATATTCATCGGTTGGATTGAGCCATACAGTTCTGTTTTCTTTCTAACCTCAATAAATCAGACAGATATAGTGCTTCTCGAATGCAAAAACGAATTCAAATTAAAATTCAACCGATTCTTACCAAATTTGGTACACGGGGCTTTGGTTTGTTGATCATGAATCTGAGGTCGGATTTGCAAAATTCAAAATGGCGGATCCAAGATGGCGGACAAAATTTTTGAAAACCAACCGATTCCTACCAAATTTGGTATACAGTTGGGGAATCCTCAAACCTGATACTCTTAAACCCTAAACCCTGAAACCTTAGACTCCCACACCCTGTAAACTCAAAAAATAGACCTCAATAAACCTGTAACTTTAAAAATAAGACCCAATAAACTCAAAACCAGGACTTTTAAACCATATACTCTCAAATAGTAGACCCCTAAGCCCTAGAATTGCGAAGGTTAGACCCGCGCCTAATTTTCCTTTTTTTGGCTGTATCTTGTTCTTTTTTCCGCGAATGACCTATTCAAAGGCTTTCTGCCCAAACGCTTTTGAGGACTTGTTTTCTCTTTTTAGCGACCAGCAATAGTCCACTAGCATATGGTCATCCCATCGTCCTTGATACCGATTTTCTATGATTTTCAGATCTTGGTGAAAACGTTCCCCTTGCTCCTCACTGTAGTCACCAAGATTATCTGGGAAATCATCGATGTGGGAGTCCAGGAAATGTAATTTTAGATTCATTAAGCAACCTAATGTTTGAAAATTTTTTACCATTTTCTCGACTATTTCTTTGTACTTAGGACTTTTATTATTTCCCAAAAAGTTTGTTGCGACTTCTTTAAAACTAAGCCAAGCAGCTTTTTCAATTTTATTCATTTTAGTAACAAATAATGAATGTTGAAACAATTTTCTTATTTGTGGCCCGTCAAATACGCCTGCCTTAATTTTAGCTTCAGAAAATTTCGGAAATTTTTTTATGCAAATATTTGAAACATGGGCCGTTTGTATCTAATGCTCTCGTGAATTGCTTCATAAGTCCAAGCTTAATGTGAAGCGGAGGAATAAGAACTTTTCCTGGATCTACCAATGGTGGAAACAATACATTATTTTCACCAGGAGTGAACGATTCTCTTGTTGGCCAAATTTTTTTTCTTATAATGACGTTCCCTGTCTCTGCTATTCCACAGACATTTATAACAGGGATAAAGTGTAAACCCTGACTGTTGGCCAAGCAATATTGTTACAATTTTCAGATCTCCACAAATTTTCCAGTTATGATCAGCATATTTTATTTTTATCAACAGCTGCTTCATTTTTTCATATTGCTCTTCCATAACTGTGGAATGAGCAATCGGAATGGGAGCGTAAACGTTGGTATTATGCAGCAAAACTACCTTAATGCTCCGTTTAGAAGAATCAATGAACAGTCTCCATTCTTCAGGATCGTATGAGTTATTTTGAAATTCATCCATTAGACCTTTTACATCGGTACAATATGAAAGTGACAATTCCTCGTCCATTGTGAAATATTTTCGAAATTCTTCATCTCTGTTTCTATAATAAGAAATCGTAGCTTCTGGCTTAAGTTAATGTATTTTCTTTAAAAAGGAAGCAAAATGCTCCGAACCATCTTTGGATAAGCCTAAATCTCTGACTAGATCACTAAGTTCTGACTGTGATACGAGTATTGGTTCTGGTTTACGGTTGTATGGTAGAAATTCTTTATCTGTGTCACTAGTATATGATAGGTTGTCACTAGAACATTCATTAGTAACAGTGTTTGAATCTTTTTCGACAGTCTCAATGTTTTCGGCATGAACTGATAAGGTGAAATCATTTGTTTCCATAACATCAGCATCAAGTGGTTCAGGAGGCGGAATTAGTTTAGTTGGTCTTGTTACTGTCGAAACATCGTTATAAGTAATAGTGCTTTTATTTTTTCGGTTATGCCTAGATACAACATTCATACAAAAGTAGCAATCATTTTCACTGTATGGTCTATTCCATATTGCTGGTCTGGAATATTTAATCGCCTTCTTATTGATGTACAACATTATTTTGCAAGAACTGCAAATGATGTGGGGAACCCAATCTGTATCCTGGTGCTGTATTTCAATGTTAAAACAATCCTTATATAAGGTTTTAATCTTATCCGTTATCGGTGACCCCATTTTACTCAATACGTGTTGACAGCAAATATAACAAAATGAATCACTGTTTTTATCGCACTTATGAAAAGTCCTTGTACCGTGAGACCGTTTTCTTGTAGCATTATACTCTACATGAGCCAAGTCACCCACACATGAAGAGCTACGGTCGCTGGATGACGACGGCTGCGGACCCGCTTTCCCACCCTGACCAACCGCCGATACTGGGTTTCCGAGTCCCTGCATCGTAATTCTCTTTCTTCTACCTGCCATGACGGCATCTAAGCCGTTATCCAGGGACTCTGCCGGCCAGTGGAGTAACACCGTTGCCCACCGTCACCACGTCGAGGTGCCCTGGATGCAGGTAGAAGAATAAAAATCGACCGATGAATTTTCTCGGCGTTCAAAATGGCGCGAAAACATCTGCCATCTTGAATTTTGCAAATCCAACCTCAGATTCGTGATCAGCGACCCAAAAAATCCCCGTGTACCAAATTTGGTAAGGATCGGTTGAATTTTAATTTGAATTCGTTTTTGCATTCGAGAAGCACTATATCTGTCTGATTTATTGAGGTTAGAAAGAAAACAGAACTGTATGGCTCAATCCAACCGATGAATATTAGCTTAGCGTGTCCGAATACATATTAATACATCTTTGGATTCATGAAAAAGCTTGAATCAATTTTTTTAGGAGTATATTTTTCTTAATTTTTACTAATTTTTACCTATTTTTTGAGGTTAGAAAAAAATTGAGATGTGATGGCGATATTCTGACGTCAGATTCGTGATCAGCGGGCAAAAATACTACGGATCTGATATATCGCATCAAAAGTATATCCCACTTTTTTTTTGTGGGTCTGTGTTATCAAATTTGTAATTTTTACATTATAACCATGCTAGTTATACGATATCTTAATACGATTGCTTTCATTGTTAAAGTTTACTCTATTTAGAGGAAAAGTGACCAAACGTGCGTGACAGAGACGTGAGATGTAAAGGGAGAAAAACCAAAGGTTCGATTTCCCACAATTTATTCGAACCCTCCTGCAAACCCCAGTCCAGTTGAAATGGTTCGTCAAAGGTATGCTTAAAGTAATTAGCTAGGTCCTTGGGCGAGATGATGTACTTTAAGAAAGAGCCTGATGCTATGGCAGATTTAGTATATAGATCTGCCCTTTCATTTTCCGATATAGCCATCTGTCTGGGTACCCACAGAAAGGATGAGTAGATACCTCTGTTATAACCCATTTGTAGTAAATCAATAATGTTCAGTAATATAAGATTTGAGAAATTGGCTTAATAATTTAGTGCTTGTAGAGAAGTTAAGGAGTCTGTGATTATAAGATATTTTTTGCTAGTCTTAGATGATATGGCCAATCTCGGAGCCTCCCTGATTGCTATTAGTTCTCCGGAAAATATTAATGTGATAGGGTTTAGTTTAAATTTCTTAGTGGTCATTTCTGCTACCATTGCGGCTTCTGTTCCAGAAACCATCTAAGCGCCGTTTGTATAAATATGAAAAGAATCTAGGTATTGCGTGAGTAGCCGATGTTCAACAGTTAAATGCGAATGAAGAGACTGACTTAGCCGTTACTTGATGGTGATTCATAATAACTAGGAATAAAAATTTAAACAAATGTTTCAGATCCCCACTTATGTTCATTATTGCTGACAATTGTTTCGACACACTGTGTCTTCTTCTGGAGCACGATGTAAATTAACTAACAAAGTATATTACAGAATATACAGCTTACCTAATTACAAGTACTAAGTTCATTAAGAATATTTACCTTAATACCTAGAACAAGTTCAATAAAGGAGACCCTCCCCCATCTAAATGATCGTTGAGTAATAAACCTGAGGATTTTTTTTCCGGTTAATTTCTACCTGTTCTAAACAATTCAGTAATTTTCCTTTCTTTCCGTTATGCAAAATTTTGAAATCATTGAAAGTATGATTTTCCTCTGTTAAATGTTTAGCGTAATGAGATTTGTTATTTTTCATTCTATAGCTTTGTTTTTGTTCATTTATTCTTTTATAAAAAGATCTGCCTGTTTGTCCTATATACGTTTTATTGCAAGTGCCACAGCATAATTCGTAAACCCCCGTTTTATTTTCTTTTTTTGTTTTACTTTTATTATTTTTAATATGTCGAGCTAATGTGTTATTTGTACGGAAAGCGATATTTACATGATTTACGGATTTATTTCTAATACCTTCACAATCAACGCCGGTGTGCCCAAAGCTCCATACTGTCTTCTACTCTCTTTCTCATTTACATTAACGATCTGCTGGAAAAGACCGGGAATCCAATCTACGGCTTTGCAGACGACAGTACGCTTATCTCTTCATTCACTTTGAACGCTCGGACATCGGCTGCTCAGGCGAATATCCGCAGACAGCAGGAGGTCGTTCAACTGGACCTGGAAGAAATTCTATCTTGGGGTGATAGTAACCAAGTGGAATTTAACGCTACAAAAACCCAGGTGGCAGTTTTTTCTAAAAAAGTTAACGTTGCTGAACCCGACATAGTTATGTCGGGGCACTCCATTCCCCTACCATCATCGCTCAATTTGTTGGGTGTTAATTTGGGAGCAAATATGTCCTGGCATGAACATGTTGTAGGCATAGCAAGGAGAGCTTCTCAAAAGTTAGGAATTATATTTCGAACCAAAAAGCTTTACATTCCACAACAACTGTTAATTCTTTACAAAGCTCAAATTCGACCAACTATGGAATACTGCTCCCATGTTTGGGGCTCCGCTCCCAAACATACACTGCATTTGTTGGATTGGAGAAGAGCTGTCCGTCTGATTGGAGTCCCGGAACTGACCGGCGGCCTTAATTCTAAGGTTGTAGCCCGCTTAATTCCTCCCAAAGCGGTGCATTTTAGAAATACACGTCGCGCCGGTGCTTCACATCCGTATGAGGTTCAGCTTGTTACTCCGCGTACAAGCAATCTTTTATACAAGCAATCTTTTATATGGAGAACGTTATCCCTTTGGAATAATTTGCCCAGCCCTGTGTTTCCCACCGAGTACAATTTACAGCGATTCAAGAACAACGTGAATCGCTTTTTCCGCAGACATGCCGCTCCTGGAGTGCTTCAGGGACTTCCCTGCAGCACGTGTGCTAGACCCATAAAAAAAAACAGTGATTTTTGTAAGCTTCGTACCAAAAAGTAGAATTTTTAAGGGCAAGTGAATGTTAAAAAGCGTGTAAATGATTAAATATAAAAACTTTTTTTGTAGTTCATATGCCGTAGCCCCCAATGATATATCCCTACTTCGCTTAAATTCTCCACTTCAATATACAGTTAATGTACAACCTATTGCTATCCCACCACAAGGACGTATATCCCGTGGAGATGCTACACTGTCAGGATGGGGACTGTTGGAACCTGGTGGTAGTAGTCTTTCAAATCACCTTCAATATGTTGTTGTACCAATTGTTCCTGAAAATGGTAAGTACGTGATTAATTGGCAATAAAAACTGTCTGCAGGAATAGAACTAGTGGTTCAACTGACGTACTTTTCTCTTATACATTAAAAGTACCAAGTAACGAAATAATACTCATTTCTAGGCACCCTCTTGGTACAGTCTTGCAAGCTTTTCAATCGATCTAGAGCCCGTCAGCTCTATGTAGGCAGGGCAGTATTAAGTTTGCATTCAGCCGACAACCTGTAATCTGTGCGAAACTTTTACCGAATTAGCACTTATATGGTGATAGCGCTTACGGCAATATTTGTTGCTCAGCTTTTATATGTTGCTAGTAAGCACTAACTGATGTCATAAATCGTTTTTTTTTTTAGAATGTGCTGCCATTTGGTCTAAACTTGGACCTTCAAATCCATTTAGCACTGACCTAAATATTTGCTCAGGAGTTGTCAGACGTCATGAAGCGGCTTGTTCATCTGATAGTGGTGGTCCTCTCGAAAATAACGGAGAAGTTGTCGGCATCGTTTCTTGGGGAACATGTGGTGCAAACGGAGATCCTACTGTATATGCAAAAACCTCTGCTTATACTAACTGGATAACAGATAATACGAACGGAGAAGTTAGACCTAAATATTAGGCAGGATTGTTTATATTTATGTAATAAAATTATTGAAGAATTTGATATTTTAGCTTAATTTCATACCTAATATGCCTACAGATATTGTCTTCAATACACTTTGACTAAATTTTTAATTTTATTAAAAACAGGTATTTTCTCTGATCTATATATCGTCGCTCCATCTCTTTCTTGGACGTCCCATTGATGTCTTTCCATTCGGCGACTTGTCTATTTTTGCGTTAATAACTATTAAAATATTAGTTGTAAAAAAAGTAACTTACACTGTGGAAATCCACGTGAAAAAGTGCTTTGAGAATGTTTTTACAGAAATCAAAAATTTTCAATAGGAAAAGAATTACAAACATTTTTCCAAAATGTAGATTTTTGAAAGGGTACGAGATATCAATATGCGGTTTTCACCATTGAGTTTATCATAAGAATTGAGCCTCAAACACCGACATCGAATTTGGACCCCCTTTATAGTTATTTGGATCTCCTTTTTCTCCCTTCTTGTGCATCAGTATAACTAACGCTGTTCTCCATTCGTCTGGGATTCTATTCAATCTTATAATCCTCTGTATAAGTGTTTGGAGTTGCTTAAAAAAAAGTATCCCCCATGTTTTAGTAGCTTATTCGCCATTTGGTCTTGATCGGGAGACTTAAATTTTTTAAATTTTTCCAGTGCCTCTATTATGTCTTCTGTTATATATGTTTCTTCGTTTATTGTTATATCTGGTGTTTGTGGTAGTGTGAGACTCTGTTCTCTCTTATACAAATGTGCAAGATATATTACCCACGTTCCTATCTTCACGTATGTATACTCTATTAGTTCTTTCATCTCAGTTCTCTGCTATTTTATGAATCTCTATATTTGTTTTTGTTGATCATAGAAGTGTGATTCTAATTTTTTTGTGTATCTCTCCTAGTATTCAGTTTTTGTTCTTCTTACTAATTCGTGGGTTTCTGTTCGTATTCTTTTATATCCTTGGTACGCTTTATCTATTCTGATTGACCTGTACTCTAGATAGCTGTCTTTCTTTCCACTCTTTGACGTCTTTACTAAACCATGGAGTTTATGTTCTCCATTTTTAGTGTTCCGTAAGGAACACTTATACTCGTATAAGATCACTTCGGTGTCTGTCCGTCTCACACCCGATTTTCTCCGAAACTATTTGTCATAGAAAGTTGAAATTTGGTAATAATATAGGAATTGATGGCCTTATCAGAGCCATGTAGTTTTGAAAGTTAAATTTTGACTTAAGGGGTTAGTTTTGAGAGGTGAAATCGGAAGTGAAAAAAAATTTTTTTTACTAGGTTATCGAGTATGGTGTCAAATGAAAGCTTGTGAAAACACGAGTAAAATATATATATATATATATATATATATATATATATATATATATATATATATATATATATATATATACATATATAATGTAATACTTTCGCGCACTTTTCTTTGTATTATTTTTAAAAAATCGCGAAAAATCGCTGTCCACCCGCCTTGGGGTGTGTTTCGTGAAGTCACTGATCATTTGATACTTCCGTTACAACATTTTTTATTTTAAAAGCAATCAACGTACGGAACACTAATTACGCAAGTTCAACTTGCACTTGACCGGTTATTTATTTATTTTTATCTATAGTTTTAGTCCTTAATGCAGTCATCATAGGCAGCTTCTAATAAACTTCTTTTTATTTTTAACCAACAGTCATCTATATTAACATTGCCGTTAATTTGACTTATTCTGATTTTTTCATTCAGTCTTCTCTGATACAGGTCTCTCGTTGATTCTTTCTGTAGATTTTCTATTTTTATCTTTGTTTCTAGTTCCTTATTTTGGTGTTGTTTTGAGTTTCTTATATTCCTTCTTAGTTTACATGGTTACAGGTTATGATCAATTCCTTCGTTTGGTGATGTCAAACTTCTTACGTCTAATATATGGCGTGGATGTATTTCTCTGTTTGTTCACACATAATCTATCATTGATCTATTACCTCTAATGTTCTGAAATGTATATTTATATTGTTCTTTCTAGTCCAAAGTATGTATTATTTATTCTTAACTCGTTTGTAGGGCAGAAATTTATCATAAGCTACCCGTTGTCATTTTTTATGTTTTCGTTCGTTCATTCACTTCATTATTTAAGATTTTGCAAAGGAATAAACGCTTACAACCAACAACTATTAAACATATATCGGATGGTTGTAGCTTCTACTTGATGGAAATTCATTATAAATATATAATAAAAGACTGTTTTTGTCCACTAGTTTATTTATAATTGCGATGACGCGTTTCGCTGTCGATGCAGCTTTTTCAGATCTACATTTTACACTGTCAAGTTAGGTTTAATGTTTACATTGGAAAACCCACACAGGCATGAAATTAGGAGAATAAATTTAATAATGGTGAATTATTTAAATCTACCTGATCATTGAGTAAAGTACCTGTAGTCCTTAATCGATTTATTTGCATTGTCTCTAAAAGGTTTAGTTTTAAACCCTTTTGTTGGGTATGTAAAATTTTTAAATTCTTATTAAATGTGTGATTCTCTGTTCAAAGATGATTAGCATATGTTGAATTAGACTTTCTATGGATGAAACTTTTTTCCTGTTCTGTAATTCTTTGTATAAATGTACGTCCAGTTTATCCTATGAATGTTTTAGGACAGGAACCACATGTTAATTGATATAACTCCGATTTATTGTCTTTCTTGATTTGTGGTTTGTAGTTTTTGAGATATTGTAGTCTTGTAAGCTATGTTGATATTTTTTTGAATTAAAAATTTTCCCAGTTTCTGATGATTTGCCAAAATAGGTTAAGCATTTAAATGTGGTTTTTCTGTCCTTAAAACATGGGTATATTTCTGAGATAGCCTTGTTTCTAAGTTTTTTCCTAACGATGTTATCGATTAAAGTAACTGAATAACAGTTGTTAACGGCTACTTGTTTTATGTAGTTTAACTCTTTAGTAAAATTGTCTTTTTTTTATGATGGCTAGGGTGGTGAAAACTATTATGAATTGTGATATCTGTATGACAAGGTTTGTGATATATGGCAAATTAATGTTTGTTCATGGTTTTACTGATTGTTAAGTCTAGGAAGTTGATTTTCCCTTCGACTTCTTCTTCCATTGTAAAACTGATATTTCTATGTAAAGAATTAATGTACTGTAAAAAGTGAGTTAACTGTTTGTCCGTACCTGTAAAGCAAACAATTATATCGTCTACGTATCGATACCAGTAGAGACAATTATTACTATTGTTATTATGTTTGTTAAATATCATTGTTTCAATACTGTTCGTGAAAATTCAGCAAGTAATGGGCTTAATGGACTCCCCATAATTAACCCTTCCTTACTATTGTAGAATTTATTGTTAAATGAAAAATAATTTTGTCTTAGGCAAGTTCTTAATAAATTAATTATGTCCATTTTTATAACTTCATTTACTTTGTTTTTTGTTGATAGGTTCTCTATTAAAATTACTGTTTCATCTGGGGGAACACTTGGAAATAAGTTTTTGACATTGAAAGAAACTAATTTAGAATTATCTGGTATTGTTATATTCTTAATTTTATCCACGAGTTTTTGATACTGTAACTACTAAACAAACACAGCTTGAATTATGCAATAAAAATAAGCCAGAAAAGAAATGGGATCATTGAAATCCAATAATCTGCCGTTCAATATATATAGTCACCGTAGCTCAATGCATGGCATTATCGTTTAGATGGACTGGATGAAAGGTAGGGTGCGGTAGAACCCTTAACTATTGATATCTCAGAAACTATTACTTTTTGGTCTTCGAAAATATAGTACATGGGGTGAAAAGTCCCGGAACTTTTGAACATAGTTTCCTTCAAGAGCTTATTTCAACGATCTCCTAACATTTGGATACCCTTCATATAGTAGCATTTGTCAAGCACTCTAAAACAAGCCTCAGTGTCCGATTCGACTTCTTAATTTCAGCCAAATCTTTTTCCCTGGAGCCACCTTTTCAAATTTGGAAATTGATAATAATCGCTGGGGGACAGATCTAATGAATACGTATTCGTAATCACTAGAGACCGGATTATATGCATTTGCATATTTTCATATGCATTTGCATATTTAAACCATTCTCACCGATTATTGCATATTTTACCCAAAATCTAGTAATGATGCATATTTTCCCTATATTTACGATATTTCTAGGTATTACTAGGCAATCGAATTGCTCAGGGTATTGTTAATGTTGCCGGCTGGAACCGACCTTATCGCCGGGACATTACCTGCAATGGTCTAAACATCGATTAGGTTATAGTGGCAAGGGAATACCCAAAATTACGACGGTATTTTATTCCTTTGTTTCTTGGTCGGGATATTAAGTGACAAGTAGTTAGTTTCTAAGAATATTTGTTTGAGCGTGGATCAAATGAACAATTTTCTCGAAGACGAATTTTTATTTTAAGACAAGATATCAGTTTCAACATTATTGTTGACGCGCTTGCATCAGTGTAGTCTTTTTGCAATTTTTAACGTGTTGTGTTAAAGTTTAACGTGTACCCTGCCACCCGCAAAAAAAAAAAAGTGTCTCTTCGTGGGTAGCTGATTATCCTGGAACATTTACATACGACGGAAATGTTTTATATTGTCGAGTTTGCGAGAAAAATGTTTCGTGCACAAAAAAGTTTCAAATTGACCAGCATGTCAAGACAAGTCTTCATATCGCAGGATTGCAAAAAAACGGCCACGACAACAACTTATAACAGCAGCAAGTAGCAGTGATTCCAGTTCTATAGGCAAACAAGCAAACCACTTTAGCATGGATTTATGTGAAGCATTGCTTGCAAGTAATGTTCCTCTCCACAAACTTACAAATCCTACATTTAAAGATTTTCTGCGAAAATATTGCTTGAATCAAAAAATGCCAGACGAATCAACACTGCGTAAAAATTACATACCAACAATTTACCAACATGTTCTGGAAGAAATACGCAATGAACTTAAGGATGGCATTATTTGAATTTCAGCTGATGAAACTACCGACAGTTGTGGTCGCTATATTGCGAATTTAATTGTGGGTGCATTAAGATTAGAGCCTTCTTCTTCCTATTTGGTGGCCTGCAAAGAACTTGACAAGACAAATCATTCTACGATCGCCAGATTTGTGAATGAGGGTATTAAAAAGTATTTTCTGAATCCTCTGCAGATGAAAGAGTGTTTATATTTCTCTCAGATGCTGCTCCCTATATGATCAAAGCAGCCAAAGTCCTCCAAGTATTTTATCCAAATTTAATTCTTGTGACGTGCTTTGCTCACGGAGTTTATCGACTCGCTGAAGAAGTACGATTCACGTTTGGAAATGTAAATAAACTGATTTCGTCAGCAAAGAAACTGTTTTTTAAGGCACCTGCTCGCAATAACGCCTATAAAGAAAAACTTCCAAATGTGCGTTTACCTCCCGAACCAGTGGTAACTCGATGGGGAACATGGATTGAAGCTGTACTATTTTACAATGAACATTTCGAGGCCATTAAAGGTGTAGTAAACGACTTCGATAGTGCAGAGGCCATGGCAGTTCGTCAATCCAAGGAAGTATTTAACGATTCTGATATTAAAAAAAAAAATATAGCTTTGATTAGCACTCACTTTTCCTACATACATGCGGGTATTAAAAAGCTTGAAACTCGAGGTTTGGCGTTGACCGAATCAATTCAGTTAATGAATAAAATCCGTTAAATAAACTCCACATTGCCAGACGTATTCCCGCGTAGAGCAAAAGAAAAGTTTGAAAACATGTGCAATAACCCAGGCTTTGAACCTTTGTGTCAAATTGATAGTTTTATTAATGGGACGGGTGAACTTTTGCCAGAAACAATAAGTGCTAACATAGCACCAAATTCAAATACTGCCCAGTTACCTCAGTGGATGTGGAACGGTCTTTTTCCACTTATAAAAATATTTTAAGTGATCGAAGACACAATCTTACTACCCAACATTTGGAACAATACCTTATTGTTTACGTGTACAAGAATACAAATGTTAAATAATTTTTAAAAATGTTTAATAATTGTTAATTAAATTTAAACATCGTCGATAACTTGTTAATTTTATGCTGATTTTGAAATAGAAAACTAAAAATTACTACTCTTATTATTATTTAATATTGCATATTTTGTCCCTTTTCATGCATATTTTAAGCATTTTTCATGCATATTTGCATGCATATTTCAAGATTTTTATGTCGCATATAATTCGGTCTCTGGTAATCACCTAGCAAGTTTCGAAATCTATTAAGCCAAGTGCGAGCTGAAAACTTCGACTTTCCTTGTTTATCACATATAAATATAAAAAAAAAATCGGTACTTTATTGAAAATGTACCAAGAAGACTCATAAAATTTAGCCACCTTTGTACCTTAATAGAGCAGAAAGGTGTACGTTTCATTAAAAAGATGGCCACACTGTTGCAAAAAGAAGAAAAATATTCAGAACTATGTACAGACAAGCGTACGTCTTGTAGATCGAGCTCTTAACCGGACTTTATGTATTTTCACAATATTTTGCTTAGAATGAGAAGCATTTTTGATGACATAAACATCTGTTCTTGCTTTTTAATATCACTTATAGCCCATTAAAGATTTTGAAGAATAATAAAGGCAATCAAACCTTTGTCATACTTGGAGAAGACTGATTAAAATCATTCAAAAAACAAAGTTGACGCAATTAATGTGGTACAAAACGCAAAAAATGCAGTCTATTTTAATTATCTTAAATAAATACAATAACATCTTCTTAAAGATTAAAAAATGTTATATAACTAATTATTAATAACAATCATTTTCGCAATTGAAAACTTAAAAATAAATTGTATAACTCTTAAGTTTTCCTAATCAGATTTCTCACGGTATAAAAATTATTTAATTTAGAAATTAATGTGTCAAGAACACATAAATATGAATACTGCTGTGTTAAGTGTTTTCGTGAGCTGCCTCTTGAGTAAGACAAAAACCTAATATTGTTAATGTAAAAAGATTTACGAACGAGGGCTTTTTTGCTGTTTGTTTTAAGTTATCTACCTAGCTATAGAATATTTGTCTACATACTAATGCACTAAATTCAACATTTTCCAGATTATTTCCTTCCATCTAAAAAAGTTTTTTTCTCAACAAACGACGATACATCAGCTAAAAATTTCGGCCTCTGAGGTCTTTCTACAGATGTTGAAACTAAATGAAGTCGCATGGCGCTAAATCTTGGCTTAGGGTGTATAAAAATATAAATATATACCAGTTGTACAAGTATGAAATGCGCATTTTTTTTTCTAAAAAAACATGTTAAATTCGGAAAAATGATAAAAAGTGCTTTATTCAAAGTATGCTCCATCGCTTGTTATACATTTTTCCCATCCTTCAGGCAATTTGTGAATAGCACGCCAGTAAAAATCTTTCTCTTTTGCTGCGAACCATTCATCGAGCCATTTTTTCACATCTTCGTACGAACCAAAAGCGCTGCTCAGCAAATGCGTGACCTATCGATGCAAACAAGTGGTAATCGGAAGGAGCCAAGTCTGGTGAGTAAGCCGCATGGGAGAGAACTTCCCAGCTGAGTGCTTCCAACGTGTCGCGAACTGGTTTTGCCGTATATGATGGAGCATTGTCATGAAGAAAAATGACTTTGTGTTGCCTCTTTCGGTATTCTGACCTTTTTTCAAGCAGCGAACTGTTCAAATCGATCAATTGTTGTTGATAACGTTTAGTATTAACCGTTTCCCCAGGTTTTAACAGCTCATAATAGACCACGCCCCTCTGGTCCCACCAAACACAGAGCATCGTCTTTCTGTCAAAGCGATTCGGTCTTGCGGTCGATGTGGATGGTGTGCCTAGATCTATCCATGATTTTTTGCGCTTGGAATTCTCAAAATAAATCCACTTTTCATCCCCTGTAACTATACAATGCAAAAACGACTTCCTTTTGTACCCAGCGAGCAAAATGTCACACGTGTTTTTTGTGCTTTTCCCATCCATTTCCCTGTCGTTCAACTCATGTGGTACCCATCTACCGGTCTTCTGAATCTTTCCCATCTCTCGTAGCCGATTGGAAACAGCTTGTTGACTAACGCCCAATTAATGGGCGAGTTGTTTCTGTGTTTGCGAATCATCTTCGTCCAATAATGCTTACCATTCCACATCTTCGTATTTTTTTGGCGATATTCCACGTTACGTGTCTTGCGATGGAGCATGTTCACCATAAGCTTCTCGAAGTAATCGGTATGATTTAACAGCAGTTTTCTTCAAATGAAAACAAAAAATTAATGGTGTCCGCGAATGCTCTTTATTCGGTATAAATTTCGACATATTGAACACAACAACACAACACTATGCACGCACTTTTCCAATTTATCACTCGTGCGCGTCTGACACTTGTTGATGACACAACAAAATGGCGCAGTGTCAAATCTTTATAGCACAAACTGCATTGGTGCACCATCTGTTGTCTGAAATCCGCATTTCATACTTGTACACCTGGTAATAATATTTTGGTCCCATCTCGGATAAAATATCCCAAGTTCCCACGAACGAAAAAACAAGAATAGCTTTGAAACCCGCTCAAAAATTATCCAATATATTTTTCAATGCCAAAGATAAAACTAACAAACACAATAAATCAGGAATTTATAAACTTAATTGTCCAGAGTGCAATTGCTGTTACGTAGGCCAAACGGAACGGAATTTCAAAACAAGATTCGCAGAACACAATGCCTCTTATAGGCTTAAAAATGAAAAATCACACTTTGCTAAACATTTCTTAGAAACAGGCCATACTTTTCCCAATATCAATTTTTTACAAATACTTCTTACGGCACCTAAAGGGTCAAAACTCAATTTCTTAGAATCTATAGAAATTTACAGACGTTCAAAGGACCATAATATAAATTTACTGAATAGTCAATTAGATGTAGCAAATTCCGTTCTGTTCCAACTCTTTCTAACACATAATAGACCCATATCTGTTCATCATATAAACATAAAATACCAAAAATCTGTTTTAGTCTTTGTTAAGCGTTTGACAATGTAGTTGTGCTACGAAATCGCGATAATGCAATTGTAAAATCTCTACAAATATATTTAGTGACAGTTAACAAAGTAATTAAGTAGTTATATTGTTAAAATGTACTGTCACAAAGTAACGGACCAATCAATCAACTCTTTAGGGTATATGTTGCCACTTGGTGAATTCACAGGTTTCGGTAATGACTTAAAATATACGAGCCTTATTGGCCCTGTAGTTGTCAAGCAGTAACATAGTTTCGTCTCCACGAATTCGGACGTTTTCCTTTAATGGCCTGCATCATCTTTTGGATAGTCCTTCGGTAAACTCTTGCATTAATTGAGGATAGGTTCTCGTATATCCTCTCTCGAAAACTAAGTCATGTCAAGAGCATCTGCCCAGAGTAGAGTGGGCCATCGATACTCTGCATTAATCACGAACATCTGTTAAAACGTCACTACCTCTGTAAGACACCATCAAGATAGAAGTAGGTTTCCAATGTAACTAGCAGTGTGGTAAGATGATACTATGTCGCCCAAATTTTTCAGTGGCGTACTTGAATACAAATGCTACGGAAAATATCTTAACCATTTACGAGTCTCTATTGATTGCAGACTTCACAGAGGACACCTGGAGAATGTTGGAAGAGCTGCATACCTGGCGTCATCAAGTCCACTTGAAGATCAACTTTTCTAAGATTAAGTATACAGTAAATCTCCTTATCAGTGGGACTCTATCAGTGGTAGACAGATCAATTAAAAAGGTGGTTTCGGACAAATATTTAAATCATAAGATTAAGATATCTAGAGATAGAGACTCATCGGCTAAACATGGGTAGTTTTTGAAAAACTTAGGTATGCCCTTAAAGCGGACTTTACAATGTGTCGCAAACGTAAAGTGTACAACCAGTATATTCTATCAATATATATTACAACTATATCAAATAGATGCTTATACTGCACTCTGTCGGTGACTTACTAAGCCTATTCAAGCAGAGCGGCACAGCACCGCTGGCACTTATTGCAAAAACGCACCTTTATCGAGCTTATTGCTTGAAGGCATAGATGGCAGCATTGGTATAACAACTAAAGACGAAACGAAAAGAATCGTATTTTTAGAAGTTACCAACAGTGTTCTTCGTATTTGCTGAACCATCCCAAGACGTGTTTCGCCGTATCACGGCTCATCAGCTGGGCTAGGTTCAGCAAATACGAGAACACATTTTTAGTCCTTTATCCAGGCAACTAACGGAAAACTATAACAAATAGATGCTTATACTGCACTCTGTCGGTGACCTACCAAGCCTATTCAAGCAGAGCGGCACAGCACGGCTGGCACTTATTGCAGAAACGCACCTTTCTCGAGCTTACTGCTCGAAGGTATAGATGGCAGCATTGGTATAACAACTAAAGACAAAACGAAAAGAATTGTATTTTTAGAAGTTACCAACAGTGTTCTTGGTATTTGCTGAACCATCCCAAGACACGTTTCGCCGTATCACGGCTCATCAGCTGGGCTAGGTTCAGCAAATACGAGAACACATTTTAGTCCTTTATCCAGGCAACTAACGGAAAACTATATAAGCATTTATTTGTTATAGTTTTCCGTTAGTTGCCTGGATAAAGGACTAAAAATGTGTTATCGTATTTGCTGAACCTAGCCCAGCTGATGAGCCGTGATACGGCGAAACACGTCTTGGGATGGTTCAGCAAATACGAAGAACACTGTTGGTAACTTCTAAAAATACGATTCTTTTCGTTTCGTCTTTAGTTGTTATACCAATGCTGCCATATATTACAATGCTGCAACCTTGACCCTCACGAAGAAAACTAAAAAAATGGATGCAGCTTAAAGGGCTATAGAATGCGCAATGGCTGGTTGAAGGATCAAATGAAGTAGTAAGAGGAAGAACGGAAGTAAGTCATGTCAAGAGCCTCCGCCCAAAGTAGAGTGGGCCATCGATACTAGGCATTAATCACGAACGTCTGTTAAAACGTCACTACCTCTGTAAGATTCCATCAAGATAGATGTAGGTTTCCAGTGTAAATAGCAGTGTGGTAAGATGATACTATGTCGCTATGTTAAAGTTGAATTGGGCTAGACAAGTAGCGAAAATGAGCCCTGAACGATGGATGAGGAGGATTATTGAATGAAGACTCATAGAAGGTGTTCTCCGAAATGGAGTACGACCTTCCACTAGATGGATGAACGACATAAAGCGCATTCGGAGGGACTGGATGAAGATGACACATGATCGTGATGAGTAAAGGATCATGCAGGAGGTCTATCTTCAGTAGTGGACGAGATTGGGCTGGTGATTCTTTTCATATATTCGATAAACAAAATTCCGTCGCAAAAAACAATCGGCAACAACTTTCTAGAAAACGACTTAGTTAACTTTTTTTTGAAAGTTGAGAGTTCATACGAATTCATTCCGTTACCTCCTGCCTCGTACGAGGATCTTAATAGAACCTCCAACAACAAACGATTAAACCCAATGTCTACCCTCCCATTCACTCTTACAACGTGGACAGAAGGGATAATGTAACTAGTTGTAGATTAATCATTGGACATACCTATGGCACACACGCTCATTTGTTAAAATGTGAACGTCAGCCAACAAGCTCCATCTGCATGAGCCCCTTCACTGTAAAACACGTCTTTGAGGCAGCACATTTTCAAAACTTGAGAACTTCACTCAACATATCCTCCAATCTAGACAATGTCATCAATTCCTATGAGAATAATAAAGACAACATCAGAAAATTTTTGAGAGAAGTCAATCTTATGCAATAACTTCAAAATTAGTCACAACTAACTAACATACTGGGACGCTAAATAACCTAGATGTTGATGCGCTCAAAACCCTAAATATCTATCTATCTGTCTATCTATCTATCTATCTATCTATCTCTCGTCGTATGTAACAATAGCGAAAAGTAACTCATCGTTCTCTTTCTCTTCAATATAAAACTTAATTTTAAAATTTATAGAAAATGAAAATGAACAATTCGTTTTTAATACACTTCTTTTTTTAGTAAATGGCACCTTTCAGGCTCACATTCCTCCATTAAAAATTGTTGACGGACAAGATGCTGCTAGAAACCAGCTTCCTTATCAAATTTCTCTTCAGGTGAACACTAGCGACGGTTACTTACACAATTGTGGAGGTTCTATTATCTCTTCAAAGTAAGATTATAGCAAAATCTGTAATTATAATAAACACAGCAATATTTGTTCATAAATGAGTGTCCTCTGAATTCATACAACAAAAACTTTCTTTCTTTTAATTAAATATTAAAGTATATAATACTAAGTTAATTTATTATTAGTTAAACTGGAATAGAAATAAGGATTATACAGTGATCTTTTTCTAAATTTAGATGGCTTTTTAGATAAAAAATGCAAACATGTGATTTGTCAACGTTCAATAATCACCATTGTATTCCAGCAATAATTTTGCACAAAATAAAACATCGCACTAATTTTATGTCTGATCACACTGCAGAAACTCATCTGCTTCCATGCGATGCTTTCTGTTCCTAGTATTTCCGAAATTTAGTATTGCATTATTAGAAAACAAGCGCAATTCCATTATTCGGTGAAATCGAAATTCAAATTAAAAGAAAAAACAAGTATTAGATATGATACACTGCTGCTGACCCGAGAAGTCATCTATTTCAATATATGCAAATATGCAATATACAGTGACAAGCAGAAAGTGTGCGACTTTTCTTTATTATTAAATTTCCAAGAAAAATGAGTTTGTTTATAGGTGGATTCTGCATCACTTGGAACACAGATATACAATAAAAACTCTGACTTTTAAGTGAGGCACGTGTTTTCTTACGTATTTTTTTATGCTGAATCCAAAAAAATCATAAAATAGACATCCACCGTGAGGTTTTTTTCAGAAAACAAACTTAAATTTGCCAGAAAACACTGAAAGTGAAAAAATACATTTTAATAAATAATGTAAAACTAATAATCCAAATTAAAATTATAGTATAAAACGCTTATTTCAGACATCTTTATATGTTCTGAATCTACATCTATAATATATATAAAATGCAACGTCTCTCTGTCTGTCTGTTAGTGCGCTTATCACTGGAGAACCACTTATCCGATTTACATCCTTTTTTTTTTGAAACATACATATGTCCTCTGGCCAGGTTATAAGCTATATTTTATTACGATAGGTAGCATAAGGAATGAGCAATGATACTAAGAGTGAATTAAGTCGGAAAAAAATTTGCTGCTAGCGCGTTCCCTTGCAATACACAGCCTAAACCATTAAATATGGAACAATATTTTGTAGCAGAGAATACCTATAATCTATAATATATAATATATATAAAATGCATTGTCTCTCTGTCTGTCTGTCTGTCCCTTAGTGCGTTTATCACGCGAGAACCACTTATCCGATATACGTGTCTTCTTTTAAATTCATACATATATTCTTTGGCCAGATTATATAATAATAATAATCTATATCTATAATATATATAAAATTCAACTTCTCTCTGTCTGTCTGTCTGTCCATTAGTGCGCTTATCCCTCGAGAACCACTTATCCGATTTACGTGATTTTTTAAATTCATACATATGCTCTCTGACCAGGTTATAAATATATATTTTATTACATCTATAATATATATAAAATGCAACGTATCTCTGTCTGTCTGTCTGTCTGTTAGTACGCTTATCATTGGAGAACCACTTATCCTATTTACGTACTTTTTTTTTAAAACATACACATGTTCTCTGGCCAGGTTATAGGCTATATTTTATTCCAATAGGTAGTAGAAGGAATGAGCAGTGAGAATAACAGTGAATGAAGTAGGAAAAAAGTCTGCAGCTAGCGCGCTCTCTTGCAATACACAGCCTAAACCATTAAATATGGAACAATATTATGTAGCAGAGAATATCTATAATCTATAGTATATATAAAATGCAATATCTCTTTCTCTCTCTGTCTGTTTGTCCATTAGTGGGTTTATCACGCAAGAACCACTTATCCACTTGGCCAGGTTATATAATAATAATAATCTATATCTATACTATATATAAAATGCAACGTCTCTCTGTTTGACTGTCTGTCTGTCCGTTAGTGCGTTTATCACTGGCAAACCACTTATCCGATTTACGTGCTTTTTTTTAAAACAGACATATGTTCTCTGGCAAGATTAAAAACTATATTTTTTTTACGTTAGGTAACATGAGGAATAAGCAGTGACGATAATAGTGATACAAATAGGAAAAAATTTGCCGCTAACGCGGTCTCTTGCAATACACTGCCTAAACCACTAAATATGGAACAATATCATGTAGCAAAGAATATGATATATATAAAATGCAACGTCTCTCTCTTTACTCTTCGGGAAGTGAGGCCCACGACCGAAACCACCGTAATGGAGTGGGAATATTTGTGTCTTCGGAATATGATAAGTACGTCAGCAACTTCCTTCCAATATCGGATCGCCTTGTGTTAGTACGGCTTCATTGCCAGCCTTTTAATATAAACATTATTCAAATATACGCCCCAACCTCCGACAAGCGATATGACCGGGAAGTGGAATCTCTTTATGATACTGTTAACCACGTTCTGAGTAAGTTGAAGTCCAACGATATAAACTTAATTATCGGAGATTTTAATGCCAAGATTGGGAAGGGTAGGCGATCTGACCTCGTGGGAGAGTATGGCCTGGGAGTCAGCAACCATCGAGGAGATACACTCTATGAATTCTGTCAGAACAATGATATGATTGTCTCAAATACTTGGTTTAAGCTCCCCAAGCGACGCCTTTACACTTGGATATCTCCTGCTGAGGATAACAGCAGTGAACCTGTTAGGAATCAAATTGATTATATATTGATCAATAGACGATTTAGAAATATTATCAAGCGAATAACCACATACCCCGGAGCAGATGTTGGCTCTGATCATGTCCCATTGATAGCCGATTTGAGGGTACGTCTTAAATCAATGAAACAGAAAATGCAAAAGCGAAAATGGGATATATCTAAATTGGGAAACGCCTCCATCAAAGATCGGATGCGACAAGAAATCACCAGAGAACTTAATCGAGCAAGAAATACCAGCGGCGATGTCCCATCCTTGTGGAATGGTCTCATGGGCAAACTAACAAACGTTTGTAATAGACACTTGAAATCCGATACCAGAACACGGAAAAAGAGATGGATGACCACAGACATTTTAAGCTTAATGGAGAAGAGGAGACTGGTTAAAGCAAATAGGGAAGAATATAAAAGACTCAGTAAAGTGATTCGAAAGGAAGTAAAAATGGCAAAAGAACGATGGATGAGAGAGATGTGTGAAGAGATGGAAGAAATGGAAGAGAAACATGATATTTTCCAAATGCACCGAAAGGTGAGAGATATAACTGGTATGTATCGAAAACAACCAGCCCATGTATTATTCGATTCATCCAATCAACCTATTATACGGGATGAAGAAATCAAAGAAGCTTGGGAAACATATATCAACGAACTTTTTGATGACAACAGAGCTTCCAAAGGAAACAATGACAACTGTTTAAATGGGCCCGAAATCTTAAAGGAAGAAATCCTTCACGCAATCTCTATTACACAGAATAAGAAAGCCACAGGACCTGACGAAATTCCCATTGAAGTAATCAATCTTATAGCAGAGGAAAATATAGGACAAATTACAAAACTATTTAATCTAATATACAGCACAGGCACTATACCAGAAGAATGGTTAAAATCAACATTCATCACAATAATCAGCTTAATGAGTCATCTCTTAAAGATTTTTCTACGGATCATCCATTCCAGAATTCGTACAAAGTGTGAGTTCGATCTGGATAATAGTTAGATGGAGTTCAGAAATGCATTCGGGACGCGCGAAGCCTTGTTCGGTGTCAATGTGCTCTTGCAGAAATGTCGGGATCAGCGTAAGGATGTGTTCGTTTGCTTTGTCGACTATGAGAAGGCTTTCGATAAAGTTAGACACGACAAACTAATATCAATACTACAACAACTACAGCTGGATGACAGGGACATTCGAATAATTGAAAACCTATACTGGGGACAAACAGCTGAAGTCCGTATAGGAGAATTGAAAACAAATAACATAAAAATTAAGCGCGGGGTCCGACAGGGCTGTGTCCTCGAAGAGGATTTTCAAGGAAGCATTGGAGGATGTGGAGCTGGGTGTTAAGGTTAATGGGGTTGTGCTGAGCACAATGAGATATGCTGATGACACCCTCATTATGTGCGATAGACTGGACGGTCTGCAAACTATGGTAAACAGAATTGATGAGGCTGGACGGGGTCTGGGCCTGAATGTCAACGTTGGCAAAACCAAGTTTATGGTGTTTAGTCGAAGCCAATATGATGATGCGAAGCTGACACTCAACAACTCACCGATAGAGCGGGTTCATAAATTTAAATATCTTGGAAGTATAATAACAGATGACCGTAGAATGCTTCGAATACCGTGGACTGACTTGTTGACAAATGAGGAAGTCTTGCGTAGAGCAAACTCTGAAAGACTGTTGATCAATACTATAAAGTGTCGCAAAATTCCTTATCTCGGACATATACTACGTGGAGAAAAGTACGGTCTTCTCCAGCTCATCATGAAAGGAAAAATTGAGAGAAGGCGCGGAGTTGGTAGAAAACAAATGTCCTGGCTAAAGAACATTAGAGAGTGGACAGGAATCCTAAGCGCTGGAGATCTTTTTAGATTGGCCGAAGACAGACAGGCACTCTCCATAGTGATCGCCAACGTCCGGGCGACCGGATATGGCACATGAAGAAGAAGAACGTCTCTCTGCCTGTCTGTCTATCCGTTAGTGCGCTTATCACTCGAGAACCACTTATTCGATTTACGTGTTTCTTTTTTAATCCATACATTTGTTCTCTGGCCAGGTTACCTATAATCTTCTATCTAGAATATATATAAAATGCAACGTCGCTCTGTCTGTCTGTCTGCCTGTCTCTCTGCCTGTCTGTCTGTCTGTCCATTAGTGCGCTCATCTATGATCTTTGGAACTTGAAATGGAATTTGACAATTTTTCTTGCTCATTTTTAATACTACTTTGAAAACCCGCTGCAAAATTATTAGCAGCAAATGACAGATTATTATTCATTTGTTTTTAGTTTAGCGAGCAATAGACAGCTTGATAAAATGCGGCTGATTATAACGTGTTTTTTTTAATGCAGTTCTTGAGTGTATGAAGACTTTTTTGACATTAATTGTGTTTAAATTTTTATGTTCCGTAGTTGTTTTTAATACTAATCCTCGTTGGCTAAGTCTCAAATATTAATTTAAACATGTTTTCTCATAGTTTCAATTAATTGGTTAGACATAACAGAAAAATAGTATAGAAAGCAGGTGGTGTATGGAGACTTTTTGGACTGACTGTATATTTTCGATATTTTAACAAACATAGTGACTTTCGAACCTTAATTTTTAAAAAATTCAAATTTCTCACCAAACGACAAATGGCAATCTGCACTGCAAAATCATCTCTTGGGTTTCAAGTGACGCGGAATCCATCTATAAATTCACTTTTTGTCTAAATTTAGTAACAAAGAAAAACGTTTTATGTCGCATACTTACTGCCTGTTACTGTATATAATCCATAAATTTGAATTCTTATTTCAGCTGGATCCTTACCGCAGCGCACTGCACGATCTCATTTACTCCTGCCCAACTCAGAGTTGTAGCTGGAATATTATTATTAAACGATACAAATATACCTGGACAACAAATTAAATCTATTCAACAAATTATTAACCATCCAGATTATCCAAGGCAAGTATTCCTTGTCGCTTTACAGCTATACTTATACTTTTATTACACAATGACAAGCTTGCAAAAGATATTGCATTTTGGACTATAAGTGTTTATAATAACACCAAACTTCTTTCATGTTTTTTCCTTTTGTAGTCCAGGTGCCGTAGCTCCCAATGACATAGCCGTGCTTCGTTTAGATTCTCCACTTAAATTTGGAATTAACGTGCAACCTATCCCTATTCCACCGCAAGGTCGTATATCACGTGGTAATGCTACATTATCAGGATGGGGACTATTGGAAACTGGTGGAGAGATTCCAAATAATCTTCAGTATGCTGACTTGCCAATTATTCCTGAGGATGGTAAGTTTATAGTTAACTGAAGCTGAAAACTAATAACTTTTACAGGAGTAGAACCAGTACCTTTCTAGACAAGAAGTTGATCGACTTTTCCTAATACATTAAAATAGGAAGGGTCCAAGATACTACACATCTTCAAAAACGATCACTACTTAAATGCTTATGCAGTATGCGTTTCGCTCTGAGTGTGACTCGTCAGGTAAGTATAGGAGGTTAATGTAAAACAACTGAAAACGGGCGAAGTCCATATTTCAGCAGTTTACCAACTGTTCTCTTATTCGTCAAATCTATCCTGAGACGCGTTTTGCCGTATCACGGCTCGTCAGTCAGGCAAGGGTTGACAAATAAGAGAAAAGAATTTACTGGTACTTATCCCAGAAGTTACGGAACACGATGGTAAGATACAACGAATTGTATTAAATATGCATACCTATTACTTCATCGAAAGCTGACACAGCGTTGACTGTGTCAGCCACTCTGTCGGCTCAAGAGCTGCTGTGTCAGCTTTCGATGGAGTACCAGGTGTACAAGTATGAAATGCGGATTTCAGACAACAGATGGTGCACCAATGCAGTTTGTGCTATAAAGATTTGACACGGCGCTATTTTGTTGTGTCATTAACAAGTGTCAGACGCTCACGACTGATAAATTGGAAAAGTGTGTGCCTAGTGTTGTGTTGTTGTATTCAATATGTCGAAATTTATACCGAACAAAGAGCATTCGCGAACAGCAATAATTTTTTGTTTTCATTTGAAGAAAACTGCCGTTGAATCATACCGATTACTTCGAGAAGCTTATGGTGAACATGCTCCATCGCAAGATACGTGTGAACGATGGTTTCAGCGTTTCAAAAGTGGTGACTTCGATGTTGCAGACAAGTAACGTGGAAAAAAACGCCAAAAAAATACGAATATGTGGAATGGTAAGCATTGTTAGACGAAGATGATTCGCAAACACAAAAACAACTCGCGGAGCAATTGGGCGTTAGTCAACAAGCTGTTTCCAATCGTCTACGAGAGATGGGAATGATTCAGAAGTCCGGTAGATGGGTACCACAGGCCAATGGAAAAGCGCAAAAACACGTGTGACATTTTGCTCGCTCGGTACAAAAGGAAGTCGTTTTTTGCATCGTATAGTTATAGGGGATGAAAAGTGGATTTATTTTAAGAATCTCAAGCGCAAAAAATCATGGGTAGACCCAGGCGCACCATCCACATCGACCGCAAGACCGAATCATTTTGGCAGAAGTACGATGCTCTGTGTTTGGTGGGACCAGAGTGGCGTGGTGAGCTGTTAAAACCTGAGGAAATGGTTAATACTAAACGTTACCAACAACAATTGACCGATTTGAACCGTTCGCTGCTTGAAAAAAGGCCCGAATACCGAAAGAGGAACCACAAAGTCATTTTTCTTCATGACAATGCTCCATCACATACGGCAAAACCAGTTCGCGACACGTTGGAAGCACTCAGCTGGGAAGTTCTACCCCATGCGGCTTCCTCCCAAACTTGGCTCCTTTCGATTGCCACTTGTTTCCATCGATGGGTCACGCACTTGCTGAGCAGTGCTTTGGATCGTACGAATATGTGAAAAAATGGCTCGATGAATAGTTCGCAGCAAAAGGGGAAGATTTTTACTGGCATGGAATTCACAAATTGCCCGAAAGATGGGAAAAATGTATAACAAGCGATGGAGCATACTTTGAATAAAGCACTTTTTATCATTCTTCCAAATTTAACATGTTTTTTTAGAAAAAAAAACCGCATTTCATACTTGTACACCTGGTAATAGGTATGCGTATTTAATACAATTCGTTGTATCTTACCAAGTATAGGAGGGGCTGACAACCACTAATCAGAGTAAAGCGCATGGTGAATTGGCATTTGAGTATAATAAGATAGTTCCAAGATGTTTATTATCTTGGGCTATCCGTATTTGTTCAATTAAAAATACAGATAACCTAAGATAATAAGTGTTTGTCCGTCATTTCATGAGTTTCTTAATTGGTGATTTGCTCAGACAAAATGGAGAATTAATCAAGGCTTTTAATCCATATACATATATATTTTTTTAGAATGCAATGCGATTTGGCAACAGCTAATGGGATCTTTCAATCCGTTTAGTGTAGAACTAAATATTTGCTCAGGAACTGTCAAAGGCCACGAAGCCGCTTGCTCATCTGATAGTGGTGGTCCTCTGGAAAATGATGATGAAGTTGTTGGTGTTGTTTCATGGGGAGCTGTTCCATGTGGAGTAAATGGATATCCTACCACATATGCAAAAACTTCTGCTTATTCTGAATGGATTACTAACAGTACAAACGGAGAAGTTAAGCCTAAATATTAGATCATCTTGTTCATGTTCATATATTATTACTGAAGAAATAAATTGTACCTAATTCTCTGTCTGACACATTAATTGACGTTATTTTTACATTAAATAATTAATTTTTAACCCGAAACTTATTTTATCTTTTTGTCCGTCACTCTTTTTGGATGAAGGCGAACAGCTCTCTTTTGAATAGAATCCAACAAATTGAGAGCAGGTCGAACTGGAGCTATGTAATGCATGCGACATTTTAATGCCAAGACATATTTGCTCCCAAATTAATACCGAGCAACTTGAGTGACGCTGCTAACGGAAGGAGGTATCTTGACATAACTATGTCGGATTCCGCAACGTTAACTCTTTTAGGAAAAGGTTTTTTGTAGCATTACTTAGTTACTGTCACTACAAGATAAAATTACTTCCAGGTCTTTCTTAAGCTGAACGCCGATATTTGCATAAGTAGTCGATGTTCGAACGTTCAAAGTAAATAGAGAAATAAGCGAACTGTCATCTGCAAAGTTGCAGATTTCTAGTTCTTTCCAGCAGATCTTTAATATAAATGAGAAAGAGAGTAGGAGACAGTATAGAACCTTGGGCATCCCGGTGTTGATAGCAAAGGTATTAGAAAAAAATCTGTCGACTGTCACTCCTAAAGAAGGCTTTCTAAGCCAACAATCCGCCATGCCAAACACGGTCAAATGACGTGGATATATCAAGTGCACCGCACGAGATTTTCCAGAATGTTCAACTGCGTTATTATACATACGTGTTATATAAGTTAAGTGATCTCCTAATGATCTTTGCTTACGAAAGCCATACGAATAATCGCTAATAAACAGGAAGGAAATACTCCCTTTCTGTCGGATAGGTTAAAGAGTTTACAGAAAACTGGAGTTAGTTCCCTTGCGCATTTTTTGAGTACTGTGGCAATTATTCCATTAGCACCAGAACCTTTTTTGGTGTCTAGCTTCACTAAAATACATTTTATGATACGCTGTTTGGAGACAATATCGAGCATCCTTGATTGCCCTGTGGAAATAGTTGGTGGTGTTTTTTTCTTGGCAATCGATAGTAGGATGTGAAACAAGCATTCAGCCAACAAGTTGACTTTCTCAACAGATGTTGTTACGATAGTATTATCTGGCCGTGTGAGAAGTGATCGCTAATGGTCTTAGCGACTTACCAAAAAAATTTAAAATTGTTGGAACAGACAAGTTTCCATAATTGCCATAACAGCAATGATATTTTGTTAAGGTTTCGTTGCAAAAGCATCGTATATCCGAAAGCTCCCTTCTTTTACTTCAAGCCTTTTCTTTTAAACATTAATTTTTTCTTTAAATTTTATGACTCACGGCTATCTTGAACTGATTTTAATTTCAAGTTCTTGTCACTTGTAATATTATTGGTGGAAAAGGTTTGTGAAATTATATAAAATAAAAAAACAATTAAATCTTTCATCAAGCTATTTTTGGTACAGCCCAAAATTTTTTTTAAAAAAAAGTGTGTTTTCGAACTAACAATATCAACTATTTAAAATAAAATAATGCGTGTATACGTGTTTATGTGCTTACGTCGTGTATTATTCTATGTAGTGTGTGCGTGGGCACGAGTGTTTGTGCGTCTGTGGATGTGTGCATACTTGTACAAGTACGAGGCTGGTTTGAAAAGTCCGTGCAAAAATAAAAACGACTTATGTGTTTGGGGTAAACCTTTTTTATTTTTCGACATAGTCTCCTTTTAGGCTTATACACTTCGTCCAACGATGTTCTAGTTTGTTGATCGCTTCCGAATAATAGGATTTGTCCAAGTCTGCAAAATATCCATTAGTGTCTGCAATCACCTCCTCGTTTGAATAAAATCTTTGTCCCGCCAGCCATTTCTTCAAATTGGGGAACAAATAGTAGTCCGAGGGAGCCAAGTCTGGAGAATAGGGGGGATGTGAAACGAGTTGGAATCCTATTTCCATTAATTTTGCGAGCACAACTGCTGAGGTGTGTGCTGGTGCGTTGTCGTGATGGAAAAGAACTTTCTTGTGGGCCAATCGCGGGCGTTTTTCTTGCAGCTCGGTTTTCAAACGGTCTAATAACGATGAATAATATTCACCTGTAATAGTTTTACCCTTTTCCAGATAGTCGATGAGGATTATCCCTTGCGAATCCCAAAAGAAAGTCGCCATAACCTTTCCGGCCGAAGGAACGGTCTTCGCCTTTTTTGGTGCAGATTCCCCCTTGGTAACCCATTGTTTAGATTGTTGTTTGGTCTCAGGAGTATAGTAATGTATCCATGTTTCATCCACAGTGACGAAACGACGCTTAAAGTCCTCCGGATTCTTCTGGAACAGTTGCAAACCATCCTTGCAACACTTCACACGATTCCGTTTTTGGTCAAGCGTGAGCAATCGCAGCACCCATCTTGCGGATAGCTTTCTCATGTCCAAATGTTTACGCAAAATATTATGTACCCGTTCAGTCGAGATGCCCACAGCACTAGCAATCTCACGCACCTTAACTCTTCTGTCATCCATCACCATATCATGGATTTGATCAATGATTTCTGGAGTCGTAACCTCCACAGGCCGTCCAGAACGTTCAGCGTCGCTTGTGCCCATATGGCCAGTTCGAAAATTTTGAAACCACTTATAAACTGTTCTAATCGAAGGTGCAGAGTCACCATAATGTTTATCAAGCTTCTCTTTAGTCTCCTGAGGCGTTTTGCCTTTCATAAAGTAATGTTTAATCACCACACGAAATTCTTTTTCGTCCATTTCTTAAAAATCACTCGACTTCCTTGATTCACACGAATGCCAAACACAAATAAATAGACCAATATGGCTGAAACTTGGTGTGCGTTCATTCAAGAGATGCTACTAACTAAACATGACCTCGATACGCGCCGGTGGTGCCATTTCTCGGACTTTGCACGGACTTTTCAAACCAGCCTCGTATATTAGACAATGCAAAGTACTATTTAGGTATTTAATAAGGCTTAGAGTAAAATCGAAAATAATAATATTTGAATGAGCTTGTATATTTATGTATGTTATATATATTTTTTTTCTCACCTAAAGTTCCCCACTTCTGCAATTTCTCAGGATAACTTACGCTACCGTATACTTACTTATACATATAGAATTTATACATAGATGTTATTCTGGAAAAATTTTGCGAACTCATTCATGTGTATGTAATAAGCGATTATTACCTATAGATGTAATAAAAAAACTATAACAATTATAATAATTGACCATTGTGAGAAAGAAGAACGTTAGAGTCGTATAATAATTGAAAGAAGAACAAAAAAAATAATAATAACCTTGCAACAGAAATAAAAAGGCTATGGAAACAAGAAAAAGTCATCATTGTCCCCCTCGTCATATCAGCCACAAGCCCTATACCAACATTCACACCACACTTAGTACAATTAGGACTCAACACAAACATACACAGAAACATTCAGAAATCCGTGATTTTGAAAACATGTAAGACTCTCAGGTCATTCCTTAATACACAATGTTAATGGTGTTTGTGATGACTTGGCTATGGCCCGTCAGCCAGATATGTAACCGCATTGACCAAATGTGAGAAAGAAGAACTTTTTTGTATAATAATAATTGGCCCTCAGGGGCTAGTGAAATCCCAGGATTCTCCTAGTACGGGCATTGACGATCCCGAGGTACCCGAGTCTTATGCTGTCTTGTGTTGTCCAGATTATTTGAGAGCAAGAACGGCACCTACAGAACGAGCCGAGACATACTCGCCCTCTTGGAAATCCAAAATAGCAACTTTCAAATCTTATCAAAACAACGAAGAATAAGAGATACAAAAATAACTTTTAGGAACAGATCAACAATAATAAGCAGAAAACACACCAAAATTATTTACCTTCTACTAACAGGCAACCCAATATGGGGACATTTTTAGCTTCTGACATCACAGAACACTGAAAACATCCCAAACAACAGTAAACCAATAAAAGAAGCATCGGGCGAGCGACGTAACGATCGAGGACATCGCGGAAAATGGCAGCTCGACCAAAACGATGAAGACCAGGCAAAAGAAAATGGACCTGCCAAAAGTGTTGTGCCGGCGGGTAAGCCGATACCCACCAAGGCGAAAAAATCGAAGCAACGCATGAGTTGCACCACAGAAATCAACGAAAAAGTCATGCGTTGCTATAATAAAATCCCAAAACCTGACAAAGATATCACTAAGAAAAAAATTATTCGCCGCCTGAACTCACCGAAATCAATTCCAAACACAACCGACACAGATGAGGGACAAACACAACCACCAAAGCCAAACCAAGCCACGTATGTTTTACAAGGACAACATGCAACTACCAAAGCTGGCAAACCAAGACAGCGGTTAAAGTGGACAGATGAAATGAACAGAACAGCGCTGTGACTACACCGCCACCAATTGTTCCGTTCGTCATATTAGCCACAGGCCTTGAACCAACACGATTCATACCACACTTAGTACAATTAGGACTCAACACAAATATACACAAAAACATTCAGAAGTCAGTGATTTTGAAAACATGTAACATTGCCAGGTCATTCCTTAATACACAATGGTAATAACGTTTGTGCTGGCTTGGCTTGAGCCCGTCAGCCAAACATGAAACCACATTGACCAAATGTGAGAAAGAAGAACGAAAGCAATAATAAAAAAAATGTAATAAAAAGAATCGCGTTTCTTGACCTCACAAAATCATTAACAAAAAATCTGTGTTTTCCCTTTTTGTTTACATAAGTGACATTCGTACCAAGGTTTTGTTACTATTATTGCGGTCAGATTTTGTTTTTTTTTCATATCTTGTATTAAACTAGATGCCAACTGCTCTTTGTGTTTTAAAGTCAACTTTGTAATTTAATCCTGAAGATTCTCTACAACAGTTGACGGTGTGCATAAGTGTGTTATTCCTTTTTTCATTTCATTAAAACTTTTTGCACAACATTATTACTAGTTTTTATTTCTTTTTTTTCTTACCTAATGTTAGCAACGTTACTGGTGTGGAAAGATTTACTAAATTGAATTTTGAAAATCTAACTCACATAAGGCCTTAGGCCACTCTAGAACGAAAAAAAAATGCCTTTTTTTTTCTTAAACGATACTTTAATATGTCTAGAATAAGGGACCATAAGTATTATAGCCGGCACGGAACTCTTTGTGCCTCAAATCTGGGTCAGCGCTTACCGACTGCTAGCGCGCTTAGAACTCCCGCTGAGACGGCTCGGCGGGCCCTGCCTTCTTTTCTATGTCGCTCGAGTTTCATTATCATAATTCTTAGGGTAACTTTACCGATCATTTTCTGACGAATTGGGCTGCCCTTTTTCAACACTAGATGTCGTTTATAGTATGAGTTTCACTTTTGATTGCTTTGTTCTATTACATTCAGTATAACCGTTAAACAGCTACGAGTTGTTTCGTTGCAGTTCAAATCGAAGAAAATCGGATTTTGTGAGTGAAGTTGTATAAGAAACATGACGAAAAAAGTGTACTCAAATAAAAAGGGATTGAGAGGAGGTTACAGCAGTGTAAAACGACCAAAAATTACAAATCGACGGCCACCAAACCGTACCTCGTTGGAAACCTCAGATAATCAGAGCGTTGGTACATCTGCGAAGAAATTGAAACTCGCTGAGAACTATTACAATGTTGAAGTAAATCCTAACGTGGCATACTGTATATTGAATTTTATGACAGTTTTCAGTGCAATTGCGGAAAAAATTGTGTGTAAAACATGTAAATCAAATGTGAAAATCACTCAAAGCAGTATACGTGGTTTAGGTTTTAAAGTAGTTATTTCATGTGATAACTGCGGACAAACAATGATTCCGAATTGCCCATTCATTGGTACAGGATATGAAATAAGTCGCAGAATTATTCTTGCAATGCGATTAATAGGAGTTGGTCTTCACGGTATTCAAAAGTTTTGCGCCTTCATGGATCTACCTCATCCGATTTTTCATTCGTTTTACGATAAACTTGTCGACAAGATTCGTACTGCAAGTGAACTTGTTTGCAAAATGAGTATGCAAGAAGCAGCAGAACAGGAAAAAAGTGAGTCTTTTCGAAATAATGAAAACGGTTTGACTGTCTCAGGTGACGGGTCGTGGAGAAAACGTGGCTTTTCGTCTTTGTTCGGATTAGTATCGCTTATCGGTTGGTTTACCGGGAAAGTTGTTGACATATGTGTGAAATCCAAGTACTGTAAATCGTGTGAGTTCTGGAAACAAAAAGCTGATACACAGGAATATATCGAATGGGCAGAAAAACACGCGGAATCATGTCAGGCGAATCACGAGGGCTCTTCCGATAAGATGGAATGTGATGCAGTCGTTGAAATGTTTCAGCGGTTGCAGGAACTTCATTCTGTTATTTATTCGAATTACATCGGAGATGGCCATTCGAAAACTTTCAAACATATTCTTGATGCAGACCCATACACAGATACTGTCGTCAAAAAGAAGGAATGTATTGATCACGTTCAAAAACGAATGGGCACACGTCTTCGGAATCTGAAGAAAAATACCAAAGGACTCGGAGGAAAAGGCAAGCTGACCGGAAAACTTATTGACAAATTGACAATTTACTATGGATTAGCAATTCGTCGCAATCACGATTCGATAGAGAAAATGAGAAATGAGATTTGGGCCACATTATACTATAAAATTTCTACTGATGATAAGCCGCAACACGACAGATGTCCACCTGGTACTGATTCCTGGTGCTCGTGGCAAAAGTCGAAATCCATGAATACTTTACACAAATATACGCACAAACCTGCTCTCTCGAAACAAGTTTTTGATGCAATCAAGCCCATATACGAAGATCTAAGCAATGATGATCTCCTTAGTCGCTGTGTTGGAGGATATACGCAAAACAGCAACGAAAGTTTCAATTCTGTTGTTTGGTCCTTGGCTCCAAAATCTACATCAAGTGGCAAAAATGTATTGGACATTGCTGTAAATATTGCCATGTGCATGTTCAATGACGGCTTGAATAGCATTATGAAGATTATGGAAGTTTTGGGCTTCGAAATCGGCACCAATTGTTACAACTTCTGCACTTCCGATGACGCGCGCCGAATCGAGCTGTCAGACAATTCCTTGACAGAGGCTGCCAAAGAAGCACGAATGGCCCGGAGAGCTGCCAGAAAGGAGCAAGATGTCTCGGAGATAAATTTAGAAAGAAGATTCTATGGCGCAGGCATCGCTGACTAAAGGTAAATGCAATAATTTGATCAAAAACTATAACTTAAACTTTAAACGCGTTTTTCTCGAAACCATGTTTTTCAAACTGGGCGGACACGTAACTTTTAAACTAATCAACGAATTGACATGAACTTTTTTGCCATTGACGCAGAATACTTTTTTCTAGAGAAGTACCTGAGATTTTATTTTTAAAATGCATAGTTTTTTTTTATAAACAATTTTATGATGAATTTTTTATGTGAAAATTGAACTTTTTTTTCAAATATGTCCTATTTCTTCAAATTTGCATATTTTGCAAATCGGCTTGGTACTTCTGTAGTTTAATAAGTCAAGAATAAAGGGATATTTTTGTTTTTGTTCTAGGTCATTTCCTGGGTGTGCCCCGAGTCCGCCCTACAGACGCTACATCGCCGGAGACCCCTCCGAATTATTTATATACAGGCCTTATTTTATGCTGAAACTTGAAAAATCGGTAAACTTATAGTTTGAATGTCTCGGTTTGTATTATTATGTTTCGATAAAGATACAGTTTTATTGCGTGAGGAACATAGATCTGCAGGCAGCTTATCGTCATTTATCTAAAAATTTATATCACACTTTAATAACTTATCTAAATTTTTTTGTAATGCATCTTGAATTTTAGTCATTACCCTTGTGTTCTTAAAGCACAATAAACAAATCTTATTCCTATTTTTTGAACGTGATTAGCCAGACAAATTATTTTTTTCATCACTATATTTATTATTTTTAATAACGCGAAATATTTTATACAGAACTCAAGAAATGAAGTAATACTAATTTGGACTAAATGAATTAACTGTTGGATAATAATGCATGTTATGGCTGTTAACTGCTCTACTACTGCAAAAAGTAGCTTCATCAGAAACCATTATTTTGGATAAAAAATTTGGATCGGCCTCTATTGCTCCATTCATGGTAGTTTACTCCTCGTTCAAAACCACAGTCTTGAAGTTCTTGGTGTAGTTCCATATGAAAGGAATAATACTTGTATTTTCTCGTAGTGCGATTAGCCGTAAATTGGGATGTGTCAGATAAGTCAGCTAGTTGACGGCAGCTAACCTGGGGATTATCTTCAACATGAAGTAAAATCTCCATTTCTTTTTCCTCATTGGTAGCATTCTGGTTTATTTCTTTCTGTTTCGTATACTCAACGCTACCACTACCATCAAGCCGTTCCATTAAGCACTGAAAATATTTTCTAGATGGTATACGTTTATTAGGGTACTTCGCTCCGTAAAGCCTTTCTGCCAAAAGACAATTTTTTCCTGCCTCGCCCAGTATATAAACCATATATCCATATCCATATCCATAACTATTACCTTTATACGTCACTTACTATAACAAATTAAACTATTTTTATTTGCTTAATAGACATGTCAAAATTTGACAATGCCTACATTTTTGTTTTGTCTTGGCAACTATGATGTCATAGCGTAAGTGTATTAAAAACAAGAGTAAAAATTAAAAACTACTATAAATAGATATATCTATAATATATATAAAATGCAACGTCTCTCTGTCTGTCTGTCTGTCTGTCTGTCTGTCTGTCTGTCTGTCTGTCTGTCTGTCCGTGCGCTTATCACTGGAGAACCACTTATCCGATTTACGTACTTTTTTTTTTAAAACATACATATGTTCTCTGGCCAGGTTATAGGCTATATTTTGTTACGATAGGTAGCATAAGGAATGAGCAGTGACGTAAAATAGTGAATGAAGTCGGGAAAAAGTTTGCCGCTAGCGCGTTCCTTTGCAATACAGAGCCTGAACCATTAAATATGGAACAATATTATGTAGCAGAAAATATCTATAATCTGTAATCTATAATATATATAAAATGCAATGTCTGTCTGTCTGTCTGTCTGTCCATTAATGCGTTTATCTCGCGAGAACCACTTATCCGATTTACCTGTCTTTTTTTAAATTCATACATATATTCTTTGGCCAGGTTATATAATAATAATAATTTATATCTATAATATATATAAAATGTAACGTCTCTCTGTCTGTCTGTCTGTCCGTTAGTGTGCTTATCCCTCGAGAACCACTTATCCGATTTACGTGATTTTTTAAATTCATACATATATTCTTTCACCAGGTTATAGATATATATTTTATTACATCTGTAATATATATAAAATGCAACGTATCTCTGTCTGTCTATCTGTCTGTCGGTTAGCGCGCTTATCACTGAAGAACCACTTATCCGATTTTCGTACTTTTTTTTAAAACATACATATGTTCTCCGGCCAGGTTATAGGCTATATTTTATTACGATAGGTAGCATAAGGAATGAGCAGTGACGATAATAGTGAATGAAGTCGGAAAAAAGTTTGCAATACACAGTCTAACCCCTTAAATATGGAACAATATTATGTAGCAGAGAACATCTATAATCTATAATATATATAAAATGCAATGTCTCTCTGTCTGCCTGTCTGTCCATAAGTGCGTTTATCACGCGAGAACCACTTATCCGATTTACGTGTCTTTTTTTAAATTCATTCATATATTCTTTGGCCAGGTTAAATAATAATAATAATCTATATCTATAATATATATAAAATGTAACATCTCTCTGTCTGTCTGTCTGTCTGTCCGTCCGTTAGTGCGTTTATCACTGGAAAACCACTTATCCGATTTACGTGTTTTTTTTTTAAAACATACGTATGTTCTCTGACCTGGTTATAGACTATATTTTATTACGTTAGGTAACATGAGGAATAAGCAGTGACGATAATAGTAAATCAAATCGGAAAAAAGTTTGCCGCTAGCGCGTTCTCTTACAATACACTGCCTAAACCATTAAATATGGAACAATATCATATAGCAAAGGATATCTATATTATATATAAAATGCAACGTCTCTCTGTCTGTCCGTTTGTGCTCTTATCACTGGAGAATCACTTATCCGATTTACGTGCTTTTTTTTTAAACATGCTAAACCATTAATTATGGAACAGTATCATGGAGCAAAGAATATCTATAATATATATAAAATGCAACGTCTCTCTGTTTGTCTGTCTGTCCGTTAGTGTGCTTATTACTGGAGAACCACTTATCCGATTTACGTGCTTTTTTTTAAACGTACGTATGTTCTCTGGCCAGGTTATAGGATGTGTTTTATTACGTTAGGTGACAAAAGGAATAAGCAGTGACGATAATAGTGAATCAAGTCGGAGAAAAGTTTGCCGCTAGCGCGTTCTCTTGCAATACACTGCCTAAAGCATTAAATATGGAACAATATCATGTAGCAAAGAATATAATATATATAAAATGTAACGTCTCTCTGTCTGTCTGTCTGTCCGTTAGTACACTTATCACTCGAGAATCACTTATCCGATTTACGTGTTTTTATAAATTTATACATATGTTCTATATAATTCGATATAAGCCTAGATAATGGGAGATAAGGTGAGATAATGGGAGATAAGGAGAAATAATGGGAGCTAAGTCGAGATAAGACTCGATAATGGGAGATAAGGTGAGATAATGGGAGATAAGTATAAATAATGGGAGGTAAGGAGAAATAATGGGAGATAAGCAGAAATAAGTCTAGATAATGGGAGTTGTGGTGAGATAATGGGAGATAAGGAGAAATAATGGGAGATAAGGAGAAATGTTGCGAGATAAGCCTAGATATTGGAAAATAAGGTGAGATATTGGGAGATAAGGAGAAATAATGGGACATAAGGAGAAATAATGGAAGGAGATGAGCAAAGATAAGCCTAGATAATGGAAATTATGTAGAGATAATGGGAGATAAGGAGAAATATTGGGAGATAAGGGGAAATAATGTGATATATTTTATTACGTTGGATAACATAAGGAATAACCAGTGACGATAGTAGTGAATCAAGTCCACGCGAGCGGAGCCGCGGGCCCGGCTAGTATACTTAATAAAAGTTGGAGGGTTTTGTAAAATCTATCAGAAAAAATAATAATATACAGGGTGTACCATTTAAAAAATTTGAGATTTTTCAATTTAAAATAGTCGAAATGTGTAAATTTATTCTGAACACTCTGTAGCATCTAACTCAAAGTTCTTTACGTATATCTTTTGATGAGATAATGAACTTTACTCTGTCGTTGACTCACCATGTGCGTGGAAAAGCTACGTGCCCGATGGGTGCCACTTACTCTCATGATTGATCAAAAGCAGCAACATGTCGAAGATTCGGAACCTTGTTTGGCACTGTTTTGGCGTAATCCAAAGGAGTTTTTACGTCGATTCCTAATATGTATTCACTACTACACTCTTGACTCCAACAGATATTTCACAGAATGTCTGAGACCGCAATATGACTTTCGTAAAAATAGATCAACAGGAGATCTTCTGACTTATGTAACACATGTTTGGAACAACGCAATTGAACACTTTGAAGAATCTCGAGCGGTTGCTCTTGACATATCCAAGGCATTCAACCGTGTTTGGCACTAGGGGCTGCTGGCTAAGCTACGTTCTTATGGTATGTCTGAAAAGTTCTGTTTGTGGCCCTCATGTTTCCTCAGAGAGCATTCTTTACGAGTGGCAGTCGACGGATTTCTTTCTAACACCTTCACTATCAACGCCGGGGTACCCCAAGGCTCCATACTGTCTCCTACTCTCTTTCTCATTTATATTAACGATCTGTTGGAAAAGACCGGAAATCCAATCTACAGCTTTGCAGATGACAGTACACTTATCTCTTCATTCACTTTGAATGCTCGGACATCGGCTACTCAGACAGCAAGAACTCATTCAACTTAACAAAGACCTGGAAGAAATTCTATCTTGGGGTGACAGTAACTAAGTGGAATTTAACGCCACAAAAACCCAGGCGGCAGTTTTTTCTAAAAAAGTTAATGTTGCTGAACCCGACATACAGTCCCTGGCCAAATTATTAGACGCACTGCTAGATTTCATGTAAAATATTAATTACCGAGTGATATTGTACCGTTTTATTATTTTAAATTGATTTGTTTTTTATTTTTATATTATCCAATCAATTACCTATTTATTTGACATAAATAAAACAGCATTAATTTAGAAAAGCATAAGTTTATTAAGTTTTAAAGAAAAGTGAAATTAATGTTAGTAAAAGTCAATATTTAGTTGAACCACTTTTAGCCGCTATCAAAGCTTTAATTCTGCGCGGCATGCTATCAATGCAAGATTGTACTGTCTCCTGCATTTGAGGATGATGATTCCACACATGAATAATCTTTTCTAGGAGCTGGGTTTTGTTGGTAATCACATCTTTAGCCACTTCTCTTTTCATCAGCTCCCACACATTTTCAATGGGGTTTATACCCGGCCAATCCAACAGAGGGATATTTTTTTCTGCCATAAAAGCTTTAACAGACCGAGCAGTGTGGCAGGGAGCTCCATCTTGCATGAAAGTGAATGGTTCCCCATTTGGAAACCATTCTCTGAGCTGCGGAACCAACCGATTTCGTAATACTTCTTTGTACTGATCTTGCCTCATTATTCCTTTGACGACGTACAGACGTCCAGTGCCCTTGCCGCTGATGACTGACCAAATCATCACTTTGGTGGGATGTTTAACCGTCGGGACGACACAATCAGGATGAAACTTTTCTCCATGACGACGACGCACATACTGAGCTTTATTCTGCAAAATTTCGAATGTGCTTTCGTCACTGAAGCAGACCTGTCAAAAATAGGAAAAATATATAAACTTCCATGTTTATTTGCTTTATTTAACTGAAAATGATAATAATGTATCAATTATTGATTAAATTGCTGTATCTTACCGATCTCCAGAAGTCCACATCTAGGTCTTGCCATTGTTTGGCCACACTTCAGGCGCTTTGCTTTCATTGCAGCTGTTAACTTGGGCTTCCTGGCGGGGCGACAGGCCTTAAAATCTAATTCTTTCAATTTTCTTCGAACAGTGCGCTCAGAAGCATTTACGCTAGCATCCTGGAGTTGTGATTTTATTACCTTTGTGGTAGCAAATCTGTTTTCTATACAAATTTTCTTCAAACATCCCTCTGACCGTGGAGTGAAAATTGGTTTTCTACCGCATCTTTTCTTTCTTTTCGGGCTTAATTCCTTCCCTGACTCCATTTTCTTTTTTATGCGTCGTACACTAGCTTCAGAAACCTCCAATCTTCGTGATATTTCTCGGTTTGTAAATGTTTTCGCAATCACAAGGGTCTTCACTTCAGCTTTTTTACGTGGTGAAAGATCGCCTTTTCTACCCATAATGAAAATAGTCCAATTACCTTTTTAAAACACTGCATACAAAATAAACTAATAACTGAGTAGTATAAAACTGTTAAACAAACAATCACAGTCCATAAAGCCACAGAAACACGTCCGTACCTGACTCGATTCCGATCGCGACTGATACAGGTTTGTACTTATTTACGTTCATGTATCACTTTGTCAACACAGTGTTGCCATATGTTAAAAATAAATACAAATATGTAGTCTACAACAATTCTTTTAAATAAAAATCAATAATATTGTAGTTTAAATATACCATTATTGCATAAAAACTCTTAAGAAACATAAAATTACTAAAAAAAATACAGTGCGTCTAATAATTTGGCCAGGGACTGTAGTTATGTCGGAGCACTCCATTCCTCTAACATCGTCATTCAATTTGTTGGGTGTTAATTTGGGAGCAAATATACCCTAGCATGAACATGTTGCAGGCATAGCAAGGAGAGCTTCTCGAAAGTTGGGAATATTATCTCGATCCAGAAAGCTTTACACTCCACAACAACTGTTAATTCTTTACAAAGCTCAAATTCGACCAACTATGGAATACTGCTCCCATGTTTGGAGCTCTGCTCCCAAACATACACTGCATTTGTTGGATTCTATTCAGAGAGGAGCTGTTGGTCTGATTGGAGACCCGGAACTGACCGGCGGCCTTGATTCGCTGGAACATCGAAGAACGGTTGGCGACTTGCGCCTATTCTACAAGTATTTTCATGGAAAGTGTTCGAAGGATGTGGCCCGCTTAATTCCTCCCACAGCGGTGCATGTTAGAAGTACACGTCGCGCTAATACTTCACATCCGTATAAGGTTCAGCTTGTTACTCATCGTACAACGCTTTTCAAGCAGTCTTTTATATGGAGTACATCATCCCTTTGGAATAATTTGCCCAGGACTGTGTTTCCCACCGAGTACAATTTACAGCGATTCAAGAACAACGTGAATCGCTTTCTCCGCACATGTGTCGTTTCTGTAGCGCTTTAGGGTCTTCCCTGTAGCACCTATGCTAGACCCATAAGAAAAAAACATCCTCCTTTCCATCGTTCGTTGAGCTACTTGTAGGCAATTTATAATTTCTTGAATCCAAGCCCAAGTTTCTGTTCCGTATGTCAATACTGGCAACACGCAATGATCAAATGTGTTTGCTTTTAGTGTATTTTGGACACTGGAAAGGAAAATGTTCCGCAATCTCCTAAACGCCGACGAAGCCAATGGTATTCTCCTTGATAGATCCGCTTTCCAGTTTTCTTTGGATATTACTCTTTTTTGTCAAAGATATTCCTATGAATCCGTTCTTTTGATTTTCGAGTTTTCAATGTTCGGTATTGTTTCTTTATCACAGTTGTCTGTCGATTATTAACTCTTGCCAAATTTAAAAAGGTGGCTTCAAGGAAAGAGATTTGTCTCAAATGAAGAAGTCGAATGAGAAACTGAGCCTTAGAGATCTCGACAAATCGTACAATATGGAAGGTCGCTGGAGTAAGTGCATCGTTCGTACAGGAAACTATATTGAGATATAAAATCGATTTGTGGTAATAACATTGTTTTTTTAAAAAAAAAATTTCGAGACTTTGCACCCCATAAGTACACTGATCGAACAGACGGAAACGGAGACGCACTGGAATATTTTTATTTGTCATATTGTGGTCTTCAGTTTCTGAATGCTAACCATGCTAATCGTCTCCTTCTTATTATCTCTTGCGTTTGATTCTTTTTTCTTAAGAATATTGTATGTTTACTTAGGACATACGTCATGTAAAAAGAATTCGTTTAAAAATAGAGTGAGATCTTTTTTTTTATAAAAGTTGAGCAATGACATAAGCAACAATTTTATCACTGAAAGGTTCCTTATCAAACTTTTCGGATAAGAGTTCTTTAAATATAAATAATCCGATGATTTTCGAAAAAAGTACGTATTAAACAAGAATAAAATATGAAGATCATAGTTTTAAATATTTTGGTGATTTGTCTTTTGAGTAAGTAAAAACTAAATTAATAAAATAAGAAACAAACATTGTTATATGAATTGTCTAAATTGAATGTAGAACAGCTTAGGGTGACTTTAGCGTTTTCGGACACAAAGGAAGTAAAGTTAAGTTGTGTTTTAGTGTTAACTTTAACGAAACAAATTTTTTCTACAGTATGGTTTTAAATGTTATTAAAAAATACAATCATACATACGAAATAAATCACCACGAGAAAAAGGATCAACTAATTAAAGTAAAAAAAAAATGATAAATTAACCTTCCCGGTACACTTCCCTTGCAACTTGTAGTACTTTTAAAACATATACACGTACCGGAAAATTCTAAAATCATCTCATTTGATGTACAAAACTTATTTACTAGTATCCCACCATATGAAGTCATAGAATTAGTAGATACGCCCTTAATCAAGAATAAAGTAAACGAAATTATTAAACGAGATAATTTAGATTTACTTACGACGTGCTTGGATCAAAACTATTTTGAATTCAACGATAACTTTTATACATCTAAAGAAGGTCTAATAATGAGTAATCCTTTAAGCCCTTTACTAGCGGAAATTTTCATGGATCATTTAGAACCAAAAATTCATCAAAACGCGGTGAGCAAAAATATTATTTACTATTTCACGGGAACAGATAGACAACTAACAACCCTCCTTAACTTCCTAAATAATTTGCATCCTAATATTAAATTCACCTTAGAATTAGAAACAAATAACTCTATAAATTTCTTAGATATATGTATATCAAAAGTGAATAATAAACACGATTTCTCGATTTTTCACAAAGCTTCACATACTGACACAGTCATACACAATAGTTCATCCCACCCTTATACTCACAAAATGGCAGCTTTTAACTCTTTCATACATAGGTTGTTAGATATCCCTATGACTAAAACTAATATTAACAAAGAATTCAACATAATCAAACAAATACCAATTAATAATGGGTATGACTCAACATTATAGATAATATCTTGAATAAAAAATTCTTTAAACAAGCAATCTCTCTAATTTATCCCACAATCAATGACAAAAAAAGGAAAATTTAGTACCCTCACATACACAGGGAAAATAACTAGAACAATTTCCAAACATTTAATAAAAAAGAACAATAAAATAGCATTCAAAACCAGTAATTCCTTAGGGAGTATAATTTTGAATAACAAAACCAAATCTAAGAAATCCTTAAAATCAGGAGTTTATTTATTAAATTGTGAATTGTGAATCTACTGTACTGAAACCTACGTAGGACAAACTGGTAGATCTTTTGAAACTCGCATTAAAGAACATAAACATAGTTATTTAAAAAATAAGAACAATTCACATTACGCAACCCATATAATAAACGAATCCCATAATTTTGATGATATGTTAAAAATCCTACATGTAGAAAATAAATCTAAAAAATTAAATTTGCTTGAATGTCTTGAAATTAACAAACGGAAAAAGTCCCATCTATTACACAGCCCCACAAAAAAAAAGTGGGGTATACTTTTGATGCGATATATCAGATCCGTAGTATTTTTGCCCGCTGATCACGAATCTGACGTCAGAATATCGCCATCACATCTCAATTTTTTTCTAACCTCAAAAAATAGGTAAAAATTAGTAAAAATTAAGAAAAATATACTCCTAAAAAATTGATTCAAGCTTTTTCATGAATCCAAAGATGTATTAATATGTATTCGGACACGCTAAGCTAATATTCATCGGTTCGATTGAGCCATACAGTTCTGTTTTCTTTCTAACCTCAATAAATCAGACAGATATAGTGCTTCTCGAATGCAAAAACGAATTCAAATTAAAATTCAACCGATCCTTACCAAATTTGGTACACGGGGATTTTTTGGGTCGCTGATCACGAATCTGAGGTTGGATTTGCAAAATTCAAGATGGCAGATGTTTTCGCGCCATTTTGAACGCCCAGAAAATTCATCGGTCGATTTTTATTCTTCTACCTGCATCCAGGGCACCTCCACGTGGTGACGGTGGGCAACGGTGTTACTCCACTAGCCGGCAAAGTCCCTGGATAACGGCTTAGATGCCGTCATGGCAGGTAGAAGAAAGAGAATTACGATGCAGCGACTCGGAAACCCAGTATCGGCGGTTGGTCAGGGTGGGAAAGCGGGCCCGCAGCCGTCGTCATCTAGCGACCGTAGCTCTTTATGTGTGAGTGACTTGGCTCATGTAGAGTATAATGCTACAAGAAAACGGTCTCACGGTACAAGGAATTTTCATAAGTGCGATAAAAACAGTGATTCATTTTGTTATATTTGCTGTCAACACGTATTGAGTAAAATGGGGTCACCGATAACGGATAAGATTAAAACCTTATATAAGGATTGTTTTAAACATTGAAATACAGCACCAGGATACAGATTGGGCTCCCCACATCATTTGCAGTTCTTGCAAAATAATGTTGTACATCAATAAGAAGGCGATTAAATATTCCAGACCCCAATATGGAATAGACCATACAGTGAAAATGATTGCTACTTTTGTATGAATGTTGTATCTAGGCATAACCGAAAAAATAAAAGCACTATTACTTATAACGATGTTTCGACAGTAACAAAACCAACTAAACTAATTCCGGCTCCTGAACCACTTGATGCTGATGTTATGGAAACAAATGATTTCACCTTATCAGTTCATGCCGAAAACATTGAGACTGTCGAAAAAGATTCAAACACTGTTACTAATGAATGTTCTAGTGACAACCTAACATATACTAGTGACACAGATAAAGAATTTCTACCATACAACCGTAAACCAGAACCAATACTCGTATCACAGTCAGAACTTAGTGATCTAGTCAGAGATTTAGGCTTATCCAAAGATGGTTCAGAGCATCTTGCTCCCTTTTTAAAGAAAAGACATTTACTTAAGCCAGAAGCTACGATTTCTTATTATAGAAACAGAGATGAAGAATTTCGAAAATATTTCGCAATGGACGAGGAATTGTCACTTTCATATTGTACCGATGTAAAAGGTCTAATGGATGAATTTCAAAATAACTCATACGATCCTGAAGAATGGAGACTGTTCATTGATTCTTCTAAACGGAGCATTAAGGCAGTTTTGCTGTATAATACCAACGTTTACGCTCCCATTCCGATTGCTCATTCCACAGTTATGGAAGAGCAATATGAAAAAATGAAGCAGCTTTTGATAAAAATAAAATATGCTGATCATAACTGGAAAATTTGTGGAGATCTGAAAATTGTAACAATATTGCTTGGCCAACAGTCAGGGTTTACACTTTATCCCTGTTATAAATGTCTGTGGAATAGCAGAGACAGGGAACGTCATTATAAGAAAAAAATTTGGCCAACAAGAGAATCGTTCACTCCTGGTGAAAATAATGTATTATTTCCACCATTGGTAGATCCAGGAAAAGTTCTTATTCCCCCGCTTCACATTAAGCTTGGACTTATGAAGCAATTCACGAGAGCATTAGATACAAACGGCCCATGTTTCAAATATTTGCACAAAAAATTTCCGAAATTTTCTGAAGCTAAAATTAAGGCAGGCGTATTTGACGGGCCACAAATAAGAAAATTGTTTCAAGATTCATTATTTGTTACTAAAATAAAATAAATTTGAAAAAGCTGCTTGGCTTAGTTTTAAAGAAGTCGCAACAAACTTTTTGGGAAATAATAAAAGTACAAAGAAATAGTCGAGAAAATGGTAAAAAATTTTCAAACATTAGGTTGCTTAATGAATCTAAAATTACATTTCCTGGACTCCCACATCGATGATTTCCCAGATAATCCTGATGACTACAGTGAGGAGCAAGGGGAACGTTTTCACCAAGATCTGAAAATCATAGAAAATCGGTATCAAGGACGATGGGATGACCATATGCTAGCGGACTATTGCTAGTCTCTAAAAAGAGAAACAAGTCCTCAAAAGCGTTTGGGCGGAGAGCCTTTGAATAGGTCATTCGCGGAAAAAAGAACAAGATACAACCGAAAAAAGGAAAGTTAGGCGCGGGTCTAACCTTCGCAATTCTAGGGCTTAAGGGTCTACTATTTGAGAGTATATGGTTTAAAAGTCTTGGTTTTGAGTTTATTGGGTCTCATTTTTAAAGTTACAGGGTTATTGAAGTCTATTTTTTGAGGTTACAGGGTCTGGGGTTTAGGGTTTAAGAGTATCAGGTTTGAGGATTCCCAACTGTATACCAAATTTGGTAGGAATCGGTTGGTTTTCAAAAATTTTGTCCGCCATCTTGGATCCGCCATTTTGAATTTTGCAAATCCGACCTCAGATTCATGATCAGCAACCCAAAAAACCCCCGTGTACCAAAATTGGTAAGAATCGGTTGAATTTTAATTTGAATTCGTTTTTGCATTCGAGAAGCACTATATCTGTCTGATTTATTGAGGTTAGAAAGAAAACAGAACCGTATGGCTTGATCCAACCGATGAATATTAGCTTAGCATGTCCGAATACATATTAATACATCTTTGGATTCATGAAAAAGCTTGAATCAATTTTTTAGGAGTGTATTTTTCTTAATTTTTACTAATTTTTACCTATTTTTTGAGGTTAGAAAAAAATTGAGATGTGATGGCGATATTCTGACGTCAGATTCGTGATCATCGGGCAAAAATAACTACGGATCTGATATATCGCATCAAAAGTATACCCCACTTTTTTTTTGTAGGGCTGTGTAATGAGTATGACCTCAACATTACAGATAATATCTTGAATAAAAAATTCTTTAAACAAGCAATCTCTCTAATTTATCCCACAATTAATGACAAAAAAAGGAAAATTTAGTACACTCACATACACAGGGAAAATAACTAGAACAATTTCCAAACATTTAATAAAAAAAACAATAAAATAGCATTCAAAACCAGTAATTCCTTAGGGAGTATAATTTTGAATAACAAAACCAAATCTAAGAAATCCTTAAAATCAGGAGTTTATTTATTAAATTGTGAATCTTGTACTGAAACCTACGTAGGACAAACTGGTAGATCTTTTGAAACTCGCATTAAAGAACATAAACATAGTTTTAGTTAGGAATGTGGAATCTTTGGCACAATGATACTACTCAGTATATATCACCACTACACCAAACACTTTATTTTTGCACTCGACGCTCGTTTCGCTAACCATGTTAGCTTCATCAGGAGCGATGATTGACTAAAGCTAAAACTACAAATCTACCCTATTTATACTTAGTCTAACCCTTGAATTACTCAAGCGGAACTAATGACATAGGCAAGGCCCTCAGTTTCGGTCAAGTACCCAGTAGAGGGGACTATAAGGAATAGGCCCTCTGTCTTTATTTAAACTACTTTTACATTTTATGATTTCCATACTTTCGTATGCGTTCAACAATCTCCTATCAGATACATTTTTTATTAATCTTAGATTATCTAATGTTACAGTATGATCAGCTTCAAGGGCATGTTCGGCAATGCTAGACTTTTCTGTTCTATTGTATCTTAAGTGTGCTAAATGTTCTTTAAATCGTGTTTTAATTGACCTTTTAGTTTGCCCAACATACTTGTTGTCACAATCATTACAACTAATTTCATAAATTTCACTTTTCTCACAATTAGGAATCTTATCTTTGGGATTTCCTAAGATATTCCTCAGATTGTCTGATGACTTATAGACTAAGGTGAGGCCTACCTTATTAAATACCTTGCTATATTTCGGATTATATGGTATGGAGACATATTTGGTGTTATTTTCTTCGCGTGTAAAAAAGGTGGAATTCTGAATATTAAACCTAAATTTATGTCTATTTATTAGCTTATTTACTAAGTCATCGTCGTAACCATTATCTCTAGTTATATTTCTAATACGATTCCTTTCTTTATTGAAGTTTACTCTGTTCAGAGGGAAAGTGACCAAACGATGAACTAAAAAATGTAATGAGGCTAATTTATGTTGTTTGCAATGAAATGAATCATTAGGAATATATCTATCTGTTACTGTATCTTTCCTATAGATATCAAATTCTAATCTATTATTATTTGTAATAATTAAAATATCTAGAAAAGGCAATTGTCCTTTGTTCTCAACTTCGTAAGTGAATTTAATGGAATCATACCGGCTATTTAATTTAGAAACAAAATCATTAATATTTGCTCTCTTTGTATCAAAAATCGCGAAAATATCATCCACATACATATACCATACCCTTGGGAAATATTCGAATTCTTGACTGGCTTCGATTTCAAACTTACTCATGAATAAATTGGCTATGAAGGGTGACAAGCAATTACCCATAGCTGTTCCTTCTTTCTGAACATAAAATTGATTGTTATATTGGAAATAATTTTGTTCTATACAAAGTTTAGATAATGTTAAGTATTCACGAATAATTTCGTCTTCAAAGTCATTCATTCTAAGTAATTCTTCGAGATATTGTAAAGTTTGTGGAATTGGCACACTTGGGAACAAAGAACTAACATCAAAAGAAATTAAGACCTCACCTTCATTAAGAACTAGATTTTTTGTTTTACTAATGAATTCTAACGAATAAACATAGTTATTTAAAAAATAAGAACAATTCACATTACGCAACCTATATAATAAACGAATCCCATAATTTTGATGATACGTTAAAAATTCTACATGTAGAAAATAAATCTAAAAAATTAAATTTTCTTGAATGTCTTGAAATTAACAAACGGAAAAGCTCCAATCTATTATTAAACGAATAGGTAGACTTAAACCATTCACCCTTACTTAATCTTTATTAGTTCTCTGAAATAGTACCACAGATTTGCATTCTTAAAATAATTCTGTCTGTAAATAATATAATAAAATGATTAGCATAATCTTAGGTAATTAAGTATAGTTTTATGCACTATATAACCAGGATTACTACCAAATATTTTTCTTTCTTATTTACTTCTGAAGAAGCCATCGTATGGTGAAACAATTGTCAAGTTATTTTAAATATAATGGAAATTAAAACATAGTGTTGTTTTTATATAATTTTACATATAATAAATTTGAGTTTTTTATACCATAAGATAACTTAATCCCAAAACTGCAAGTCTATATATATTTAAATGGTATTTTACAGGAAAATATTACAAGGGTCGTTTCAAAAGTTCTCGGCCTGACACAGTTATGAAGTCAAAATCACCCATTTATTATGATATTTGTTAATTGTTATCTATTAGATGGCGAGCTGTGAAGTTTCAGACACGTGTCTTTAGTTGTCTATTTGTAGCGTTCCTCTAAACAAGCAAGTTTTTTAAAAAAAGAATAAAAATTGAAGTACGAAATGTGATAAAATACTTCCTTTTACAAGGTTTAACTCCTTCGGTCATTCGAAAGTAGTTAAATGTCACATTAAATGATTCTTTTCCTTCGTTTTCGACGATTAAAAAGTACGCTGCGGAATTTAAAGGTGATCATATATCCATTCAAGATGATAAACACTTAGGACGCCCAAAAACCTCTACGACTGACGAGATTGTCACAAAATTTCACCCTAGCGTACTAAATAATCGTCGACTGAAGGTATGCTAGCTCGTTGACGTTTACCTCTCGATAGGCCGCGTCCACCACATTTTACATGATCTTTTGGATATGAAAAAGCCTTTGTTAACAATCCGCCATTCGAATGAACATTTGCTAAAAGTATTTAGACTTGTTTAAATGTAATTGCAGTGAATTTACTGGACATTTCATAGTAGTAGATGAAACATGGAGACGATGCAGCAGTCGAAATAGTGGGTGGGAGTGGCTAAAAGTGCGTCCAAGGAAGTCAAAACGGTTTCATGTTCAGGAAATTATGGTTAAGGTTTTTTGAGATACTCATGGTGTCGTGCTCATAGATTCCCGGAGAAAGGTAGAATAATCGCCGAAGAGCATTATGCTTTACTACTGGACGAATTGAAAGATGCTATTCAGGCGAAACATGCACATCTCGCAAAAAAAAGCTATTTATCATCAGGATAATACGGCTTCACACACGTCTCGCATTGTTGCTGCAAAACTTTCACTTCGAGGTGCTTCCACATCTACCGTATTCGCCAAAGAACCCCGCACCAATCTTATGGGAATATGTCTTTCTGTGTATTAATGCTAGATGACTATGTAGAAGAATAAAGAAAAAACCTTTTTAATCTTGCAGTTTCTTTATTGGGCCGAGAAGTTTAAGAACGACCCTCACATTTCCAAAAAAAATAGACGTGAAAGAGAAACTTTCACAATTTTTGGTTATATGAGATATCGTGGTTATTGGGATTAGACCGTGTTAATTTACAATAACATTCTAGGTGTCGACAATGATTGCGCAAGGCATTTTTAGGAATATTGTCTCTTAAAGGTTAGATCACTTAACGAGCTTCGTAAATTTCAGCTAATTTTTTAAACTTTGGTTAAAAGAAATTGGAGATAAGCATTATTTCTATGATATAACTTCTAGCGTGTTAATGTTCAACCTCAGCTGAATATACGATGTTCTTCTTTTTGATACATCCTTAATGTTTCTTAATTCCATTTGATATTGGTCTTTCAGTTTCGCCTATATACCCCTTGTCACACGAACAGTGAGTTTTATAGCCATACAGATTATGTTCTTAAACGAATTATATCTTCACCGTTGTCTAGTTTTCAGTATTAAAAATTAGGTGATAATTGAATTTTTTAAGTAGTTCGACTATTTTGTTTATGGTACCGTAGATTTGAAGTAAAATTGTACTACCTACTTTTTCTTCTTCATGTGCCCTGTCCTCCTAGAACGTTGGCAACCATATGCATGATTTTAGGTTTATCGACAGCGGCTCTGAAAAGTAAGGTGGTATAGCCTGTCCCAAAATATAAGATCCTAATTTTTGCCGTTGTAAGTAGGCAATATAAAAATTCTGACCTTTTGTTTATGATAGGTTGCAGAGAGGGACTTAAGAATTTTATTCATTAATGCAAATAAATAAAATTATAAGTGTTTTTGGAGATGTTTATTTATAGATGCTTGTAAAAACAAATGGATAGGAAGTACAAATATACAGTTAAATGAATGGCATTTACAAGAAGGGACATATTGTATAAATAAAAATATAGTTTAACATAAGCCTAATTCGGTTTCACTATCACTCTCATCAGCTGAGGTAGTTATCAGTGGTTTTATATTATTTACATAAATATATGAATCTTCAACTTTAACAACGTGCTAAATGGAATTTCACAAAGTATATCATTTATAACTTTTTTTACTAATTCAACCACTAACAGGCTTAAAGTAGGAGAAACATTTTGTGCCCTTATTTTTGATTTAACTTGATGCCAAATATGTTCAGTTGGTTTAAACACACAATAATACGGAGGAAGCCGCAAAACAGTGTGTTTCATTTTCTCAGCCATACTATCACAAACATATTTCTTTTTCAATTTATAGTCCTTTAAACCTTCCAAAAGATCACTTTTTTATAACTAAAGTCAAAATAAATGTCATTTCCTAACATATATTCCTATATTTCCGATTTGGTGTTGGATACATTAGGAACCTTATTTAGTAGGCGACTATGATAACTTGCATTATCCATAACTATAACACTCTGTTTGGGAACATTTGGCAAAAGGGAATTTTGAAACCAATTTTCAAAAAATTCTGCGTACGTATCTTCGTGATAGTCCAAACTAGAATCTTTTATGTTTTTTGCAGATAATAGTAGACAAGCCCAGCCCTTTTCAGATCCAGCATGCAAAATGGTTATTCGTTTACTTTTATTTGAAGGTGCGTTAGTCTGAGATTTTGTACTGCTGTCAACCCACCCTTTTTGCACAGTGTCATGGGTATCGAACCATGTTTCGTCAAGGTAAATTACTGACCAATTCTCTGGTCGATACTTTTTAATTTCTTGTAAATAAGTATGTCGTAAGATTCGTAATCTTTGTGACTCTACTTGCATTTTGTTGATTTTTCGGAATGTGAATCCCATTCTTAAGAGAATTCTGTAAAGGGTTGATCGGCCACAATGTATATTGGCCCCGTCCTGCACCAGCCTTAATTTTATTTTATCTAGTGTCGGCACCAACTGCTCTTCATACATAGAATATATTTTTCTCCTGATGACGTCTTTTTCACAAGCTTTACACTTCACAACAACTATTAATTCTTTACAAAGCTCAAATTCGCCCAACTATGGAATACTGCTCCCATGTTTGGGGCTCTGCTCCCAAACATACACTGAATTTGTTGGATTCTATTCAGAGACGAGCTGTTCGTCTGATTGGAGACGCGGAACTGACAGGTGGCCTTGATTCGCTGGAACATCGAAGAACGGTTGGCGACTTGAGCCTATTCTACAAGTATTTTCATGGAAAGTGTTCGCAGGATGTGGCCCAGTTAATTCCTCCCAGAGCGGTGCATGTTAGAAGTACACTTCACGCTAATACTTCACATCCGTATGAGGTTCAGCTTGTTACTCCTCGCACAACGCTTTTCAAGCAGTCATTTATATGGAGAACATCATCCCTTTGGAATAATTTGCCCAGGACTGTGTTTCCGACCGAGTACAATTTACAGCGATTTAAGAACAACGTGAATCGTTTTCCCCGCACACGTGTCGCTCCTGTAGCGCTTTAGGGACTTCCCTGTAGCACGTGTGCTAGACCCATAAAAAAAAAAAAAAAAATCGTCAGCATGATCCATTTGAAAATCTTTCCGTTTTTTCCTGTTCCTGAATGATGGTTTTCCTACAATACCCTTAATCGTAGAAATTGGAGTTTTTGTTAGTTCACTGGTTTCTTGCAAAGCACTTTGTTTATTCAAATTTCTTTTTACCGAACTGTCGTAAACATTTTTCATTATTTGTTTAGCGACAAATGATAAATGTTTTCTCTTGCTATAGCCACTATTGCAATTTTCCCACGGACGCTACATAGTTAAAATAGAACCGTTACGTTGTAAGTTGTAAGCAAAACTAAAAATAAAAATAATAAAAAGTATCTTTCGAATCCTAATGGGGACCTGTGGTCATTAGGCCTATATTATCAACTACTTAAAGGGCTCCAAACCAGGTTGCCAGGTAGTAAATATATAGGTAAAAATAGATCCGATATGACTACAGGTGCAAGTGAGGGCGGTATAGCAAGCAAGTAAAACAAAAATACGTTTATCGTAATACCTGCCAACTATGCACAATATCTTAATAGGGTCGTTTATTGCCCCATTGAAAAGCAAAAATGCAGGATCTTATATCTGGGGATTTACTTTACTCAATTCATTGAGCCAGGATGTTCTCCTTCTGCCAGGACTGAGTTTAACTTCGATCTTTCCTTGTATTATTAGCTAGATCAGATGGTGTTTGGCGTCGTTTCTCATCACATGCCCGAAATAATCCTTTTTCTCTTTTTGATTGTGTTAATGATGTCAGTTTCCTTGTCCGTTTGTTGTAACACGTGAATACTGAATTTCCTAGCGACTCAAAGTGTTTTTAACATTGTCTTGTAATTCCATATCTCAAAAGGCCTCCAGTTTCTCACAGAAAGTTTCATTAAGAGTCCATCCTTCAGCACCATAAAGAAGGATATTGAAAATGTAGCATCTCAAACGGACACGGGGGGTGGTAATTTGATGTCACAGCTGGTTAAGATTTTGTTCATTCCTTTAAATGCATGCCTCTCGCATGTTGAACCAGTGTGGAATCCAGGTATTTAAAAGCACAGGTCAACAAAAAAAAACTGGTCAAGTGCAAGTTAAACTTGCGCAATTAGTGTTGTTTGTGTCAATTGTTACAGAGGTATAAAATGATCAGTGACTTCACAAAATACACCCCAAATGAGTTTTCAACAAAGTTTGTGTCCAATCTTTACTGAAATCTGATGACCTTGAAATTTTTGTTTTTTTTATATACCATATAAATTATTAAAGGTAATGCACTCGTGATAATTTTCGTTCAATCTACACCCCGTGGAGAATATTCCAGAATTTTTTCGAAATTTTTTGATAAGTACTTTTCGAGATAAGGCCCGGGACAGCGATTTTTCGCGAATTTTAAAAAATAATACAAAGAAAAGTGCGCGCAAGTATAATATTGTATATATATTTTTTACTCGTGTTTTCACAAGCTTTCATTTGACACCACACTCGAAGACCTAGTAAAAAAATTTTTTTTTCACTTCCGACTTCACCCCCCAAAACTAACCCCTTAAGTCAAAATTTAATTCTCAAAACTACATGGCTCTGATGAGGCCATCAATTCCTATATTGTTACCAAATCCCACCTTTCTATGTCAAATAGTTTCGGAGAAAATCAGGTGTGACAGACAGACACCGAAGTGATCTTATAAGTGTTCCGTACGGAACACTAAAAATATTTGTAATAGCTTTTTAAACCAATACATCTAAGTGTTATGTATTTTTGGGTGCTGAAACCGTATCTGGTATCAGTTTTTTTGTATCATCCACAGTTCTCTCACAATATGACATCGATTAAATTTCAAAATAGGGAAACTTTCATACATAAAAAATAAAAACTGTACTTTTATTTGATTAGGCTACAATTTTTACTCACGATAACATACTTCACTTCGATGCAAATATTTCTTTGTATTTCCTTTCCATTTTCTCTGTGAAGTTTCTTGTATAACTTTTTCTCCGATGTAATGTATTTTGTTGTTATCTATGAAGTAAACCAATAGTAATCACCCATCATGTTGATATTCCACCGCCCTTAGTACTGTTTCTCCATCTCCTTTATGTCCTGATGGAACCATTCCCCATGCTCTTCACTCACATCTCCTAAGTTTTTAGGAAAAAAGTCAAGATGGTTGTGCAAGAAGTGGACTTTCAGGCTCATCAGCCAACCCAGATTTTTGAACTTGTCTATCATATTAGCTACGATAAGTTCATAGTTAGGGTCTTTCACATTACCCAAAAACTTAGTCACAACTTCTTTAAATGATATCCAAGCGTCCTTTTCCTTTGTAATCATCCTTGCTTCAAAGTAGGAATCGAACATCATTTTACGAATATCAGGACCAACGAAAACCCCTTCTTTCAGTTTGGCTTCTGATAAATGAGGAAATCTTTTACACAAATATTTAAAACTTTCACAAATTGTTTTATTAAGCCTAACTTGATGTGTAGTGGTGGTAAAAGAATCTTTTTTGGGTCTACTAAAGTTTTATGCAAAATGTTCTTCTCACCAGGTGTTAAAGTTTTTCTTATGGGCCATTGTTTTTTGGACCAATGTTAATCCCTTGCTCTGCTGTCCCACCCACATATAAACCATGGAAACCTTGTAAATCCCTTTTGTTGACCAAGGATCATGGAGACAACGTTTAAATCTCCTCATAGCTGGACCCCATTTAAAATCAAGCCGTCCGTTTGGCCTCGGGAGCTTTCCGAACCTCTCCCATTTCAAGCCTCCAATGTATCTCATCCATCCCTCCCCATAGTTTACTTAGACAAAAATCATTACTAAACTTCTACGCATCCTCTCTATTCCGCCCGCATACGAAAGGCTCCCTAAACCTATCTTTCGTACATCATCAAACATCGTATCTTATTCCCAACTCAATCCCTCACAATATTAACAAACTCATTTTGCTTCATAACCTTACAATTCCTAAACTAGAATATCCACTTTTTAATCAATTCCCACCGTGGTGCTCTCCCACCCCCCAAATTGACCTATCCCTTAAAGTATATAATAAATCTTCCTCTCCATCCATATTACTCAACAAAAGCTTCAATCATCTTCTTCAGAATAAACACCAAAACTCCTGGATCATCTACACTGATGGCTCCAAAAACGCAAATGGTGTGGGAGCTGCTTTCTATGACTCTAAAACCCAAGTTTCTAAATCTTTTAAACTCCCAAACCATTCCACAATCTTTACAGCTGAACTTCTCGCCATAAAGAAAGCTTTTAGATACATCTTGACCATACCATCTTCACATCACTTTCTTATAGTATCGGATTCGCTCAGTGCCCTTCAATCCATAAAGTCCAGAAACTTAAAATTCGCGTTCATCCGCCAAATCTTAGACTTATCCTATATCGCCCACTTCAGAAAGAAGTCCCTCTCGCTTATGTGGCTTCCTAGTCACATAAGAATTACAGAGAATGACTTAGCTGACAAAAAAGCTAAATAAGCGACTCTAACGGGTTCCCTCTCCGCTGGCGAAAACCACCAACAGGATTACAAAAGATTTTTAAACACATTATTCCAAAATCTATTTCAACTCCAATGGGACCTTGAGGACTCTAACAACAAATTATGGAATATAATTCCATTCTCCATCACATCTTCATGGGCGCCAAATAACCCTGTAGTTGACGCGCCCTCAAATCAAAAATCAAATCAAAATCAAATCCTCATAGCATATCGTGAGCTGGATAGTTAATTTTCTGTAAAATCATGTTAAGAGATTGGTAAGTTTTCTTCATATGGACTGAATGAGCAGTAGGCAGTGAAGTATAAGTATATTGTGTAACAGAACACCTTTTAAACTAGTTTTTGATGAGTCTATAAAAAGCCTCCAATTTTCCTTCTTGTACTCAATGCCGAATTCGTTCATTAGACTACCAATATCATTGCAGTAAACTAAATCCTCTTCCTGCTTAAAAAACTGAACAAACTGTTGATCTCTTGTTCTATAATGGTAAATAGATGTTCCAGATTATCCGAGTTACGGGTTACGGTCTGCATTTCACGTGACCACGGATTTTTACGATGGATCACTGTTTGATGAACAATAATCAGTAGAGACCGGATTATATGCAACATAAAAATCTTGAAATATGCATGCAAATATGCATGAAAACTGCTTAAAATATGCATGAAAAGGGTCAAACTATGTAATACTAAATAATAATAAAAGTAGTAATTTTTAGTTTTTTATTTCAAAATCAGCATAAAATTAACAAGTTATTGACGGTGTTTAAATTTAATTAACAATTATTTAACATTTTTTAAAATTATTTAACATTTGTATTCTTGTACGCGTAAATAATAAGGTATTGGTCCAAATGTTGGGTAGTAAGATTGTGTTTTCTTTCTGGCTACAACCAAGCAATTTTGCTTTTTCCTTAGTCAAACCCAAATCCCTCATTAAATTATTTAACTCAGCTTGTGTAAACAACTGTGGTTTTAAATTCTAGAGAACATTGAAACTCATCATCATCTTGTGGACTGTCATTAAATTCGGGACTGGACTATAAAACGTCATCAATAGACTAAGGTTCAGGAACAGGAAGTCCCGGTCCATGTCCTACCAGCCGATTAGCTGAAGTATAGTTAGGATAGACAATTACATTCTTATTTTTGGAATTGTATCCAGAAACATCAACGCTGCAAATCACTTGAATGATTTTTTTACTCTCTCCATTCCATGGGTACTGCAAATCTAAAAGCTTTCTTTTCTTTCTTACACCATTTCCTAAGATCGTCGACACAAACATAACATACTTTGTGAGGAGCCCAAAATTATTCTTGATTATCGATTTCTACACCAAAATATGCAAAGTATACTTTTTTTACAAAATCAGTAATGTTTCTTTGATGTTTTTTAACTACAAACTCATCACATATATAACAAAAAATGTTGGGAGAGTTTCTACAACCACTATTAGCCATACTTTGAGTGTGAATTAAAGCACATGAGTTATGAGTATTAACTGGAAGAAAATAAACAGCTGCGACATTTATTGAAACTGCCAACCTAATAACATTTGATTTTACTGCCAACCTTATAAAATTCTGATTTTATTACCAACCTAATAACATTCGAATGATAAAAACTAAACTTTTCACATTTTAAATATTAAAATGTGAAAAATTTATTATTATTTTTGGACTCAGCACACCAAAAAACATAGGAATCAGGTAAAATTATTAAAAAGAGTTCTTTCATCGTTGGCCTGTGAAGTCTTTATCTTATTCACAGTAGCATTGCCTATTGTAAGTGTAATTAGGTTACTTTCTGCCGCATTTCTCCCTCTTTCTCGCCCTCTCTCTCTATCTCGTTTAGTTTACTATTTTCTTTAATTCATGAACATTTATGCTAAATGATGTAGTTTACATGGGGTTGAACCTTGAACAGATTTAATTGTTTTCAGCTCCTTTTTTCTTCTTTCTGTAGCAGAAATATTGAAATGTATATTGTAAAGTGTAATATTAATGTTGTTTTGCAGAAAAGAGGAAATAAAATTATTATTATTATTAAAGTTAGTCCAGCTTTTTCGAGTTGCTTGTGCCTCAAAAAACGATACGATGTCTAAACAAAAATAAATCGTAGGACGCTAAATCATATCTATAGGGTAGGTGTTCTAACGCGGTGAACCTACAGCTTTCGGTAATGGCTTGAAATATAGAATGGGATATGTGGCTCCTACAATTGTTCTCCGACATCACAGTTACAGCAAAGTTTTTTTTCTCTATGGATTCAGATATGTTTCTCTAATCGTCTGCTTGAGGTTTCGAATCGTCCTTCTGTAAAGCTCTATGTTAATTGTGGAACTTTTTCCGTACACTAAATAGACAGAATTACTTCGTAGTTTCAAAAATCAAGTTTCGAAAACACGACTGAGTTTTAACTTTCTTTGAAGGTGGAGGGCTCGTTTTAACCCACGTTTCTTGGGAGATTACCGATATAATACTCAAGTCGCGTCGAAAAATAATCAGAGGTAGGGAGTCTGGAGTTCCATCATGCAGAAACGTTTTCAATGCATACATAATCTGGTAAACTATATACATTTCCCTCTTTAGTAAGAAATGGCATTACTGCGCTACTCTTCAAATAACTTTCCCTTAGTTAATGGAAAAAAAAAATCATTTTTCCCTGGCTGTATAGGTAACTTTAAAAAATACCCCGTAAGTTTATCTATACGTAAGCAATAATAGTTTTCAACATTTTTTGATGTATGATTTAAAAAAAATTATTAAATTGCAGGAAGTTAACAATTAAAATATAAGAAAATATGTAGCACATCTAAGTATTTCTTATCGGATTACTATCGAAAATGTTTTTTGATTTATAAAAAATAAAAACAATGTAAGTTAGGAACAAAAAACTATTATTAGACACCTGTAAAACATGAGGAATTTTACACTAAGTATTTTGGTAATCTCTTTTTTAGATAAGAAAAATAACTTAAAAATTAATATTATAAAGCAATTTTTATTACACAAATTTTGCTTAATTTTTGGCAACCGTAACGCTTACTTACTCTAGGGAGAAATAAAAACCGAGTCGTGTTTTATAAGTTGTGATAAACGAATTAAAAATAGAATCATATTAACTGTTCTGAACTGTCTTTTTAATTTTAATATGTTATACTCTGAACAATTCGATGGTAACTAAATTTTAATTTATTTCTTTCCTTGCTAAAGAAAAATATTGTGTTTGTGAAAAAATCACATTCCGAGATTTTTGCTTTTCTTGACATTTAGTATTTCTAGATCACAAAAAACATAGTCAATCATTTCCGTAGGTTTATCTGTCTGTCGGTCTATCGCATACTGGGGTATTTAAACATGCATTGTTTCAAAATTCTTTACAGGTCGCAGTTTTCATCCGATTTGAATTTTTTTTTTTGTTTATAAATGTTTGTGATCAAATATAATAATAGACCCCAAAATTTTATATATACATTTGTGTATACATATACATATATATATATATATATATATATATATATATATATATATATATATATATATGAGTTATCAATTTTCACGGCTGGGTATTTCAATAAAAATTGGTTTCGCAAGATTGCAGCGAGATTATAAAGTATTTTCTAGGGCATTCACAAAAAATTATAATCTTTTTACTCAGTGAAAACTTTCGGATATATTCAATCCTTCTCAAGTCACTCTTCAAAAGGGAACGGTGGTCGTTAAAAAAGGCTTTAAAAAAGAAAAAATTATTAAAAAAAACTTACTGTAAGTGAGGTTACGAACATAAACTAGACTCTTCCAACATTCCAACTTTTTTCTCTGTTTCACCAGACAGTGTATATGTAAACATTTAAAAGGAAAAGGTTACTAGTTAAAATATTCAAAATGTAACACCCATAATACATTTATATACTCAAGACGCACAGGGAGCGGTGCAGTACTGCCAGTCGTGGTAAATATGCACTTTTTTTGGAGATGTTTGTTAGATTTAGGAATTTCTCTCTAGATGAATTAATTACACACACAATGAGAAGAAGAAGAAAAGAAAAAAAAAGGAGAAAACAGGGGGGAAAAAAGCATAAAATTTATTTCTCCCCTGTTTTTCTTCTTTTTTTTTTTTTCTTCTTCTTCTCATTGTGTGTGTGTGTAATTAATTTCATTCTTCTCATATATGTTTCCGCAAATAAAAAAGATAGACATCCTATTATCTATAATATATATATAAAATGCAACGTCTCTCTGTCTGTCTGTCTGTCTCTCTGTATGTCTGTCTGTCCGTCCGTTAGTGCGCTTATCACTAGAAAACCACTTATCCGATTTACGTACTTTTTTTTAAACATACATATGTTCTCTGGCCAGGTTATAGGCTATATTTTATTACGATAGGTAGCATAAGGAATTAGCAGTGACGTAAAATAGTGAATGATGTCGGAAATAAGTTTGCTGCTAGCGCGTGCCTTTGCAATACACAGCCTAAACCATTAAATATGGAACAATATTATGTAGCAAAGAATATCTGTAATATATTATCAATAATATATATAAAATGCAATGTCTCTCTGTCTGTCTGTCCATTAGTGCGTTTATCACGCGGGAACCACTTATCCGATTTACCTGTCTTTTTTTAAATTCATACATATATTCTTTGGCCAGGTTATATAATAATAATAATAATCTATATCTATAATATATATAAAATGCAATGTTTGTCTGTCTGTCTGTCCGTTAATGCGCTTATCCCTCGAGAACCACTTATCTGATTTACGTGATTTTTTAAATTCATACATATGTTCTCTGACCAGGTTACAGGTATATATTTTATTACATATATAATATATATAAAATGCAACGTATCTCTGTCTGTCTGTCTGTCTGTCTGTCTGTCTGTCCGTTAGTGCGCTTATCACTGGAGAACCACTTATCCGATTTTCGTACTTTTTTTTTAAAAAACATACATATGTTCTCCGGCCAGGTTATAGGCTATATTTTATTACGATAGGTAGCATAAGGAATGAGCAGTGACAATAATAGTAAATGAAGTCGCTAGCGCGTTCTCTTGCAATACACAGTCCAAACCATTAAATATGGAACAATATTATGTACGAGTAGCAGAGAATATCTATAATATATATAAAATGCAATGTCTCTCTGTCCGTCTGTCTGCCTGTCTGTGTGTCCGTCTGTTAGTGTGCTTATCACTGGAGAACTACTTATCCGATTTACGTGCTTTTTTTTTTAAACATACGTATGTTCTCTGGCCAGGTTATAGGTGACATAAGGAATAAGTAGTGACGACAATAGTGAATCAAGTCGGAGAAAAGTTTGCCGCTAGCGTGATCTCTTGCAATACACTTCCTAAAGCAGGGATGTCAAAGATACGGCCCACGGGCCGCATACGGCCCGCGGGCCGCATCTGGGCCCCGGGACGTATCAATAAGGCTCGCGATCGCAAGAAGTCAGGTATCTGGATCCTCGAGCTCAAAATAATTACCCTCTTTTATAATAATTCAGTACACATTCTAAATTTAATATATGCAAAATTGAGTTTGACACCTCTGTCCTAAAGCATTAAATATGGAACAATATTATGTAGCAAAGAATACAATATATATAAAATGCAACGTCTCTCTGTCTGTCTGTCTGTCCGTTAGTGCGCTTATCACTCGAGCACCACTTATCCGATTTACGTGTTTTTATAAATTTATACATATGTTCTATATAATTCGATATAAGCCTAGATAATGGAAGATAAGGTGAGATAATGGGAGATAAGGAGAAATAATGGGAGATAAGTTGAGATAAGCAGAGATAAGTCTAAATAATGGGAGTTATGGTGAGATAATGGTAGATAAGGAGAAATAATGGCAGATAAGAAGAAATAATGGGAGATAAGTCGAGATAAGCCTAGATAATGAGAAATAAGATGAGATAATGGGAGATAAGGAGAAATAATGGGAGATAAGGAGAAATAATGGGAGATGAGCAGAGATAAGCCTAGATAATGGAAATTATGTAGAGATAATGGGAAATAAGGAGAAATATTGGGAGATAAGGAGAAATAATGGGAGATATTTTATTACGTTGGGTAACATAAGGAATAAGCAGTGACGATAGTAGTGAATCAACTCCATGCAAGCGGAGCCGCGGGCCCGGCTAGTATATATATATATATATATATATATATATATATATATATATATATATATATATATATATATATATATATATATATATATGTATATATATATATATATATATATATATATATATATATATATGTATACATATATATATATATATATATATATATATATATATATATATATATATATATATATATGTATATATATGTATATATATATATATATATATATATATATATATATATATATATATATATATATCGATTTATAACTTCTTTCGACGTTGTCCGACACTTAAACGTCATCTACTTCTTTCGTGGGCCTGGTCTTCTGTTAAATTTTTTTCGCTCATGGCTTTTTTAACTCCCACGTTCCACGTGTGTTTTGGTCTTCCCCGTTTCCTTCTTCCTTGTGGTTGCCATTGATATGCTTGCTTGGATAGTCTCTTGTCCCTTATACGGCTCATATGTCCGAACGAAATCAGTTGTTTGTGTTCTATGTCTTCCATTATTGAACCATCTATTCCCATTTGTTATTTAATACTGTCGTTCCAAATTTTGTCCATTTTTGATATTCTTGATGACCGTCTCACGGCATCCATTTCTACAGTTTCCGCTCTCCGTTTATATTTTTCATTTATTCTCCGAGTCTCTGATCGATAAAGTAGGAAAGTATCGAATAGCAGCAGCAGCAAGAGCACTTGAAAATGCCAAACGAGATTTCAACGAAACGTCGTGCAAATTCATTGTTAGATGAACGGATTGAAATCCGGAATTTTAATGTATTACATTACACCATCATATAGATCATTAAAGGTTTTGAAGAACAACAAAGGCAATCAGGCGTTTGTCATACTTGAAGGACACTGAATGTGGTACAAAACGGAAAAAATGCGATCTATTTTAATTAACTTAAGTAAATACAATAAAATCTTAAAGATTAAAAGATATTATACTACTTATTAATAACATGCAATTTTGTAATTAAAAACTTTAAAAAAATTGTGCAACTCTTAAGTATTCCTTATCAAATCTTATAAAAATTATTAAATTTAGAAATTAATGTGTCAAGCACACCTAAATATGAAGACTACTGTGTTCAGTTATCTACCTAGCTATAGAATATTTTTCTATATACCTATCGTCTATACTAATACACTAAATCCCACATTTCTCAAATTGTTTCATTCTATCTAGAAAAGTTTTTTCTCTCAACAAACGACGATACAGCAACTGTGAACTCATCTTCTGAAAATTTTCGGCCTCTAAGGTCTTTCTGCAGATGTTGAAACAAAATTAAGTCGCATGGCGCTAAATCATAGCTATAAGGTGTATTTACTTAGTATATATTTACCAGTACACCAAACACTTTATTTTTGCACTCGACGCGCGTTTCATTAACCATGTTAGCTTCATCAGGAGCGATGATTGACTGCTGCTCCTGATGAAGCTAACATGGTTTAGCGAAACGCGCATCGAGGGCAAAAATAAAGTGTTTGGTGTAGTAGTGATATATACTGAGTAGTGTCATTGTGCCAAAGATTCCGCATTCACAATGTAGTATAAGGTGTATGTTGTAACTTGGTGAATTCACATACGAATCTTATTGGCCCTGTACTTGTCAAGTAATAACAGAGTTTTAAATTGGACGTTTTCCTTTAATGGCCTGTTCAGCTTTTGGATCGTCCGTCAGTAAACTCTTGCATTAATTGTGAATCGGTTCCCATATATTTTCTTCAGAGAAGTTAGTCATGTTAAAAGCATTTAACGAGAGTAGAGTGGGCCACCGATACTCTGCATTAATTACGAGCATCTATTAAAACGATGCTACCTCTGTAAGACTCCATCAAGATAGAGGTAGGTTTCCAATTCAACTAGCACTGTGGTAAAATGCTACTATGTCGCCCAAATTATTCAATGGCGTACTTGAATACGCATGCTAAATAGTAAATTGGAAAGATATGAGAATCAACAAAGACGGAAAATATCTTAACGATTTACGATTCTCTAATGAATCCTATTAATTACAGACTTCATAGAGGGCACCTGGAAAATGTTGGAAGAGCTGCATTCCTGGTATCATCAAGCCTACTTGAAGGTCAACTTTTCTAAGATTAAATATACAACAAATCTCCTTATTAGTACAAATATTTAAGTTATAAGTTTAAGATATCTAAAGATAGAGACTTATTGACAAAACATGTGCAGTTTTTGAAAAAGTAAGGTATGCCCTTAAAGCAGACTTTACAATGTGTACAACCAGTATATTCTATCAGTATTAACTTAAATATATTACAATGTTGAAACCTTGGCCCTTATGAAGAAAAGAATCAAAAAAATTGATGCAGCTCAAAGGGCTATGGAATGCGCAATGGATTGTTGAAGGACCGAATGAAGTGATAAGAGGAACAAAGGTAGTAAGTATTTCCATCTAATTAATATCCATGTTAAGGGACTGGATGAAGGTGGCACATGATCTTGATGAGTAAAGGTTTGTGCAGGAGATCTATCTTCAGCAGGGGACGAGATTGATGTGTGAGTGATGATTTTCATATATTGACTAAGCAAAATTCCGTCGCCAAAACAAAATCGGCATGAATTTTCATTTTTTTTTTAAGGTTGGGAGACCGTATGGACCCATTCTGTTGATTTCTGCCTCGTACGAGGATCTTATGTAACAATAGCGAAAAATAACTCATCGTTCTCTCTCTTCGATATAAAACCTAATTTTCAAGTCTATAGATTATGAAAACAAGAAATTCGTTTTAAATCGACTTCTTTTTTTAGTAAATGGCACCTTTCAAGCTTACATTCCTCCACTAAAAATTGTTGATGGACAGGATGCCGCAAGAAACCAGCTTCCTTACCAAATTTCTCTTCAATGGAACACCGGCGACGGTTACTTAGATGGATGTGGAGGTTCTATTATCTCTCCAAAGTAAGCTCATAGCAAAATTTGTAATTATTTAATACATAGCAATATTTGTTCACAAATGAATGTCTCCTAAATTCATTCATAAGAAACTCTCTTTCTTTTAATTAAATATTAAAGTATATAATACTAAGTTAATTCATTACAGAGGACTATTTTTCAACAAAATGGCGCGTCCATTCACAATATGCTGCAAGTACAAGAATGGCGGAAAGAACGATTTGAAGACTAGTGGATTGGACATTATTCTAATCCGTGGCCAGCGAGATCTCCGGACTTAACATCGCTCTATTTTTTTTATAAGGCTACTTCAAGAACAAAACTAAGTTTTAAAATTCTTCTATAAATCTAACCAATGCGTTTTAAATTCAAAAAATAAAAGTCTCCTTGCGATCATTGCGAAATATGATTTTTATCCAGTCGATTTAAAATCCTGCCCACTACCATAATATGCAGTTCTAGACACTTTTTCCTTATAAATAATTTCAATATTTGAACAAACATAGTGACTTTTTGGACTTTATTTTTAGAAAATTCAAATTTCCCGCCAAACGACAAATGACTATCGGCACTACAAAGTCATTTGTTGGGTTTCAAGTGATGCAGAATCCATCTATAAATTCACTTTTTTTCTAAATTCAATAATAAAGAAAAATCTCATATGTCGCACACTTTTTGCCCGTTACTGTATATAATCCATAAATTTGGGTTCTTATTTCAGCTGGATCCTTACCGCAGCACACTGCACAATCGAATTTACTCCTGCCCAACTCAGAGTTGTAGCTGGAATATTATTATTAAACGATACAGATATACCTGGACAACAATTTAAATCTATTCAACAAATTATTAACCATCCAGATTATCCAGGGTAAGAAAAACTATTCCTTGTGGCTTTATACTTACACTTTTATTGCACAATGCCAAGCTTGCAACAGATCCTGTATTTTGGTCTATAAGTGTTTATAATGATACCAAACCTATTTTTATGTTTTTTTGTTATGCAGTCCAGGTGCCGTAGCTCCCAATGACATAGCCGTAGTTTATTTAGATTCTCCACTTGAATTTGCAATTAACGTGCAGCCTATCCCTATTCCACCACAAGGACGTGTATCACGTGGTAATGCGACATTATCAGGATGGGGACTATTGGGAACAGGTGGGTCGAGGCCAAATAACCTTCAGTATGCTGTTTTACCAATTATTCCTGAGGATGGTAAGTCTATAGTTAACTAAACCTGAAAACTAATAATTCTTTTACGGAAGTAGAACCAGTAGCTTGCTAGACAAGAAATTGATTGACTTGTCCTAATACATTAAAATAGGAAGGGTCCCAGATACTAGACATCTTCAGAAACCATCAGAGCTTAAATGCTTATGCAGTATGCGTTTCGCTCTGAGTGTGACTCGTCTGGTAAGTATAGGTGAGGCTGACGATCTCTAATCAGAGTAAAGCGCGTAATGGATTGGCATTTGGGTATCCTAATAGAGTTCCGAGACATTTATTATCTTGGGTTATCTGTATTTATTCAATTAAAAATACAGATAGCCCAAGATAATAATTGTTCGTCCGTTATTCTATAAGTTTCTATGGTGATTTCCATAAACTAAATCAAGGCCTTCAATCCATATATTTTTTTTAGAATGCAATGCGATTTGGGAAGAGTTATTGGGATCTTCCAATCCGTTTAGTGTAGAACAAAATATGTGCTCAGGAACTTTTAAAGGGCATGAATCTGCTTGCACATCTGATAGTGGCAGTCCCCTCGAAAATGATGGTGAAGTTGTTGGTATTGTTTCATGGGGAGCTGTTCCATGTGGAGTAAATGGATATCCTACCACATATACAAAAACTTCTGCTTATTCTGAATGGATTACGAACAATACGAACGGAGAAGTTAAGCCTAAATATTAGATCATCTTGTTCATGTTCATATAATAAAATTGCTGAAGAAATAAGTTGTATCTAAGTTCGTAGCAATTCTCTTACACAATAATTAGCGTTATTCTTACACTAAATAATTAATTTTCATCCCGAAACGTATTTTAGCTTCTTGTCCGTCACTCTCTTTGTTTTTTTTTTCATGGGCGTACCTTACATGTTGCAGAGAGATCCCTAAGGCACCAACTACAAGAGCGACGCGTGTGCGGAAAAAGCGATTCGCGTTGGTCTTGCAATGGCTCTTAGTTGTGGGGTAAGTAAGGGAATATGTTTTCCATATAAAAGACTGCTTGAAAAGTGTTATACGAGGAATTACAAGCTGAACCTCATACGGATGCGATGTAATAGTGCGACGAGTATTAATAGCATACACCGCTCTGGTAGGAATTACGCAGGCTACATCCATAGAACATTTTCTATGAAATTACTTGTAGAATAGATTCAAGTGGTCAACCGTTTTTTCGATGTTCCAAGGTATCAGGAATGCTGGTCAGTTCTGGGTCTCTAATCAAACGAACAGCTCTCTTCTGTAATCTATAATATAAATAAAATGCAACGCCTGACTGTCTGTCTGTCTGTCCGTTAGTGCGCTTATCACTGGAGACCCACTTATCCGATTTACATACTTTTTTTTTCAAAACATACATATGTTCTCTGGCCAAGTTATAGGCTATATTTTATTACGATAGGTAGGATAAGGAATGAGCAGTGACGATAATAGTGAATGACGTCGGAAAAAACTTTGCCGCTAGCGCGTTTCCTTGCAATACACAGCCTAAACCATTAAATATAGAACAATATTATGTATCAGAGAATATCTATAATGTATAATATATATATATATATATATATATATATATATATATATATATATATATATATATATAAAATTCAATATCTCTATGTCTGTCTGTCTGTCTATTAGTGCATTTATCACGCCAGAACCATTTATCCGATTTACGTGTCTTTTTTAAATTCATACATATATTCTTTGGCCAGGTTATATAAAAATAATAATAATCTATATCTATAATAAATATAAAATGCAACGTATCTCTGTCTATCTGCCTGTCTGTCCGTTAGTGCGCTTATCCCTTGAGAGTCACTTATCCGATTTACGTGATTTTTTAAATTCACACGTATGTTCTCTGACCAGGTTATAGATATATATTTTATTTCATCTATAATATATATATAAAAGGCAACGTATCTCTGTCTGTCGGTCTGTCTGTCCCTTAGTGCGCTTATCACTGGAGAACCACTTATCCGATTTACGTACTTTTTTTTAAACATACTTATGTTCTCTGGCCAGGTTATAGGCTATATTTTATTACGATAGGTAGCATAAGGAATAAGCAGTGACGATAAGAGTGAATGAAGTCGAAAAAAAATTTGTCGCTAACGCGTTCTCTTGTAATACACAGCCTAAACCACTAAATATGGAACAATATTATGTAGCAGAGAATATCTATAATATCTAATATATATATATATATATATATATATATATATATATATATATATATATATATATATATAAAATGCAATGTCTCTCTGTCTGTCCATTAGTGCGTTTATCACGCGAAAAACCACTTATCCGATTTACGTGTCTTTTTTTAAATTCATACATATATTCTTTGGCCAGGTTATATAAAAAATAATAATCTATATCTATAATATATATAAAATACTGTGTGATGTCTGTCTGTCTGTCGGTTAGTGTGCTTATCACTGGAGAACCACTTATCCGATTTACGTGATTTTTTATATTCATACATATTAACTAAGATGAGATTGTGGAATCTGAGTAATATTCATAGATGTGTTCTCTGACCCGGTTATAGATATATATTTTATTAGATCTATAATATATATAAAAGGCAACGTATCTCTGTCTGTCTGTTTGTCCCTTAGTGCGCTGAATGTGAATCAAATCGGAAAAAAGTTTGCCGCCACCGCGTTCTCTTGCAATACACTGCCTAAACCACTAAATATGGAACAATATCATGTAGAATGAATATCTATAATATATATAAAATGCAACGCCTCTCTGTCTGTTTGTCCGTTTATGCGCTTATCACTGGAGAACCACTTATCCGATTTACGTGCTTTTTTAAACATGCTAAACCATTAAATATGGAACAATATGATGTAGCAAAGAATATCTATAATACATATAAAATGCAATGTCTCTCTGTCTGTCTGTCTATCCGTTAGTGCGCTTATTACTGGAGAACCACTTATCCGATTTACGTGCTTTTTTTTAAATATACATATGTTCTCTGGCCAGGTTCTAGGATATATTTATTGCGTTAGGTAACATAACTTGAGTGACGATGCTAAAGGAATCAGGTGTCCCGACGTAACTATGTCGGATTTCGCAACTCTTTTAGAAAAAAACACCGCCCGAGTTTTTGTATTCTACTTGGTTACCATCACTACAAGATAAAATTACTTCCAGGTCTTTGTTAAGTTGAACAAGGTCCTGTTATCTACTGACATTTGCGTAAGTAGCCGTTATTCGAACGTTAAAAGTGAATGGAGAAATAAGCGAACTGTCATCTGCAAAGTTGTAGACTGAATTTCTGGTCCTTTCCAGCAGATCGTTAATGTAAATGAAAAAGATAGTAGAAAATAGTATGGAGCCTTAGAGTATCCCGGTGTTGATAGTGAAGGTATTAGAAAGAAATCTATCCACTGCCACTCGTAAAGAACGCTTTCTGTTGAAGCCCTTGAACCATAAACAAAAGCTTTCAGACATACCATAAGAGCGTGACTTAGCCAACAATCCTCCATGCCAAATACGATCGAATGCCTTGGATATATCAAGTGCACCGCTCGAGATTCTCCAAAATGTTTAACTGCGTTATTTTACATATGTGTTTACATAAGTTAGGAGATCTCCTAATGATCTTTGCTTACGAAAGCCATATGAATGATCGCTAATAAACAGGAAGGAACTATCCCCTTTCTGTAGGGTAGGTTGAAGAGTCTACAGAAAACTTGAGTTAGTTCATTTGCTCATTTTTTGAGTACTATGACAAGAATTCCAATAGCACCAGAAGCTTTTTTGGTGTCTAGCTTCACTAAAATAGGTTTCATGATACGCTGTATGAAGACAGTATCGGGCGTCCTTAACTGCCCTATGGAAATAGTTGGTGGTTTTTTTTCCGTTGGAAATCGATAGTAGGATGTAAAGCCAACAAGCAAACACCATAATTCCCATTACAGTAATTATATTTTATTAAATGCCAGTGTGCCTCAGGGCTCCATACTGTTTCCTACTCTCTTTTTGATTTACATTAACGATCTGCTGGAAAAGACCGAGAATCCATTCTACAGCTTTGCAGATGACAGTACGCTTGTCTCTTCATTTACTTTGAACGCTCGGACATCGGCTGCTCAGGCGAAAATCCGAAGACAGCAGGAGGTCGTTCAACTTAACAAAGACCTGGAAGAAATTCTATCTTGGGGTGATAGTAACCAAGTGGAATTTAACGCTACAAAAACCCAGGCGGCAGTTTTTTCTAAAAAAGTTAACGTTGCTGAACCCGACATAGTTATGTCGGGGCACTCCATTCCCCTAGTATCGTCGCTCAATTTGTTGGACGTTAGTTTAGGAGTAAATATGTCCTGGCATGAACATGTTGCAGGCATAGCAAGGAGAGCTTCTAAAAAAGTTGGGAATATTATTTCGAACCAGAAAGCTTTACACCCCACAACAACTGTTAATTCTTTACAAAGCTCAAATTCGACCAACTATCGAATACTGCTTCCACGTTTGGGGCTCCGCTCCCAAACATACACCGCATTTGTTGGATTCTGTTCAGAGAAGAGCTGTCTGTCTGATTGGAGACCCGGAATTGACCGGCGGCGTTGATTCACTGGAACATCGAAGAACGGTGCATGTTAGAAATACACTTCGCGCTGGTGCTTCACACCCGTATGAGGTTCAGCTTGTTACTCCGCGTACAACGCTTTTCAAGCAGTCTTTTGTATGGAGAACATCATCCCTTTGGAATAATTTGCCCAGCGCTGTGTTTTCCACCGAGTACAATTTACAGCGATTCAAGAACAACGTGAATCGCTTTTTCCGCACACATGCCGCTTCTGGAGCGCTTTAGGGATATCCCTGTAGCACGTGTGCTAGACCCATAAAAAAAAAATTAAGATTTCGTCGCAAAATCATCGTATATCCAAAATAAATCTTTTACTTCAAGCTATTTCTTTTAAAGATTTATTTTAATTTAAATTTTATGATTGGATCGGTGCTTGGAAATAGAACACCTATATTGAATTATCAACTTGTGTCATTGCCATGGCAAAATTCCATGAGGATACGAATTGCTTCCGCATCCACCATACTCGCGAGATTTAGCCCCCAGCGATTATTTCCTATTTCCGAATATGAAAAAATGGCTCGACGGGACAAAAACTGGCTCAAACAATGAGGTGATTGCTGACTCTAACGCCTATTTTGAAGAGTTGGAGAAATTGTATTTTGTAGGTGGATAAAAATGATGGACTAAGTTTATCGAGCTGAGCACTTTGTTTATAAAAGATGAGCAATGACGTAAGCGACAACTTAATCACTTAAAAGTTCCTTATCAAACGCTTGGGATAAGAGTTATTTAAGTACAAAAACTAACATGATTCTAATGATTTTTGAAACAAGTACGTATTAAATAAGAATAAAATATGAAGATCATTATTTTAAGTATTTTGTTGATTTGTCTTTTGAGTAAGTGGAAACTAAATTAATGAAATGAAAAACAAATATTATTATATGAATGGTCTTAATGGAATGTAGAAGAGCTTAGGGTAGGAGTGCTCAAACTTGAACTGCTGACGATCTACCTCAATATTGTTAGACTACGATCGATCGACTCTGAGAGGCTGCAAGTAAGTGTGATGCAGGATTGTCGTCTAGCTAGGGTGTATCGTGGCATAGATATTAGTTTCCGCAAATGGCAATGAAAAAACTCATAATTATTCAAAATTGCGAGTTTATTGGTTCTTACAAAACAAACGAGTTCTAGTGTCTAAACTTAACTAAAGAGTGACTTTGGATGTTGAAGTGTGGCACTGCATGTCCTCAGCATACTTTTCATAAGATGGTACGTAATTACCGAGTGCTAATCGCAAGCATGATGACATATGTTCGTCAGTTAGTCGATTGCGATATTTTGACTTAATTATCTTCATTTCAGAAAATCCAGACTCGCACAAGTAAGTTGACCCAAACATTGCCGTCAGTTGAAGGGCGATTTGCCTTAGATTCGGATATTTATCTTCAGATATAAAACACCAGAATTTTGTATCAGATGCTGTGGCTTTGAGATGTATATCTGATATAATCTGCACTAACTCATTTTCAACAGAACATAAGTCAATGTTAAACTGACTTGCTATTTCAGTAGCTAATTCCTCAATGTTTTTACACGAAAAAGGATAACTCATAAATGATGCGATATTTGCCAATTTACTGAAATCATAAAAACGTATTTCGAATTGGCCCAAAATATTTGATAATTCTGCCTCATAAATATCATAATTCAACTGAGGAATCCTTGCTTTCAAAGACGGAAAATTTTTCAGATCCTTTCTTTTCAGTTGATCTATCATAAGTTGCAATTTACTTTTGAATGCGTTTATTGCGCTAATCATCTCAATAATAGTTTTTCCTTTACCTTGAAGCTCCAAATTAATGGTGTTTAAATGCATTGTGATGTCTGTCAAAAATGCCAAATCAGTCAGCCATTTTCCGTTTTTCAGCATCTGAGTGTCATCACCTCTTTCGTCCAGAAAAGCTGTTATTTCGGGCAATAATTCTTAAAACCTTTCTAGGAATTTTCCGCGACTCAACCACCTGACGTCCGTGTGAAGAACTAAATCAGTGTGTTCAGCTGACTCACTATCTTCCAACTGCAATTTAAAAAGCCGTCGTTGCAAGCTACGTGCACGGATAGAATTCACAATTTTTATTGCAATGCCCATAATCTCCTCCATGTTTAGAACTTTTGAACACAAAAAACTTGATGTATAATGCAATGGAAGGAGAAAAATGAAGGGAAAGCATCATTAGCTCGACATAATACCACAAAACCGTTTTCGTTTCCAGTCATTGCTGGTGCTCCATCGGTTGTAATGCACACTAGTTTATATATTGGTAGCTTGTAGTTTGTTACAAAATTGAAGAAAACGTCATATACATATATCTTCGCCACGAGTCTTTCCTTTCAGAGGAATCATTGTCAAAAACTCTTCCTTAGCGGACATGTCATTGAATACCATGTAACCTTTGCACTTGCCCGATTTTTGAGGCGTCATTTTGTACCCTGTGAAAATTGTTTTTTCCCACGCTTGGGCGTAATTTTCTTGCAACCTCTTTTTAATTTCTGAGAATGAATTGAGTGAATAATGATTTTAAGAGAACTAAAGAAATTAAACAAACACTAGCTCAGTTTTCCTTGGTAGAGAAATATGGGTAAGAGATAATTGTTATACGTCTTTTTGGAATTATTTTCTATTTTTAAAAAGCTTCAGTTGTACAAATTTTGGGCACCATTCATTTTAAAATAGAAAGGATCTAACTTCAGTTAAAAAAATGAAAAAATACTGAAGTGTTTTACGGTTATTACTAAAAAGAATTATTCTAGTACAACTTTTCTTATCCTGAAAAGAAAAATAGGTATTCAGTGAGACACTAGCTTTAATCAACAAAAAAAGAAAATTTATTCATGATTTAAAATAAAAGTTCCAACCTTTGCAGTTTTAAGGAATACAAAAAAAATTCTAGCCTAAAAGTAGTTTTTATAAATTAGAGTCCCTAAATCAGAGATTTTACTTCTAAATCTTGACTACACCCGAAATCGAAGAGTCGTGATTTTCACTTCGCGATTTTTCAGTTCAAATTGCTGTTAAGACACTTACTTGCGGGGAATATATTTATTGATGTATGTTCTGGTAACTTACGGTTTTCCTACGGGCTTCTAGGCCTTCAATGGAACACAAAACCGATTTCACACTTTTGAGAAGAGCCTACTTTAGCTACTCCATTTAGAAAACACACAAAGCCCACTACGGCTTTATGATAAAAAAAACTCGTGCTTAACTTGGCTCTCGTAGATATTGTCGTAAGCCTCTACTGCGGCTCGGTGGAAATTAGCCTGGCTGCGGCTTGATGGTACTAAGCCTCTCGGCGGCTTGATGTTACTGCCTGGCGGCGGCTCGGTGTTCTAAGCCAAGATTCGCGTCCTCTGGACCCTTAAATAAGCCGTGGGCACTCTGTCTGTAATATGGCGACAGCGGAACCAAAACTCCGGATACAAACATTTGACCAATCCCGGCGTATCGATAGATTCGGTCGCAAACCCGCACAGCACACTATATAACGAGCGGCTAGGAATTTCTGATTAATATACCGCTCGATACAAAAATGAAAAGAAGTACTTTATAAAGTGAAAAATCAGTAACATTATATGGTCTTAAAATCTAGGAAAAAATGAATGTTACATTACCCCCTTCCAAAAAGAAATAGACTACACTAGTCTATTAAACTAAGGCTACTTATGAAGAGGTACAAAGTGGTACACTATCACTTAATACTAAGGTCAGAACTTAAAACAAAATTACAAACTTCGAACCTTACTACTAGACTTAATTCAATTAAGCACTAATATTAAGTACAATGAAAACCAAATGAAAATCTTTGCATGTACCCAAGAATCTTATAACTAGACTTAACTTAATTAAGCACTAAGGTTAAGTACATCAAAAAGTAAATAAAAATCCTTGCATGAACATAAGAAATACCTGTTCAAAATAACAATCGCGGTCTTCTTATATAAAAGAATCAGCTCTGTTATTGTTACCAAAACAAAAAAAAATATAACTTTGTCTAGACTCTTGTCTAAATCAAAAAAAATGAACTGAAACAAAGTATGAACACCCCCCTTAAAATATTTTAAGGATTGTCTGAAAATTTTCTATTTCAGCAAAAGAAATTTATAAAAATTCTTAAATAAAGAAAAACAAAAAAATAAATGATTCTAGTGCAAACACTAACACTAAAAGGAGAAAGTCTTGTAAGACCATTTAGCACAAGGCTAAGAAAAACATCTGGATGAAAATCCAGACAAACGCTCGGAAAAAAATCGCCATCAATGCTCTAGCTCACCGCTAAGAGAACATTCTAAATCTAGTATCACTACTAGTCGCATCAGAAAATAATCGCACTCTATCGCGCAATGTCGACGTCCTAAGACATCTAGACATGCTAAAATCGCCAGGGAAAACGCTCTGGTTGATCGCCAGATAATCGCACTCTATAACGCAATGTCGACGTCCTAAGACATCCAGACATGCTAAAATCGCCAGGGAAAACGCTCTGGTTGATCGCCAGAAAACACGTCAGCTCATCGCCAACTAAACACTCTGGTATATCGCCAGAAAAAAACTCGGCTCCTCGCCAAGAAAACATTCTGGTATATCGCCAGAAAAAACCTCGGCTCCTCGCCAAGAAAACACTCTGGTATATCGCCAGAAAAAAGCCTCGGCTCCTCGCCAAGAAAACACTCTGTAAATAGTCCTCGACTACACAAAGTCTGCGTTCTAAAAGAACAAACTCGCCATTAACATAGTGAGCAGCTATAAAAGCTAACAATATCACTATAGGCACAGTGAATAGCTATAAAAGCTAAAATTCACTCTAAACACAGTGAATAGCTATAAAAGCTAAAATTCACCAAACTGAATGATCCTGCTTCAAAAAGCAATGTTCACAAAGAACAGAATGATTAGTCCACGCGCAACTAACATTCAAGGAAACATTCCTAGCATAACTATGTGAGACAGCTAGTCTCTAAATAGGACCTCCCTAAAGTCATAATCCTATATATAGGAGTCCATAAACAAAACGACTCAAAATCACACATTTTGAGCACATGCCCTCAGGCAACCAACATACACTGAAATATATACAGAAATATATACAGAAATATATACAGCAATATATACAGGAGTTCAAATCCCAAACTCTTGGTTATGATAACTCCATACTGAGCTTGGTGAAAGCTCTTAGCAAAAGCTAATCAAATCTTCGGCACATCGCACCAAAGTGACAAATCTGCCTAGAAACATGAGCCAGAAAAAACGCCCTCCGTCATTCTTCAGGGTGGCTACACAGAGATATAAAATTTAACCAGCATTGCGCTTCCCCAAGTTGCATGAAGAACCCTCGTGTACTGGTCTCGCCCTAGAACAACAACGAAAAACATTCGATCCATCCCACATAACAGGGGACAAACACCTCACCACGATATACTGAAAGGTGGAGACAATAAAATACGGAAATGGTGACCCTGGTGTCCACCAACAAAAGGGAGTGGATTATAGCATCCACTTAACTAAAAACGGTGTCTACCACACCACCATAAGTCAAAAAAAAATTTAATCAATAGGGTGTTCCGAAACACACTACTGCCAACAGCCTGTCACCACTAATAGGCTAATTGGAGCTGAGGTCGACTACAGTAGCTAGGCTCTCCTTTGGCTCAAATAGAAATAACCATTGAGTAACAAAACCTCTAAAGGTCCCAAAGGTCAAACGTTCGCCCCCCATAGACTACCCTTCCAATCAGTCTGTTCCTCAGGAAGATTAACTCCTTGCCAAACGTCGTAACGGCATCTGTTAGCACCCGGTGCATCACAGCCTGTAAAAAATAACTTATGGGATACAACCTAAAAGGTTTACAAGGTTGACTTAACCAAGCTTCTAACGGAAATTTCCAAACTACGAAAATGAGCTTAAAAAGCAAGCAAGAAGCAAAAATTTCTCAATTTTCCGGTGGCAACGCAACAAAACTTTTGAAAACGACAAGAGCTTTTCCAGCTTAATCAGAAACAAGAAGAAAGCATCGTTGACAGCTAAAATATTCGATCATGGTGTTAATCGTCTCCCTAGACAATAGCCTCTAGAAGAAACTGCTACAGGTATCAGGCATAACCGTTTTCTGTCAGCCCAAACTTCTAGATTACCTCTTGGAAATCTAAAAATTCGGTTAGGAATCTTCCTTCACTGCGCTTAGCCTCTCTTGACAAGGTTCTCATCTCGGTATCAGATTTTGATCATTTCTTTGTGAAACGACTGTCTTACTCTGCTCTCATCTCCTGTAAATGATCAGCCTTTAGTTCTCCTGCAGGACTTCAATTTCCTATCAATTTGATAGTATACCGAAAAAACTCAACATACACCTATGAGTCTATGCAAAAAAAATTTTTAAAAAAAATTAGTGACTCAAAGGTAACGTTTAAACGGCCCTGAAAAGAATAGAGTATACCCTCAGTTTGTCAATTCAGAAGAAGATCTAAATCAAAATAATCCAAGTCTTAGACTCACTGGATAAACCAAAATCAATTTACTCTTAATTGCACCCAACATATACCCTTAAGGTAATAGAAATCCACCCACTTGGGTAACAAACTTTGAAATTGCTCATAAAAATTTTGACTCTACATCACACTACACGAGCTACATCTTGCGCTTGTCCTAACTCAAGATCCCCTTGGATTGCCTCTAATCAAAATTTCGCTTCCAAGTGTCAAGAACTGGATATTATATGGGGTCATAAGCAAATCAAATCCCGCGACCACCGACATACCAGTCTTATGATAAATCCTGAGTGTGACTCCTTCGCAAGCTCGCTAAAACTGAGTCGATGCTAAACATCAACCACAATCAACCTAAGTTTGGGATATGGCCAATACCCAAAACCTTAGCATTAAACAATAAAAGTAAGCTATTCTCTGCTCAACTTTTATAACAGTCAAAAAAAAACGAGGTCGTCACCTCTACAGAGCAACATCAAAAAAAATAAAGTAAAGCAATTAAGATAATGTAAATATAAATTATTCTTCTTCTGACAAACTTTCATTAGGGTTAGGTTCATTGAATGGTTTTAAGTCCTTAATATGCCATCGTCCTATTTTAGTCCCGTCTAAATTAACCAAACCATAAACTAAATCTGAAATCTTTTCTCTTATCACGCAATGCACATACTTAGGTACCAACTTAGATGTGAATTTATCGGCTGCACTGGAAAGAATTTTATTTTTTCGCCAAACGTGATCACCTATATTAAAGGCAAAAATCCCTTTTTCTAAGGTTGTAAGACTTACTGTTCCGTTCATAAGCCTTATGTATCCTACTACGCACGTCGGTGAAATTAAAATTTACTAAAATTCCGAATTTTTGTGCAAAATCACATCCTAAAACCAAAGTATGTGATAGAGAAGGTACTACTACAGCATAGATTACTAAACAATGACTATTGCAGACTAGCGGAAACTCAACCGTACCTAAAACTTTTAGACGGCTGCCATCTGCAGTGGTAACACTTCTATTTTCGATATGGCATATTTTTATTCTTAAACGACTTAAAATTTTAATACCATTCTGACCTACTGAGGTATTTACACGAGAGTCAAATAAAGCCGAGAAATGGACACTTAATGGATTTATCTTTATATGCGGTCTATTATCTAAATATTTATGCACGAATAAAGGAGATATGTGACCATTTGGAGAAGCAGGAGTTTTAACTTGAGAAGGAGGATTTTTATTAGACTTAAAAAAAAATCAGAAACTTTTGTAACTATTTAGTCCAATCTGAACTATTGGATTATTTCTTTACTTAAGATCCTCGTTGGAATCTTTCTTTTATCCGCGACCGGACGTTCTGAGAAAATACGACGGATTTTCATTTCATAGTCTAACTCATATTCCAGTAGGTGATTGACTTTAAAATTGAAAGCTTCCATGATAAATGAATACAATTTAAAAGAATTGTTTAAAAGGTCGTGAAAATATTTCTCCTGTGCTCCCAATAGTCAAAATAAAAAATATGTAAAGGCACTTCTTTACCAAACATTTAAAAAATCTTCAACAATTTCAAAAAAATTTCTAAGTATTGCCTTGTATTAAAATTCTTTTACCAAATATGTTAAGAATTTTCAACAAAATATCTCCAAATATCGTTTCATATCAGCAAAGTATTTTTAATATTCATGCAAAACATCGGTGAGAAAAAAGTACAGTTTTTTCTTCGGTTAACCGCAAAATAAATCTAACACTGCAAAAATTAAAGTAAACCAGCACATCTGCTAATCTGAACTATAAAAGTAGCTTTTAAGAAAAAAGTAGGAGTCTCTTATCTTAGAGTCGATTAACAAAATTCAAATATCTAAACCACCATCAGATAAATTGAAATAAATAATTCTACAAATTTCCTGCTTTTGTCTTATTGCTATAGTGTAGTTTCGTTTAATTAAATATTATGAAATAAAAATATCTGAAAAGTTAGAGCTTTTACTTTGTTCGAAAGCTAGTACACTGAACCCTTTAAAAAATAAAATTCCAAAAGCCCCGCGTTGACAGCGCTATTTTTGTAACCTTTGCACTTGCCCGATTTTTGAGGCGTCATTTTGTACCCTGTGAAAATTGTTTTTCCCACGCTTGGGCGTAATTTTCTTGCAACCTCTTTTAATTTCTGAGAATGAATTGAGTGAATAATGATTTTAAGAGAACTAAAGAAATTAAACAAACACTAGCTCAGTTTTCCTTGGTAGAGAAATATGGGTAAGAGATAATTGTTATACGTCTTTTTGGAATTATTTTCTATTTTTAAAAAGCTTCAGTTGTACAAATTTTGGGCACCATTCATTTTAAAATAGAAAGGATCTAACTTCAGTTAAAAAAATGAAAAAATACTGAAGTGTTTTACGGTTATTACTAAAAAGAATTATTCTAGTACAACTTTTCTTATCCTGAAAAGAAAAATAGGTATTCAGTGAGACACTAGCTTTAATCAACAAAAAAAGAAAATTTATTCATGATTTAAAATAAAAGTTCCAACCTTTGCAGTTTTAAGGAATACAAAAAAAATTCTAGCCTAAAAGTAGTTTTTATAAATTAGAGTCCCTAAATCAGAGATTTTACTTCTAAATCTTGACTACACCCGAAATCGAAGAGTCGTGATTTTCACTTCGCGATTTTTCAGTTCAAATTGCTGTTAAGACACTTACTTGCGGGGAATATATTTATTGATGTATGTTCTGGTAACTTACGGTTTTCCTACGGGCTTCTAGGCCTTCAATGGAACACAAAAACCGATTTCACACTTTTGAGAAGAGCCTACTTTAGCTACTCCATTTAGAAAACACACAAAGCCCACTACGGCTTTATGATAAAAAAAACTCGTGCTTAACTTGGCTCTCGTAGATATTGTCGTAAGCCTCTACTGCGGCTCGGTGGAAATTAGCCTGGCTGCGGCTTGATGGTACTAAGCCTCTCGGCGGCTTGATGTTACTGCCTGGCGGCGGCTTGATGTTACTGCCTGGCGGCGGCTCGGTGTTCTAAGCCAAGATTCGCGTCCTCCGGACCCTTAAATAAGCCGTGGGCACTCTGTCTGTAATATGGCGACGCCGGAACCAAAACTCCGGATACAAACATTTGACCAATCCCGGCGTATCGATAGATTCGGTTGCAAACCCGCACAGCACACTATATAACGAGCGGCTAGGAATTTCTGATTAATATACCGCTCGATACAAAAATGAAAAGAAGTACTTTATAAAGTGAAAAATCAGTAACATTATATGGTCTTAAAATCTAGGAAAAAATGAATGTTACAACCATTTGAATAAAAATACACAGCTGGGCAGTGTCTGTCATATCGGTGGATTTGTCGAACTGTAAAGAAAAGTATGTACATTCCATAATATCATTTTTAGTTTATCTGCCATGTCCTGACTCATGACTTCAACACGCCTTGTGACAGTCGGACGAGATAACTGAAGTTCTCTAATAGCAGACATAATCTCCGTTTTATTTTGAAAATCTCCAAATAAAGTCTCACCTGCTTCAATAAATGCTTCCTTCACAACCAATCCATCATCCAATGGTTTCTTGTGTTTCGCCATTATATGAGATATTTTAGATGACGCGATCGTTGCGTTGCAGCTTTTGATTGTTTGTCTTGTGAACATAGTTTGTTCTTTTTTCAAACAAGTTATCAAATCACGTACTTTTCGTTTTCATAATTCACTCTGTGACGGAAAATCCTTTTCATAGTTTTTATGAACCGTTTTATGATGCCTCTTTAAGTTCCCACGCTTAGGTACTGCAACTGACGCACGGCAAATGAGACAAATGCACTTATTCTTTACCATACAAAAGAAAAATTCTTCCTCCCAATCGTTATTAAAATGATAAGTTTTACTTTTCTTCGCCGCACTCATTTTGGACTATTTATTAATAAACTTTGTATCGATGTATCGCCTTCAAGTTACCACTCAGACTGACTCCTATTCCTGCAGGTGCAACATTTATATCGGCGCGAACGAAGTCTCGAATGTTCCCGTCAAACACGCTGCCCGAAGTTTCTAGAAAAATTGGCGGAAATCAAAAACGCGGCTATTCTTTGACAAGTACCGCGCGTTCCTTTGATGAAGCCGCCTTTTACCGCTAGCAGGGGGTTATTACGATAAAAGAAAGTGATGAGGGGGTTATTCTGGCCTAATCGTGGATCGAATAAATTTTAGTAGTTTATTCATTACATTTTGTTTTAGTTACCTAAAACAAAATCTGTGAATAGTTCTATATCGGAATTTTTTTCTCGAGATCGACTCAAAAAGCATTCGCGATCGACTTGTCGATCGCGATCGACCTTTTGAGCACCCCTGCTGTAGAGTGTTAATGTTAAGCTACAGCTGATTATACAGTGTGTTTCTTTTTGACGCATGCTTCTTAATTCTAGTAATAATAGTCTTTTAGTTTCACCTATGTATACAGTACAACGCGAACAGTGAGTTTTATAGACATACAGCTTATGTTTGTAAGGGAATTGTGTCTTTAACATTGTCGAGTTTTCTGTTGAAGAATACAAAATGGTCGTTTTTGGCTGAAACGTTTTATGAAAAAATCATGAATTGGCTGGAAAAAGCGGATTTAGCTTCGTTTTCCGGTGTTGGCGGTATCTGCCTTTTGCAAGTGCCCTCTTATTTTATCAAGTACAAACTAAATTTATTGATTTTAGATGGTTAAATGAGAGTCCATTTTTGGATCGATGGTTTTTGGGCCCTCAATCTGGGTGCGGTTTCGGCGGCGTCTGCCCTTTGGGACGCTCGAGTTGTTTAGTGTCAGCAAATGTTATGGTACTTGATTCAAGTGGTTCAACGACACTCCATTTTCGGATATGACATTTTGGGCATTACAGGGCACGGGGGCCGCAAAATCAACGTTAAATTCTTTTATTCGACTCGCCCGATAGAATGAACAACTAGGCAGACGGTTAGTCGACAGGTCAAAATTTCGGGTCGCCCTCTTGGTCTATAATTATCGATATCTCAGAAACTAATAATTTTGGGTCTTCACAAATATACGACATACATGAGATGAAAAGTACTTTTGAAGAAAAAAACAATGTTTTTGCTAAAAATCGATTTTATTCTTCAACATACTTTCTTTTAAGAGCTTATTCCAGCAATTTTTCAACATTTAGATACCCTTCATATAGTATGATTTGTCGAGCTCTCTAAAATAAGCCTCAGTTTCCGATTCTACTTCTTCATTTGACCCAATTCTCTTTCCTTGGAGCCACCTCTTTAAATCTGGAAACTGAGAATAATCGCTGGGGGCCAGATCTGGTGATTACGTATTCGTTTACAATGTAATCACCTAGCAACTTTTGAAATCTTTTAAGCCAAGTGCGACCTAAAAACTTCCACTTTCCTTATTCCTATTCCTAACACCATAAATCGTAACACCTTGTTCGTGCCATGAACAGATGCAAAGAAATTATCGACGAAACCAAGGAGGCACACAATCAATGGATTAGAAACAAACTTCTCGCTTGTCCTAACAATTCCAGGACCTTTTGGTCAGTCGCTAAGGCAGTTAGTCAAAATTTCATCAAATCCACCATACCACCACTCACATGGCCGGATAATTCTATTGCGACGAAAACTTGTTGAGAATGCGAACTTGTTGGCTGAACTCTTTGCTTCACATTCTACTGTCGATTTCCAAGGAAAAACACCACCTACTATTCCCACAGTGCAGTCAAGGATGCCCGATGTTGTCTTCAGACAGCATATCATAAAGCGTATTTTGACGAAGGTAGACACCAAAAAGGCTTCTAGCGCTGACGGAATACCTGCCATAGTTCTCAAAAACTGTGCGAGGGAACTAACACCAGTTTTCTGTAGACTTTTTAACCTATCCTACAGAAACTGAATATTTCCTTCCTGCTGGAAATGTGCCACAGTTCAGCCGATATCTAAAACGGGCAAGAAGACCCTGACAAATAACTACCGACCAATCGCACTGCTTTCAATAATATCGAAAGTCATGGAAAAGGCTATCAATTATAACATTATTAGCGATCACCAATATGGCTTCTGTAAAAATAGATCAGCAGGAGATCTTCTGACTTATGTAACACATGTTTGGAATAACGCAATTGAACACTTTGGAGAATCTCGAGCGGTTGCTCTTCACATATCCAAGGCATTCGACCGTGTTTGACACGATGGGCTGTTGGCTAAGCTATATTCTTATGGTATGTCTGAAAAGTTCTGTTTGTGGCTTTCATGTTTCCTCAGAGAGCGTTCTTTAGGAGTGGCAGTCGACGGATTTCTTTCTAACACCTTCACTATCAACGCCGATGTACCCCAAGACTCCATACTGTCTCCTACTCTCTTTCTCATTTATATTAACGATCTGCTGGAAAAGACCGAGAATCCAATCTACAGTTTTGCAGATGATAATACACTTATTTCTTCATTCACTTTGACCGCTCGGACGTCGGCTACTCAGACGAATATCCGCAGACAATAGAAAGTCATTCAACTTAACAAAGACCTGGAAGAAATTCTATCTTGGAGTGACAGTAACCAAGTGGAATTTAACGCTACAAAAACCCAGGCGGCAGTTTTTTCTAAAAAAGTTAACTTTGCTGAACCCGACATAGTTATGTCGGGGCACTCCATTCCCCTAACATCGTCACTCAATTTGTTGGGCGTTAATTTGGGAGCAAATATGTCCTTGCATGAACATGTCGCAGGCATAGCAAGGAGAGCTTCTCAAAAGTTGGGAATATTATTTCGAACCAAAAAGCTTTACACTCCACAACTGTTAATTCTTTACAAAGCTCAAATTCGACCAACTATGGAATACTGCTCCCATGTTTGGAGCTCCGCTCCCAAACATAAACTGCATTTGTTGGATTCTGTTCAGAGAAGAGCTGTTCGTCTGACTGGAGACCCGAAACTGACCGGCGGCTTTGATTCGCTGGAACATCGAAGAACGGTTGGCGACTTGAGCCTATCCTACAAGTATTTTCATGGAAAGTGTTCGAAGGATGTGGCCCGCTTAATTCCTCCCAGAGCGGTGCATGTTAGAAATACACGTCGGGCGAATACTTCACATCCGTATGAGGTTCAGCTTGTTACTCCTCCTACAACGCTTTTCAAGCAGTCTTTTATATGGAGAACATCATCCCTTTGGAATAATTTGCCCAGGACTGTGTTTCCCACCGAGTACAATTTACAGCGATTGAAGAACAACGTGAATCGCTTTTTCCGCACACGTGTTGCTCCTGTAGCGCTTTAGGGACTTCCCTGTACCACGTGTGCTAGACCCATAAAAAAAAAAGAAAAATCACATATGAATATAAAGAAAATATCGTTACGAGGCACTACTTGTAAGAATGCACTGCCAGGTGCTTTACAATCAGCTTATCCTTTATTGAAAATGTACCATGAAGGCGCATAAAATTTGTATTTGAACAAAGCAAAACGATGTACTTTTAGTTAAAAGGATGACCATATTATTGCAAGACGAAGAAAAATATTCCGAATTATGTGTACGCGAGCGTACGTCTTGTAGATCGAGCTCTTAACTGGACTTTATATGTTTACTCAACTTTTTGGTTGGAATGAGAAGCATTTTTGATGACGTACATCTGTCCTTGCTTTTTAATATAACTTATAGCCCATTGAAAGTTTTGAAAGATAACAAAGGCAATCAAAACGTTTATCATACTTGGAGGAGACTGTTTAAACTAATTAGTCATACAAAAATAAGGCTGACGCAGTTAACGTGGTATAAAATGCAAAAAATGCGGTCTACTTTAATTATGTTAAATGAATACAATAACATCTTCTTAAAGATTAAAAAATACTATGTAACTGATTATTAATAACAATGATTTTTGCAATTGAAAAAATAATATAACTCTTAAGTTTTCCTTATCAGATTTTTCACTGAATAATAATTATTTAATTCAGAAATTAATGAGTCAAGCACACATAAATATGAAGACTGCTGTGTTAAGTGTTTTCGTGAGCTGCCTTTTGAGTAAGACAAAAACCTACTAATTGTTAATAATAATAATAATAATAATAATATAGAGAAAACTATGTACAACAAACAGACAGCAGTGACTGAACCACCAAACAACCAAGAACTCACAGATTATTGGAAAAGTATCTGGTCAGAACCCAAACTACACAATAATAACACCCCCTGGATCAAAGCCGAAGAAGACAAACATAAACATGTGACAGAACAAGAAAACAAGAAATTACAGAAACTATCAAACACACACACAACTGGAAATGTCCTGGGATAGACAATATACAAAACTTCTGGTACAAACAATTTACCACCACACACGAAGCACTCACACACCAAATCAACAAAGCCATTCTACAACCACACACATTCCCCACTTTTCTTACACAAGGAATAACATACATCAAACCTAAAAGTTCAGACACCACAAACCCGTCAAAATACCGACCTATCACCTGTCTTCCAACCCTATACAAGATCATCACAGCCACAATTTCCAAGAAAATAGAACAAAGCCTAATAGACAACAATATTCTCACAGAAGAGCAGTAGGGATGCAGGAAAAATAGTTGAAGATGCAAAGAGCAGCTGATCATAGATAGCGTGATTATGGGACAAACCAGAAAAGAACACAGCAACCTTCACCTCATCATATAGACTATAAAAAAGCCATACTCCATACCCCACAGCTGGTTATTCAGGGCCCTAGAAATCTACAATATCGACCAAAACCTCAAACAATTTCTCGCGCAAATTATGAAAACATGGAAAACCAAAATACGCATAGAAACACAAACCGAACGCATCCAAACAAAAGAGCTGTACATCAGACGGGGTATATTTCAGGGAGATCGCTCAGCGCTCTATAGTTTTGCCTCTGTCTCAATCCACTCTCAAATACACTAAACAGAACAGAGCATGGCTTCAACATCAGACACAAAAAAATGAATCAACATAAAATAAACCACCTCCTATATATGTTCGACAAAGAAACATACAAATATCTAGGCTTCCAACAAAGCAACAAACTCAGCCACACTCACATCAAAACAGAGCTCATAACCGAATTCAAAAACAGACTGACGAAACTTTTACAAACAAAACTCAACTCCAAAAATCTCACTAAAGTCATCAACGAGTTCGCTATACCTATACTTATATATTCATTCGGTATCATCAAATGGTCACAAACAGACATAAAAAATATTCACATCCTTATACGTTCTCAATTCACCAAATACAGGAAATTACACCCCAACGCATGCAAAGAAAGACTTACCATCGAGAGGAAGGCAGGAGGAAGAGGAATCATAGACATCAAATCACTACACACAAAACAAATACAAGCACTTAGGAAATTCTTTCACAGCAAGCAAACCAGCCTCCATACAGTGACAGTGAAAGCAGACAAAAACTACACCCCCTCTCGACTTATCCCGGGCAGACCACTCAGCAGACACACACAGTCACACCCAATTACAACAGGAAAAGATGAAAACGTGGTCAGAGAAAACACTCCACGGAAAACACTGATACCACATAGAACAAGACCACGTAAATAAAAAACAATCATACATCTGGTTACAGAATGGACAGCTATTCCCTGAAACAGAAGGCTTCTTACTTGTCATTCACGATAAAGTCATATTAACCAGAAACTACCAAAAGCATATCATCAAAGACATATGCAGGAAATGCCACCAGCAGAAAGAAACGATCGAACACATAACAAGCGGATGTAAAATATTAGCCGGAACCGAATACACAGCCACACATGACCCAGCTGCCAAAGTAGTTCACCAAGCACTAGCCACAGCATACAAACTCATAGAAAACACAGATCCCTACTACAAATACACACCAATAGCCATACTTGAAAATAAAGATCAGCCAAACATGGAGCCACATTCACCAAATGTGAGAAAGAAGAACTTTTTTGTAATAATAATAATAATAATAATGTCTTTATTGTGCATTCACATTATAATTACAATAATAGAGTGTCAGTAACTTGAACACACAAAAGGCGAAGTAGAAGCTAGGCTTCCTCACTTAACCTACTTTTCATAATATGCAATATAACATAACTAACAGTTTTTCCTTAACTCTATTTTGCAGAGGGCAAATATATAAGCAGTACTATTTATAAAAAACAATCACTTAGTATCAGAAATCAGACTCAACGTACAACGGAGCGGCATTGCGGCCCTGAAAAGTCTAAGTACAGAACAGAGATTCTGTGCTAGAGGACGTATGGAATTTTTAAAAATCTGAGGCGGAACGTTTTTCAAATTCAACGGGACCAGATTGTATTTTTGCGAAATTTGACGAGTGAACGATCTTTCATATAGAGTTGTTATGTGGGAAGGTGGAGTGATAGTAAATTTGTGCCTCAAATCCAACGCATGTGCATCATATCTGAATTTTATTTTTGATATAAATATGGCGGGGATTTTAGAAAGATTATTTTATTATACAAAACTAAGCTATGAAACATTATTCTTTCTCTCATGGTAAACCTGCCAATATCTTTCAATTTTGCACTCACCCCCCTTTCGTATTTTCTGATCCCACATATCATTCGCACACAGCAGTTTTGTATCAACTGGATGCGCCTTGCATCTTGTCCCAGCAAGTATGGCCCGTACAAAGTGTCACAAAAAGGGAAGTGTGACAAGACCAAGCAGTAACATAACGATTTCTTGAAGTTCACATCCAAAAGGTGCCTTTGATTGAAAATTAGTTTTAAATTAGCAAATGCCTTTCTTACACAGCTGTTAATGTGTTCAGAGAACCTCAAGTCAACGTCAAGCAACAGACCAAGATTTCTAGCCACATTCGAAGTAACCAGAGTTTCTCCATCTAGACTAATGTGGAGTAAATCCTTGTATTGGTCCCTAACATGCTTACGTCCAAAAAGAAGTACCTTACTTTTCTTGGGGTTAAGGACTAAACAATGATCAGCTGAGTTCCGCTCCAGCCGTTGAAAATGACTCATATGCATGTTATTAACCTCAGCAATTTTTTCCGGTTTCAAGGACAAGTATAACTGAGTATTATCCGCATATAAATACACTGTGGCATACCTAAGATTTATAACTAGTTGTGAAGTATATAGAGTAAAAAAGAGAGGACCAAGAACAGTTCCCTGCGGAACGCCACATGTGATATCCAATAGTATGTTATTACTCCTAACAGATTGGACTCTTCCAGACAGATAGCTTCCGAGGAACTGACAAGCCTGTGTCTCGAAGCCAAGGAATTGAAGAATTGCCAGAAGTAGTTGATGGTTTAGCGTGTCAAAGGCCCTGGAATAGTCAAGAAGGATTAAGGCAGTAAGCTGACCAGAGTCAGCTGCCTTGAAGATATCATCCGTAACTTTTAAGAGAGCAGTGTAATTTTTACGAAAGCCGGACTGATACGTCGGCAGTATGTCATAGGACTGACAATATTCCCGAATATGCCCCTCCAGGACCCGTTCCAAAACCTTCAACAAAGTGTTAATATAAAAAGATTTATTAACGAGGATTTTTTTTAAGTTATCTACCTAGCTATAGAATATTTTTCTACATAACTACCTTCTATACTAATACACTAAATCCAACATTTTTCAAATTATTTCATTCTATCTAAAAAGTTTTTTCTCTCAACAAACGACGATAAAGCAGCTGTTAATCCACCTTCTGAAAATTTTCGGCCTCTGAGGTCTTTCTGCAGATGTTAAAAAAGAAGTCGCATGGCACTAACTCATGGCTATAGAGTATAAGTTGTAACTTGGTAAATTCACAGGTTTCGGTAATCACTTAAAATATACGAGTCTTATTGGCCCTGTCCGACGTTTTCCTTTAATGGCCTGCTTCAGCCTTTGGATCGTTCTTTGGTAAACTCTTGCATTGATTGTGGATCGATTCCTATATAACATATTCTCTCTAGAGAATCTAGTCGTATTAAGAGCACTCGCCGAAAGTAGAGTGGGTCACCGATATTTGGCATCAATCACTACCTCCGTAAGACTCCATCAAGATAGAGATAGGTTTCCAATGCAATTAGCAGTGTCGTAGGTGATACTACGTCTTCCAGATTATTCAATAGCCTACTTGAATATGCATGCTAAAAAGTAAACTGGGAAAATATTAGAATCAACATAGACGAAAAATATCTTAAGCATTTACGATTCTCTGATGACATCCTATTCATTGCAGACTTCATAGAAGATACTCTTAGAATGTTACAAGAGCTGCATACCTAGTGTCATCAAGTCCACTTGAAGATAAACTTTCCTAAGATCCAGTATACAATAAAACTGGTTATCAGTGAAAGTCTATCACTGACAGGCAGATCAATTGAAAAGGTGATTTCATACAAATATTAAGGTCAAAAGTTCACATGTATTAGACATGGGCAGTTTTTGGAAAACTAAGGTATGTTCTTTAAGCAGACTCTACCATGTGTCTCAAACGTAAAGTGTACAACCAGTTTTCTGTCAGTGTTAACTTAAATATATTACAACACTGAAACCTTGACCCTTAACAAGAAAACAATCTAAAAATTTAGGCAGCTTGAACGGCTATGGCATGCGAAATAGTTGGTTAACGGACTAAATGAAGTAGTAAAGGAAAGAATGGAGATGGGGTAGTGGGGGGTGGCACATGATCATAATGAGTAAAGGATTGTGCGGGAGGTCTATGTTCAGCAGTTGACGAGATTGAGCTGGTAATGATTCTCATATTTATTTATTTATTTATTTATTTATTCACCACATTCTACAGTATTCCAATTACAGAATGGGAAAATAATATAATGAAATGTACTAAACCTAATTAAAATTATATTAGAGCTTATTAACAACATATTTTAAAACTACATTTTTTTTTATTTTTGTCACGCTGCAATTGAAAATATCAAGCTGGTTCTGCATTTGATTGTATTTCTCGCAAATTTGAAAAAGGGGAGAAAATTTTAGGACATTTGTTCTTGGGATTGGTAAATTAAAAGTTTGCACACTACGTGCCGCGGTTCTAGGTACATGAAAAGGCAGACACTGCAAGATTTTGTTTGCATCAATTTTGTTTGATATTATCTTATGTAAAAAATATAATTTGGGCTTTGTTTCGGCATGCCTCTAAACTTTCCATCGAAAATCTATCCAAGAGACTTTCATAGGGATAACCTATTTCGGGATATACTCCATCGAGTTTAAAACTAGCGTACTTTAAAAAACGCTTTTGAATTTTTTCGATATTTTGAATGTGCGCTTGATAAAAGGGGCACCAAACAACAACTGAGTATTCAAGCCGTGATCTCTCGAAACTATTAAAAAGCAATTTTAGAGTATCATATTCAACAAAGTCGGCACTATTACGTATGATGAAACCCAATAGTTTAAAACTCTCCGCCGTAATCTTTGCAATATGGCCACGAAAAGACAAGGCAGTATCCAGCAAAACACCCAAATCAGACACCGACTGACATCGCTCTAGGACCTGACCATTCATACTGTAATTGAATTGTATGGGACTCAGTTTTTTTGTAAAGGTAATTACATTGCACTTGGATACATTCAAAAGGAGTTTGTTGTTACTACACCAATTGTTTACAAGATTAAAGCCATCCTGTAGTCTTATGCAGTCATTCAGGTCTCTGATTCTGCAGTATAGCTTCACGTCATCAGCATAAAGTAGGTATTCAACACCCGCTCTCTGAGTAAGATCATTTATAAATATATTAAAAAGGAGTGGTCCCAAATGTGATCCCTGCGGCACTCCCGATGTGGCAACAAAGCTAGAAGAATTCTGACCAAGACACTGTACAAACTGCGAGCGATTTATCAAGTATGATTTAAAAAAAGATAATAACTTACTCGAAAAGCCAATTGCGAACAACTTGTCCAACAGAATCCCATGATCCAGCCGATCAAAGGCCTTAGAGCAATCAGTGTAAATCACATCGGTCTGCTCACCCCCATCAAGTGATTCGGCAAGGTCTTGCGTAAAAACAAAATAAATTTGAAACCGTCGAACGGCCTCTCACGAAACCGTGCTGTTGCAGTGATATCTGCGTGCCAATTGAATTATATAAATAATCATGTAATATGATTTCGAAGACTTTTGAAAAGTTATTAATAATGCTTATCGGTCTATAGTTTGTTACACAACTCTTGTCACCTTTTTTGAAAACAGGCGTAATGCGTGATGTTTTCCATGTGTCTGGAAACATAGATGTGTCAAGCGATAAATTGAATAATATTGTAAGAGGATGAGCAAAAACAGAGGCGCAGTCTTTTAACAAGAAGGCAGGAATTCTATCTGGACCAACAGTAGCTGTAGGTTTTAACTTTTTTAATACTTTAAAAACAAGTTGTTCCGTTATTTTCTCCATGTTAATAGGATTCTGTGATGGGAATAAATTGTTCTCCACGTTTCTTTGTTTCTGAGAAGACATTACATAAGAGTCTTGAAAAAAGGATGCAAAACTTTCAGCTATATGTCTGGGATTATTAAGGATGTTGTTATTATAAGACATTGTGGTTGGTATAACATGAGAGTTCTTCTTGTCATTAATATAGCGCCAGAATTTTTTAGGATCATTTTTTATGTTGTTTTCAATATTTAAAGAGTATGTTTTGTAGGAAGCTTTTGTGTCATTTTTAATGATTCGCCTCAGATTTTTAAACCTTTCTAGTTCGAATAAATTTCCCGTTCTTTTGAATTTTTTCCAAGAGCTGTATTTAGTTCTGATATTTTGTATAATTTCACTAGTAAACCAAGGCGGATAATATTTATTTGTCTTTTGTGTCTTAGGAACATGTATATCTAAAGTAGTGTAAATTGTTTGATAAAATCTTTCGCAGGCTTTATTTACGTCTGTAAATTGAGACAGAAAGTCCCAGTTAATATATGAAAAGTTAAGATATAGGTTTACTAAATTCCCTCTTTTGAAATTATAATAGTTTGAATAATTCTTTTGCTTATGTTTCTTGGATTCACACTGTACTTTTAAAAAAATATCTAAAGCAGGATGGTGATTATCTTCCGCTGTCAAAATATCCATGGCTCTCTCAACACTGCCATCGTTATTTGTGAGCACGAGATCAAGAAGTCTATCAGAGGAATTTTCTATGACGTTAATTTGAGATAGACCGGAAAAGTTTAGAAAATTTTCAATTATTGTTTTACTACTGTTACGCAATGTATTCTCAGGTACATTAAAATTGGGTATATTAAAGTCACCCATAATTAGCACTTTATTATTCATAACAAACGGTAAAGACAATAAAGTCTCAAATAATATTTCGTATATCTGGACCAATACTCTTGGAGGAATATACAAAACAAAGATATACAGAGTTACGTTATTTAAAAAGACTTTTACGCCAATTATATCAATAATCTCTAGACGGTCAAACATAGACATATCTAATGGAAATACGGAAAATTCAGATCCGAGGGCTAGAACAACACCACCACCCCTCTGCATGTCAACCAAAGGGAACTTTCTATCACTTCGGAATATTATAAAATTGGGAGGAAAAATTTCAGAATCAATCACACTATCATTGAGCCATGTTTCTGTAAGGGCAACAATTTGATAATTTCCAGAGCCAGCGGCATTGTAAATCTCCTTAATTTTTGTATTCATACCACGGACATTTTGATAATAGACAGATAAATTATCTACCTTGTCAGAAGCCATGCTCCTAAGGGGAACAGAATTTGAGGACCTATTATAAAACTCAGTCGTTGGTTTGATGTTAGAGGCCGCGTTTAATTGCTATTGAGGACCCAATACATGAAATTTAAACCTTTCCAATGCTTGCTTATAGGTATGACAGGATTTATAATTCCAAGCAGCATGATTTGTATCAATTTTGCTATTTTGTTTTTGATTTACTAATGTGCAATTACTACATTTATATTGAGTGGAATTATCAACCTTGCAAGCTTTTACCAGATGAGATTCAGCACGAAGGGGGCATTTCAAAATGCTTTGACATGATTTAGAACTATGGTTAAAACATCGGGTTAACTTAAAAGCTTCATAGACAGTACATGTATCCAGACCCACCAATACAGAACCCCGAGACATTACCTTCCGAAATACCTCCTCATTCAACTGCAGCGTGACTTGATAAACACTATCATTTCTCTTCGTTGGCCGTATTCGCAGAACTTCAATGGTACTGTCTCCAAAAATTTCTTGGTTCTGCTTTCGAATCCAGGAAACTAGGCGCTCCTTATCGATATCCTGTGTCATCCCTACAATCGTAACTCTAGGGTAGAGCTCCTTAAGTTGTTGAATTTCATATTTTTCCGCCAATTTCCGTTCCGCAATTTCCTTAACTTTTGAAGATTCAGCTTGATTTTCACACCCTAGGAGAATTCCACCATTGTTTAGGTGTTTTAACCTTGTGACTATTAATATCAATAGGATCGATAGTACTTAAAATATCTTTCTTTGTCTCAGAGTTCCTCTGGTTTTGATTCTTAGGTTTTAATATTATTCTTGATTTATCCATGCGTGAGTTTTGGGCGTACGTTTGTGTTTGAGATACAAAATTTACCTGGTCATTGGACACCATTTGAGACATTTTATTTGATGCCTCTGTTATCAATGCGGTTTTCAATTCACTGAATTTTTCCATGAAATCATCTACGAGGGTTTGAAATTTTTCTTCTATATTTTTTTGCAATTGATTTTCTAAACGGTTTATGGAGAGACAGGCATGGCATTTCCAAAATAAAACTTTAATGTTTAAAAATAATGGAATAATGTCCGTTGGTATATTTACACAGGCGGCATGAAAAGACTGATTGCACACTCCAGCACATCATATATTCAATAAGCAAAATTCAGTTCACAAAGAACAATCGAGATTAACTTTCCAGAAGACGACTGAATTAACTTTTTTTTTGAGAGTTAGGAGCCTATATGAATTCCGTTGACTCCTACCTCGTACGGGGATCCCACAGGATACCTCAACCTCGTCGGATATAACAACAGCACAAAATAACTTTCATTATTCTCTCTCTCTCTTCAATTTAAATTTTAATTTGCAAGTTTACAAAGCATGAAGGCGCTAAATTTGATTTTAAATCTCTTCCTTTTTTTAGTAAATGGCACGTTTCAAGCTTACATTCCTCCACTAAAAATTGTCGATGGACAGGATGCCACGAGAAATCAGCTTCCTTACCAAATTTCTCTTCAGGTGAACACCAGCAACGGTTACGGACATGCATGTGGAGGTTCTATTATCTCTCCAAAGTAAGCATATATTAAAATCTGTAGTTATTTAACACATAGCAATATTTGTTCACAAATGAATATCTCCTGAATTCATACATAAGAGACTTTCTTATAATTAAATATTAATTATAGTATGTAATACTGAGTTAAGTCATTATTAGAAAAATTGGATTAGAGATATGAAGAATATAGTGATCTTTTTCTAAATTTATATTAAAAAAAACCGGTCAGGTGCAAGTTGGACTTGCACAATTAGTGTTCCGTACGTTAATTAATTTTAAAATAAAAATTTTCGTTTCAGAAGTATAAAATGAACAATGACTTCACAAAAGACATTCCAAATGAGTTTTCAACAAAGTTTTTTTCAGATCGTTGGTGAAAACTGATGTCCTTGAAATTTTTTTTTTTTTTTTTATACCACATAAATTATTAAAGGTGATAATTTTCATTCAATCTGCACCCTATAGAGAATATTCCAAAAATTTTTTATCGATAATTTTCGAGATGGGAGGACAGCGATTTTTCGCATTTTTTTAAAAAATAATACAAAGAGAATTGTGAGCAAGTATTATATTATATATATTTATGAACTCGTATTTCATTTAACATCCCAGTCGATAACTTAGTAAAAAAAAATTTTTACTTCCAATTTCACCCCCCAAAACTAACCTCTTAAGTCAAAACTTAACTTTCAAAACTACACGGCTCTGATGAGGTCACCAGTTCCTATTTCAAACTTCTATGTCAAACAGTTTCGGAGAAAATCGGGTGTGTCAGACAGATGGACAGACAGACGGACACCGAAGTGATCTTGTAAGTGTTCCCTACGGAAAACTAAAAATGCAAACTTGTGACTTCCAAGTTATTTAATTTTTTACGTGAATTTCCCCTTCAGCAGCGCAAAGGATTATTTTTTAACAAAATGGTGCGTTCATTCACAGTACGCTGCAAGTACGAAAATGTCTACATGGACGATTTGAAGACCAGTTGATTGGATGTTATTCTACTAATAGTTGGTCAGCAAAATCTTCGGACTTAACACCGCTTTATTTTTTTATGGGGCTACTTCAAGAACAAAGGTTATGTTCAGAGACCTTCCGGATATATTGAACATTTGGAAAATGCAATAAGGCAGTGCATAAATAGCGTTACTCCTTAATGAAATAAATGAAATAAACGAAATAAACGAGATAAACGAAATAAACGAAATAAACGAAATAAACGAAATAAACGAAATAAACGGAATAAACGAAATAAACGAAATAAACGAAATAAACGAAATAAAACGAAATAAACGAAATAAACGAAATAAACGAAATAAACGAAATAAACGAAATAAACGAAATAAACGAAATAAACGAAATAAACGAAATAAACGAAATAAACGAAATAAACGAAATAAACAAAATAAACAAAATAAACGAAATAAACGTAATAAGCCAAATTAATGAAATAAATGAAACAAATGAAACAAATGAGATAAATGAAAAAAATAAATGAAATAAAGAATTACATTCGTGTACAATTCGGTGCATAGAATTGGGTAGTGTGCATGTCGAAATGCAAACTGGATAATTTTTTTTAGTGCTCCGTACGGAACTCTTATTATAAGATCATTTCGGTCTCTATATGTCTGTCCGTCTGACATACCCCATTTTCTCCGAAACTATTTGACATAGAAAGTTTAAATTTGGCATTAATATAGGAATTGATGACCTTATCAGAGCCGTGTAATTTTGAAGGATGAATTTTGACTTAAGAGGTTGTTAGTTTTGGGGGTTGAAATCATAAGTGAAATTTTTTTTTACCAGGTCATCGAGTGGGATGTCAAATGAAAACTTACACATATTCTAGTTTTTAATTTTATAATTATATATATTAATAATACCACCGAAAAATTACATTAAAATGATTTCGGTGTCAATGTTGACGTAACTGCTAATTTAAAATAAATCTAGCATATTTTAGTCGTGGCTATCAAAATTAACGTTCGCAAAAATTATAAAGACCCTTTATGGTTGTGCCGATTTCCTCCTGAAAACTTACCTTCTACAGGAAAAAGAGCTAAACAGAGAAATTAACACGCTAAGCAAAACTCGATATTTCTATACGTTTATTAATAGTAGGCCTGGAAACAATTGAGAACTAGAGATCACAATATGGTGTCGTAAGCTGTCAAATATTTAATTAGCAATTCAAACTAGAATGGAAAGAAACCAGATGGTGTCACAACATGCTTTCTCTTTAAGAAAAAATTGAAATTAGTTTATTGTGTGGGGAAAATACACCTCATCGCACTATTGCAAATGTTTTTAGCGAGCGTCATCCTAAAAAAAACTTGCAGCAATCTACTGTGAACCGAATTATAAAGAAGTTTAAATCGACTGGATCTGTGGGACATGTTTTCCGAAAAAATCGTGTTGCACGTAAACATACCGAAGATACTGAGTTAGATGTGTGCTAAAGTGTAGTGGAAGAAGGCAAAACCAGGGTTAGAACTGTTTCGAAGTCTAAACCGGAGATCGACAGGGAACGTGTACGTAAAATTTTACACAAAAATAAATTTAAAACCATACAAACCGAAATTGATAAAACCCTCTACAGTATAGAGATTTTAATATTCGGTTGTTATTTTCATTTTGGTACCAAGGAAAAATAGAAGTGGACTCCAAATTTCCGTACAATGTTTTATGGACTGATGAAGCCACGTTTACTTCTAACGGAGCAGTAAGTTCACAGAAATCCAAACTTCATAATTGAGTATCGTGACCAATACTCGTTTAAAACTAACGTTTGGTGTGGCATTGTAAATGACCAAATAATAGGGCTATATTTTTTTAGACATAATTTAAACTCACAACGATATTTAGATTTTTTAAATAACGAAATTTTAGAAGTTCTGAATAACATGGCTGTGGATCTAAGATATGCTCTATGGTATCAATTAGATGGTGCACCAATACACAATACTTTGCAAGTACGAAACACTTTAAATGAACTATTTCATGGCAGGGTCATTGGGCGAGATCAGGATAATTGTTAGCCACCTCGATCGCCCGACATCACCCCATTGGATTTCTATTTATGGGGTTATCTCAAACAAAAAGTATACAAGTTTAGACCATTTAGAGATATCGATCATCTAGAAACTATAATTAGGCAGTGTGTTCAGGAGATACCTCCCGAGTTTGTGAAAAATTCCGTCAAAGAAATTTCTAGAAGAACCATTCGTTGCATTGAACGTAACGGTGGACACACCGAAATGTAGAATATTGCAATATGCGTGTATTTGATACAAAGTATGTATTAAATAGGTTAAAATAGCAAATTGCTAATTTAGGGTTTATAGAAAGAAACATTACATTGTTGAAACTTTAAATACATTACTAAAAAGATCAAAATGTAAGATTTGTGTTAATTTACAAACGTTCAAGTGTGTTCACTATCAAACTACGTAAGCGAGAAATATTTTTCTATTTAAAAACCAAAGTTAATCAAACTTTGCATCAAGTATGATTCATGATAATGTGTGAATTTTAATATTCTATAAAAAAAAATTATGGACACGACTTTATTTTGTTCTTAAATAGATTATCGGTGCCTAGTTTTTGACAAATTAAATGATTTAAATAAGGTTGCAATAAATCAAGATGAAAAACAATTGCCGAAATATCAAAAAACTGCCAAAAATTCAAAATTGTAGTACGCCGTTGAAATTTAACAAACAGACCTAGAATCACAAAATAAACCATTTTGTCTAATAACTTTTTTTAAAAATTTGGCTAAATTATACGTTTTTTTTTTTTAAATTTCTACGAAAATGTCATTTTTGACAGGTGACGACATGCGTAAAAATGACTTACTATACTTTATTTCTGATATTATTTGAAGCACAAATGGATGCCATAACCAGATCTGGGCTAAAGTGATTATTTAAAAAAAATCCCATATGATGCGGACTTAAATTGTCACACTGTATAATGTTGTACTTGCTCACACTTTTCTATGTATTATTTTTTAAAAATTGCAAAAAAATCTCTGTCCCCCTGCTTATCTCGAAAAGTACTGATCAAAGAATTTGGAAGAAATTCTGGAATATTCTCCACAGGGTGTAGATTGAAGGAAAATTATCACGAGTGCATTAGCTTTGATAATTTACCTGGCATATTTAAAAAAAAAATAAAAAATTCAAGGTCATCAATTCATTCAGTAAAGATCAGAAAAGAACTTTGTTGAAAACTCATTTGGGGTGTGTTTTGTGAAGTCATGAATCATTTTATACCTCCGTAACAAACATTTTTATCTTAAAAGCAACGTACGGTACACTAATTGCGCAAGTCCGACTTGCACTTGGACGGTTATTTAACTTTATGGTTCTACTCACCTATACACTATATATCACCACTACACCAAACACTTTATTTTTGCACTTGACGCGCGTTTGACTAACCATGTTAGCATCATCAGGACCGATGATTTACTATCAATCGAGTGCAAAAATAAAGTGTTTGGTTTAGTGGTGATATATGAGGCTGGTTTGAAAAGTCAGTGCAAAGTCCGAGAGATGGCACCACCGGCGCGTATCGAGGTCATGTTTAGTTAGTAGCATCTCTTGAATGAACTCACACCAAGTTTCAGCCATATTGGTCTATTTCTTTGTGTTTGGTATTCGTGTGAATCAAGGAAGTCGAGTGATTTTCAAGAAATGGACGAAAAAGAATTTCGTGTGGTGATTAAACATTACTTTATGAAAGGCAAAACGCCTCAGGAGACTAAAGAGAAGCTTGATAAACATTATGGTGACTCTGCACCTTCGATTAGAACAGTTTATAGGTGGTTTCAAAATTTTCGGACTGGCCATATGGGCACAAGTGACGCTGAACGTTCTGGACGGCCTGTGGAGGTTACGACTCCAGAAATCATTGATCAAATCCATGATATGGTGATGGATGACAGAAGAGTTAAGGTGCGTGAGATTGCTAGTGCTGTGGGCATCTCGACTGAACGGGTACATAATATTTTGCATAAACATTTGGACATGAGAAAGCTATCCGCAAGATGGGTGCCGCGATTGCTCACGCTTGACCAAAAACGGAATCGTGTGAAGTGTTGCAAGGATGGTTTGCAGCTGTTCCAGAAGAATCCGGAGAACTTTAAGCGTCGTTTCGTCACTGTGGATGAAACATGGATACATTACTATACTCCTGAGACCAAACAACAATCTAAACAATGGGCTACCAAGGGGGAATCTCCACCAAAAAAGGCGAAGACCGTTCCTTCGGCCGGAAAGGTTATGGCGACTGTCTTTTGGGATTCGCAAGGGATATTCCTCATCGACTATCTGGAAAAAGAAAAACGCCCGCGATTGGCCCACAAGAAAGTCCTCTTCCATCACGACAACGCACCAGCATACACCTCAGCAGTTGTGGTCGCAAAATTAATGGAAATAGGATTCCAACTCGTTTCACATCCCCCCTATTCTCCAGACTTGGCTCCCTCGGACTACTATTTGTTCCCCAATTTGAAGAAATGGCTGGCGGGACAAAGATTTTATTCAAACGAGGAGGTGATTGCAGACACTAATGGATATTTTGCAGACTTGGACAAATCCTATTATTCGGAAGGGATCAACAAACTAGAACATCGTTGGACGAAGTGTATAAGCCTAAAAGGAGACTATGTCGAAAAATAAAAAAGGTTTACCCCAAACACATAAGTAGTTTTTATTTTTGCACGGACTTTTCAAACCAGCCTCGTATACTGAGTTGTGTCATTATGCCAAAGATTCCACATTTCCAACAAATGGTTGTGTTTATTTAGTTTGTGAAGTGTCTGTAAATTATTTATTTTTTGTGTGCCGTATAGTTTCTTTTTTTAAGAATAAAATTTTAACACTAGAGTGTCCTCAAAAAAAAGGAAAACCTTCAACTATATAATATCAGGTAAAAATATTCGATAAGTGTCCGTGCGACACTTGAAGTTTTACGAAAATCATCATTTTTTAATTATTGGTTGTGAAAGAAGTAAAGCATGGCTTGAAATCAACAAATAAATTTTTAAAATTCTTCTGTTAATCTAACCTTCTTCTTCTTCTTAAGGTACCGTGCAGAATCCAGCGTAGGCGTCTGTACCAAACTTCTCTCATCAAATGAGTCTGTTTAAAGCCGCATTTTGGAGAGACCGAAAATCACTTATTCCTGTCCAGTGACGAATATTACGCAGCCATGATAGCCTTTTTCGTCTCATTCGCATTTTACCTTGAATTTTACCCCCTGCGGTATCAGGCGTTGAAAGCTATAACGCTTCCCACGAATAATATGAGCCAAGTATGAAATCTTTCTTCTTTTATGTTTTCGAATAATTCGCGATCTTCTAGGTTGGTTCTCTCGATCACCTCCTCATTCCTCTCTATATCAACCCAAGATACTCTCAGCATTCTTTTGAGTTTGTTAATAGATGACACTTTCAATGTCCATGTTTCAACACCGTACAGCAAAAGGGTCCAAATATAGCACTTAACCATCCGGTACGGGAGTTCTAGGTTAAGGTTTTCATTACGAAGGAATTTGTGTAACTTGATGTAAGTGGCTCTTGCCTGCTCAACTCTAGCTTTAGTTTCCATGTCCGAATTCCATTTGTCAATCACAAGGCATCCCAGGTATCTGAATTTGTTAACCCGCTCTATATTCTCGCCGTTTATATGAATTTGGATGTCTTGAATTGGATTTCTACTGATGATCATGAATTTTGTTTTGTTTATGTTGATGCTTAATCCAATGTTTTCTCTTGGCTTGTGTATAGCATTCAATAATGCTTGAAGAGCATCTGCGCTACCTGCCAGAATAGCAGTTTCATCTGCATATTTGATGTTGCTTATCGGACTCTCCGATACTGCCTCAACGAAGGCTTTTTCGACATATAAATTAAACAGCGTGGGTGACAAAATACAACCAAGTCTAACTCCTTTTCTTATTTCAAAATCTTCCGTTGTATAACCATTCTGAAGTCTTACGTCTACTGATTGATTCCCATATAAGTTGACAATAATTCTTATATCTTTAGAATCTAGCACTAGTTCTTGTAGATATTTCATGAGGAGGTCATGTTTAACGTTGTCGAATGCCTTCTTATAGTCTGTGAAGTACATGAATACATCCTGTCTCTGATCCAGACAATTCTGAACCAGCATTTGGAGACTGAAAATGGCTTCTCTCGTCCCCCCCTTTAAATCCGAACTGACTATTTCCACTAGCTTCTGCGCATTTCTTGTATAGTCTCCTATGAATGATGCGCAAGAAGGGTTTGAGAAAATATATCCAATGCATTTCAAACTCAAAAAATAAAAATCTCCATACTAACATATTTTTATTCGTCAAAAACAAAATACGATTTTTATCTAGCGATCTAAAATCTTACACACCACCATGAAATGTAATTCTAAATAATTTTTCTTTATACATATTTTCGGTATTTTAACGCAGAGTGACTTTTGGGCTTTAAACTTCAGAAAATTCAAATAGCCCGCCAAACGACAAACGACAATCGGCACTGCAAAATCATTTTTTGGGTTCCAAGTGATGCAGAATCCACCTGTAAATTAACTTTTTTCTAAATTTAGTCGCACACTTTCTACCTGCCACTCTACAGGGACAATCTATAAATCTCGGTTCTTATTTCAGCTGGATCCTTACCGCAGCTCACTGCACGATCCTATTTACTCCTGCCCAACTCAGAGTTGTAGCTGGAATATTATTATTAAACGATACAAATATACCTGGACAACAAATTAAATCCATTCAACAAATTATTAACCATCCAGATTATCCAAGGTAAGAAAAAGTATCCCTTGTCTGTTTATACTTATATTTTTATTGCAAAATGACAAGCTTGCAAAAGATCTTGTATTTTATACAAGTGCTTATAATAAACACCAAACCTATTTTTGTGTTTTTTCTTTATGTAGTCCAGGTGCCGTAGCTCCCAATGACATAGCTGTAGTTCATTTAGATTCTCCACTTGAATTTGCAATTAACGTGCAGCCTATCAATATTCCACCGCAAGGATATGTATCACGTGGTAATGCGACATTATCAGGATGGGGAATAGTGGAAACTGGGGTGATTCCAAATAACCTTCAGTATGCTGTCTTACAATTATTCCTGAGGATGGTAAGTCTACAGTTAACTGAACCTAAAAACTAATAATTCCTTTTCAGGGGTACAACCAGTAGCTTGCTAGGCAAGAAGTTGATTGACTTGTCCTATTACATTAAAGTAAGAAGAGTCCACGATACTAGACATCTTCAGAAGCGATCACTACTTAACTGCTTCTGTAGTATGCGTTTTGCTCTGAGTGTGACTCGTCAGGTAAGTTCAGATGAGGCTGTATTCAGCTGACGAGCTCTAATCAGACTAAGCGCATAATGGATTGGCATTTGGGTATAATAAGAGAGTTCTGAGACATTTATTTTCTTGAGCTATCCATATAAACAATTAAAAATTCAAATACCCCAAGATAATAAATGTTCGTAGGTCATTCCATTAGTTGGTGATTTACACAGACTAAATGGAGAGTTATTCAAGGCTTTTAATTCATATATTTTTTTTTAGAATGCAATGCGATTTGGGCAGCGTTATTCGGATCTTCCAATCCATTTAGTATAGAACTAAATATTTGCTCAGGAACTTTTAAAGGGCATGAATCTGCTTGCTCATCTGATAGTGGTGGTCCTCTCGAAAATGATGGTGAAGTTGTTGGTATTGTTTCATGGGGCACTACGCCATGTGGAGTATATGGAGATCCTACCACATATACAAAAACTTCTGCTTTTTCTGAATGGATTACGAACAATACAAACGGAGAAGTTAAGCCTAAATATTAGACCATCTTGTTCATGTTCATACAATAAAATTGCTGAAGAAATAAGTTGTATCTATATTCGTATGAATTCTCTATCTTACACATTAATTAACGTTATTATTTCGCTAAATAATTAATTTTTATCCCGAAACCTATTTTATCTTCTTGTCTATCACTTTGTAAGTTCCAAAAAATGATTTGAGTAAGCAACATCAATTGATAGCTTACAATACCTACAATACTTTGTTTTTTTTTTTATGATCGTAACACACATACTGCAGAGAAATCCTTAAGGCACTACAGGAACCACGCGTGTGTGGAAAAAGCGATTCGCTTTGGTCTTGAATGACTGTAAGTTTTGTGGTCGGAAAGGGGTGCTGTTCTCCGTATAAGACATTGCTTCAAAGGTATTGTACGAAGAATAACAAGCTGAACCTCATACCGATGTGATGTAATAGCGTGAAGCATATTAACAGCATACACCGCTCTGAGAGGAATTACGCAGGTTACATCCATCGAGCAATTTCTATGAAAATACTTATAGAATAGATTCAAGTGGTCAACCGTCCTTCAATATTCCAAGGTTCGATGATGTACTACGTTCCAGACATCGAGATGAGGCAGTCATTACAAAAAACACAAAAATATCCACCATATTGTTCTAAATAACCGCAAAGTAAAAACGAGAGTGATAGCTGACATCGTGAAGATATTAACAAAATGCTTAAGGTACATTTTGCATGAATATTCGTATATGAAAAACTATGTGCCGATTGGCGCCGCCGACTCTCACGACTGATCAAAACCAGCAACATGTCGAAGATTTAGAACATTGTTTAGCACTGTTTTGGAGAAATCGAAAGGAGTTTTTACATCGATTCGTAACAATGGGCGAAACATGTATTCACTACTACACGCCTGAGTCGAACAGATAGTCCACAGAGTGTCTGGGACCGCATGAAAGCCGATCGAAACGTCCAAAAATACAAACGCCAAGAAAAGTTTCGGAAAGTATTTTTTGGGACGTGCATGAAATAACACTAATCGACCCTCTTAAGAAGGGGCGAACAATCACCGTTTATTTATTGGACCTTTTAAATGGTGAAATCAAGAGAAAAAGGCCGCATTTGGTGAAGAAAAAAGTGTTATTTCACCAAGATAATGCACCAGCTCTATGCCGTAAAATCAATGGTGAAATAGGACCAATAGGGCCATGAATTGCCTCCTTATCCTCCGTATTGACTGGATCTGGCCCCTAGCGATTATTATTTCTCCTTTTTCTTCCTTTTTTATTAAGCCTATAGCTTGTTCCATCCAGTGCCTCTTCAGTTTCCTTGTGATGTGGACGTCCAGCACTCCTTCCATCTTTTAGGAGGCCTACCCAGTAGTCTGCGTGCTGCGGGTTTCCCATCTCTCGCAATTCTTACTATACGGTCGCCAGCCATCCTTGGGATGTGCTCATGCCAAACCCTTATCCTTTCTCTGATCCACCTCACCACATCCTGAGTATCGTATCTATTTCTCTGCTTGGCATTTTTTTTTATGGGTCTACCACACGTGCTACAGGGAACTCCCTAAAGTGCTCCAGGAGCGGCATGTGTGCGGAAAAAGCGATTCACGTTGTTCTTGAATCGCTGTAAATTGTACTTGGTGGAAACACAGCGCTGGGCAAATTATTCCAAAGTGATGATGTTCTCCATATAAAAGAAGGCTTGAAAAGCGTTGTACGCGGAGTAACAAGATGAACCTCATACGGATGTACGTGTATCTCTAACATGCACCGCTTTGGGAGGAATTAAGCGGGCTACATCCTTCGAACACTTTCCATGAAAATACTTGTAGAACAGACTCAAGTCGCCAACCGTTCTTCGATGTTCCAGCGAATCAAGGCCGCCGGTCAGTTCCGGGTCTCCAATCAAACGGACAGCTCTTCTCTGAATAGAATCCAACAAATGCAGGGTATGTTTTGGAGCGGAGCCCCAAACATGAGAGCAGTATTCCATAGTTGGTCGAATTTGAACTTTGTAAAGAATTAACAGTTGTTGTGGAACGTAAAGCTTCCTGGTTCGAAATAAAATTCCCAACTTTTGAGAAGTTCTCCTTGCTATGCCTGCAACATGTTCATGCTAAGACATATTTGTTCCCAAATTAACGCCCAACAAATTGAGCGACGATGCTAGGGGAATGGAGTGCCCCGACATAATTATGTCGGGTTCAGCAACGTTAACTTTTTTAGAAAAAACTGCCGCCTGGGTTTTTGTAGCGTTAAATTCTACTTGGATACTGTCAATCCAAGATAGAATTTCTTCCAGGTCTTTGTTAAGTTGAACGACCTCCTGCTGTCTGCGGATATTTGCCTGAGCAGCCAATGTCCGAGCGTTCAAGGTGAATGAAGAGACAAGCGTACTGTCATCTGCAAAGCTGTAGATTGGATTCCCGGTCTTTTCCAGCAAATTGTTAATGTAAATGAGAAAGAGAGTAGGAGACAGTATGGAGCCCTGGGGTACACTGGCGTTGATAGTGAAGGTGTTAGAAAGAAATCCGTCGACCGCCACTCGTAAAGAACGCTCTCTGAGGAAACATGAGAGCCACAAACAGAACCTTTCAGACATACTACAAGAGCGTAGCTTAGCCAACAGTCCATCGTGCCAAACACGGTCGAATGCCTTGGATATGTCTAGAGCAACCACTCGAGATTCTCCAAAGTGTTCAGTTGCGTTGTTCCAACCATGTGTTACATAAGTCAGAAGATCTGCTGTTGATCTGTGTTTACGAAAACCATATTGGTGATCGATAATAATATTTAATCGTTCAAGATATTTTAGAAGATGCTGATTGATAACCTTTTCCATGATATTATTGAAAGCAGTGCGACTGCTCGGTAGTTATTCGGCAAGGTCTTCTTGACTTTTTTAGGTATCGGCTGAACCGTGACACATTTCCAGCAGGACGGAAATATTCTCCGTAGGATAGGTTGAAAAATCTACAGAAAACTGCTGTTAGTTCCCTTGCACAGTTTTTGAGAACTTTGGCAGGTATTCCGTCAGCGCCAGAAGCCTTTTTGGTGTCTAGCTTCATTAAAATGCGCTTTATGATACGCTGTCTCAAGACAACATCGGGCATCTTTGACTGCAATATGCGAATAGTAGGTAGTGTTTTTCCTTGGAAATCGACAGTAGAATGTGAAGCAAAGAGTTCAGCCAACAAGTTTGCTCTCTCAACAGATGTGGTTGCAATGGAATTATCTGGCCATGTGAGTGGTGGATTTGGCGAAAATTTGACTAACAGCCTTAGCGACTGCCCAAAAGGGCCTGGAATTGGTTGGGAGAAGCCAGAAGTTTGTTTCTAATTCGTTGATTGTGTGCCTCCTTAGTTTCGTCGATAATTCCTTTGCATCTTTTCCGGGCACGAACAAAGGTGTTGCGATTTATGATGTTAGGATTTTCACGCCATTGTCGGTAGGCAAGATGTTTAAAAGCACCAGCGTCTTTGCATTTTCGGTCAAACCAAGGCTTGCCGTTGGAGGAGTATTTCTTCGAAAAAGGGATGTAAGCTTCCATACGAGCCAAAATAACATCGGAGACCTCCCTAGCGCAATCAGATGGGTTCTCGGATCGAAAACAAATGAAGGGGAAAGTTCGAAAATATTCCATGAGATCTTCCGATTTAGCAAATTTGTAGCGCCAAATCTTGCGCGGCCTAGGCGCCTCTCTGTCACTGATTGGTAGGATACTCGACGTCGAAAGCAGTTTATGGTCGGAAGAACCTAACGACGGATTTACGGTGAGCGTGTAAATTTCCGGATTGGTAGTTAAAAACACATCAATAAGATTGGCGAACTCCCCGTTTCGATCGGGGATCCGTGTTGGTTCGTCAATAACCTGAGCGAAGCCACAACTGATTAAAAATGTTTCAGCTTCACGACCTTGTTCGTCGGTAGTATTTGAATATTTAAGCCAGTTGATATTGTAGACATTAAAGTCGCCCAGGATGTCAATTTCGGCACTTAGACAATTAGTTTTTAAGTGATCGATGGTGTCTGCAAGAGAAGCGAAAAGTGTTCTAAAGTTGGCATCGCTTGGTGGTCAATAGAGGATACAGATGAACCTTGTGGTTTGTTGAGTCGTTATTTTTAACCACATAACATCAAAGTTTGAGGGCTTCAGAGCCTCTTCTCGTTGGCAAACGAAGTCGCTTCTGACAAAAAGACAGATTCCAAAGTTACTCCTAAATCAGGAGTAGAAGTCGTACCCAGGATAAAGATAGTTGACTGTGCTGGTCAATGAACTGACCTTGATTTCACAAAAAGCGAGTACAGGAGGTTTATTTGATTGCAGGTGTTGATGCACTGAATTTATGTTCGAGTTTAAAACCTCGTATGTTGCAAAAATCTATTTTAAAATTATGATCTCTGCATGTCGACGCCTCTGAACCAGCCCCCACCCGGTCTCAAATCTGGAAACTGACAATAATCGCTGTGGGCCAGATCTAGTAATTACATATTCGTTTACAAAGTAATCACCTAGCAAGTTTCGAAATCCTTTAAGCCTAGTGCGACCTAAAAACTTTTCCTTATTCATCACATATAAATATAAAGAAAATACCGTTACGAGGCACTACTTATAAGAATACATTGCCGGGTGCCTTACAATCAGCTTTTCCTTTATTTATTTATTTATTTATTTATTTATTTACGGGCAGACCCATTTTGTACATAGTATTTACAGAAAAATTTCAATAATATAGTAAAGTTATAACAATACAATAACAACACCAGTAATTATCATTTCAAAAACTCAGTGGACTGTCAACAGTTTTTCTTTTAAACGTTTTAAAGAGAGATTTAAAAAATCAAGATCCGCTTCACTGGCACCATTAATGATTCTAGTGATCGGCGAGAATAGGCCATAGTTACGTCTGTGGTACCTCGGGGCAAAGAGTACGTGGTCCCTTGTTGATCTTGGTGGAACATGAAAATTTATCAGACTCAAGAGATCAGAGCAGTCTATATGACCATTTACAAATCGAAATAAGAAACATATATCAGCAGCTTTCCTACGTCTTGAAAGTGATTGCAGATGAAGTCTTCGTAGTTGGTCCCCATAGGCAGTGATGTTCCACTTAAATTTGCAAGAGACATATCTAGCATACTTCCTCTGTACCCTTTCCACACCCTCAATATGCACAGCATACGATGGCGACCACACACATGACAGATACTCCAAAGAAGATCTCACCAACGCCCTGTACAAAATATTCACGCTGTCTACGGTCTGGAAATCCCTAGTATTCCTACAGACGAAGCCAAGGAGTTTAATACATTTGTTAGTAATAAAGTCATAATGAATATGAAAATCAAGCTTAGTGTCCAAATAAATACCCAAGTCACACAATGAGGAGACTCTTTCGAGAAGACAATTATTAATACTGTAGTCATACAAAAGCGGAACTTTCACTCGAAAGAACGACATAATCTTACATTTTTTAATATTTAGTTTCATTTTGTTTCGCCTGCACCACTCACTCACCATATCCAAGTCTCCCTGCAGTCTTATAGCATCGTCAACAGAATGAATTGCCATAGACAATTTCAAGTCATCTGCAAAAAAAAAGGGCCTTGAAAATAGAATCATCTTTCGTAGGTCTTTAATAAATATATTAAGCAGCAACAGGCCCAGGTGGCTACCCTGCGGCACACCCGATGCAACAGATACCTCACTCGACACAAAGCCCTTTACTTTAACAAACTGTTTCCTGTATGTAAGGTAGCAGGTCAACCAATTCAGTAGTGATCCACAAAACCCATAACCTCTTAACTTCCCTATCAGGATATCGTGGGTGACTGTGTCGAAGGCCTTGCTGAAATCCGTATAAACCACGTCAACCTAACCACCCGCCTCCATTACATCAATAGTACTTTGAACCAACAAGATTAAGTTTGTAGCCGTCGATCTGCCACCAACGAAACCGTGCTGTTCCGGAACCAAAAAAGGTTTTATGATTGGTTTTAATTTGTCGCAAACAATTTTTTCAAATACTTTTGGAATAGAACTTAGAATGGAAATAGGTCGATAATTTTTAGCGTCTGATTTGTCTCCGGACTTAAATACTGGTGTAATGAAACTATATTTCCATTGGTCAGGAAAAACACCGCTCTCTAGGGATATTTTAAAAAGCATATGGAGCGGTTTGGTCAAAGCATAGACACAGTCAACCAAAAATCTGGGAGATATACCATCAGGACCCGGTCCCTTATTTATGTCAAGTTTGGACATACAGTCAAACACCTCCCCTAGGGAGATCTCAACAGAGGAGAATGATCCACCACTATCCCCACCATCCTCAAGCCCAGGCTCACCACCGTCAGTATCCGACCTATAAACACCCTGAAAATGAGACTTAAAAATTTCCACAATAGTCTGTCCTTCCGTCCCTGTTAGCTCATCTAGATTTATTAAGGTAGGGGTGGACTTGCCGCCCTTTTTACTGTTAATGAAATTCCAAAATTGTTTGGTGTTATGCTTTAAATTTGTCTCAATATTTTTAACATACTGCAAGTATGTATCTAAAGAGCAACTGTTCTTTAAGATATTGGATTGGGTTCTTAACTCCGAAAACGTCTGATAAATTTCCCACCGACGGGTTTTTTTGTATTCTTTGTGACACTACTTCTTTTTTAAGATAAGATCTTTAAGTTCATCAGAAAACCACTTCGGGAACTTCGGATTTTTGGAACGAACCACAGGGACATACAGACTAATACCAGCATACAAAACTCCATCGAAGACAGACTTTGCAGCACTTACATCCGCAGTACCACCCAAGACATATTCCCAGTCCACTGAGTGATAATAATTATTTAACATATTATAGTCCGCACGCTTAAATTCATAGAAACTGAAATCATAGTGCAAACGCTCAGGATAGTAGTCATTAAGCAGCACATCAACCATAAGGGAAGGATGGTGCCGGTCGCAGGGCAGCAGACTCTCCAGTGCCACCCGAATAGATGTTCTACTGTCTCGTGTTACCACCAGATCTAATTTCACACCATTCGCATTACTAATTTCGTTCACTTGGAATAACTGATTATAAGAGAAACAGTCACTAAGTAGACTCACAACGTCCCCACCATGGCCAATGGATGAACTTCCAAAACTGTCACTAGTCCATTCTACATGAGGCAAGTTATAGTCACCTAGTACACATATATTATCGCTGGGATACTCTTGAATGATCTACTCTATCGCACAGCAGTGAGCCTGAACAGCATCCACTTTAATGGGTGGCGGCAAGTACACAGCACCCACCACAAGTTTCTCCGTACCACATCGAATTAACACAAACAAGTGTTCCACACTATGGTAGTTGTTTGGCACTATACAAGACTGATAACAGTTTCGTACTGCAATAAGCACCCCGCCTCCACTTTTTTTGTCACTAGTCTAGTTTGACCGATCTTTTCGATACAATACATAATCAGACATACCAATCTCAGCATCACAGATATCATCACTAAGCCAAGTTTCTGAGAATACCACCACGTCAAAATCACAATCTGATATACTGAGTGTTAAGTCTTTCATTTTGGTTTTAATACCTCTGATGTTTTGGTAATAAAGTGTTAAGTTCGGCCTGCCCCTATTAGGTTTTTTCTGCCGTATAGAGTCCAGTCGCGGTTCATCCACATGCACAATCTTAGGCACACCTCCGAAATATTTTATGCCCCGTTTAGTTTCACCATTATGAATACGTTGCTGTAACTGAAACCTCAACTCCTTGAACTGATGCCTTTGCCATAGAGATTGATCAGGACCAATGGTCGTTCCCTGTTCTCTAAACCTTGACTTATTACTTAGGATGGTCTGTGCTGATTGCTCATCATGCATTATCACCTTTATTGGTCTCACCTTTTCAGAACGTTTCCCAAACCTCACACAATTTAATTCCCTCAACAATATTTTCAAAAGCTGTATCAACCAAGCTAGTATCATGTTCTATACGGGCTTTGGGATCATCAGACACAGATTCCAGAACATTGTAGATCATTACATTAATTGCCCTTCTCTTTCGCTCTTCCGTTTCATCAATGACCAGTTGGGGAGCTGTGCCTGAGACTGATCGACTCGAATCCTTCAGCTGCACAAAATCGGCTCTCAATTGTTGAAAGTGTACCATGAAGGCGCATAAAATTTAGGCACCTTTGTAACTTAACAGAGCAGAAAGATGTACTTTTAGTTAAAAACATGACCACATTATTGCAAGACGAAGAAAAATATTCCGAATTATATGTAGACGAGAGTACGTCTTGTAAATCGAGCTCTTAACTAGACTTCATATGTTTTCTTAACTTTTTGCTTAGAATGAGAAGCATTTTTGTTGACATTCATTTGTCCTTGCTTTTTAATATCACTTATAGCCCATTGAAGTTTTTGAAGAATAACAAAGGCATACAAAGGTCTGCCATACTTGGAGGAGACTGATTAAACTAATTAATCATACAAAAAAAAAAGGCAGACGCAATTAACGTGATATAAAACGCAAAAATTACGGTCTATTTTAATTATCTTAAATGAATACAATAATATCTTCTTAAAGATTAAAAAATACGATGTAACTGATTATTAATAGTAATGATTTTTGTAACTGAAAAAAAAAAAATCATCTATCTCTTAAGTGTTCCTTATCAGATTTTTCACGGTATAAAAAATTACTTAATTCAGAAACTAGTGTGTCAAGAAAACATAAAAATGAAGAATACTGTGTTAAGTGTTTTCGTGAGCTGCCTTTTGAGTAAGACAAAAACCTATAATTGTTACTGTAAAAAGATTTACTAACGATGGTTTTTTTTAAGTTATCTACCTAGCTATAGAATATTTTTCTACATAATTATCGTCTATACTAAGACACTAAATCCAACATTTTTCAGATTGTTTCATTCTATCTAAAAAAGTTTTTTCTCTCAACAAACGACAATACATCAGCTGTTAATTCATCTTTTGAAAATTTTCTGCCCCTGAGGTCTTTCTGCAGATTTTGAAACACAATGAAGTTGCATGGCGCTAAATCATAGCTATGGGGTATATATTGTAACTTGGTGAATTCTCAGCTTTCGGTAATGACTTAAAATATATGAGCCTTATTGGCCCTGTAGTTGTCAAGCACTAACATAGTTTGGTTTTCCATGAATTCGGACATTTTCCTTTAATGACCTGCTTCAGCTTTTGGATCGTCCTTCCGTAAACTCTTACATTAATTGTGGATCGCTGGCCATATATTTTCTCTGGGGAAGTTAGTCATATTAAAAGCATTCGCCGAAAGTAGAATGGGCCACCATTACTTGGCATTAATCACAAAATATAGTCATATTAAGAGCCCTCGCCGAGAGTGGGCCACCGATATTTGAGATTAATCACTACCTCTGTCAGACCCCAACAAGATAGAGGTAGGTTTCCAATGCAACTAGCAATGTGATAGTACTATGTCGCCCAAATTATTCAGTGGCATACTTGAATACGCATGCTATGAGTAAACGATTGTGCGGGAAGTCTATGTTCAGCAGTTGACGAGATTGAGCTAGTAATATTTCTCATATATTTAATAAGCGAAATTATATCACAAAGAACAATCGGGATTAACTTTCTAGAAGACCACTGAACTCACTTTTTTTTTTGAAGGGTAGGAGCCCATATGAACCCATTCCGTTGACTCTTGCCTCGTACGAGGATTCCAACAGAATACCCCAATCTCGTGGGATATAACTATAGCATAAATAGCTTTCATCAATCTCACTCTCTCTCTCTTCAATATGAAACTTAATTTGCAAGTTTACAGGGCATAAAAGCGCTAAATTTATTTTAAATTCATTCCTTTTTTTTAGTAAATGGCACATTTCAATCTTATATTCCTCCACTTAAAATTGTTGATGGACAGGATGCCACGAGAAACCAGCTTCCTTACACAATTTCTCTTCAGGTCAACAGAAGAGGCGGTTACGCACATAATTGTGGAGGTTCTATTATCTCTCCAAAGTAAGCTCATAGCAAAATCTGTAGTTATTTAACACATAACAATATTTGTTCACGAACGAATGTCTCCTGAATTCATACGAGAGACTTTCTTTCTTATAATTAAATATTAATTTTAGTATATAATACTAATATATAATACTTCATTATTAGACAAATTGGAACAGAAATATGAAGAATATAGTGATTTTTTTCTAAATTCAAATTAAAAAAAAAACGCAAACTTGGATTTTCCAAACTTTTCTATAATCACCATTGTTTTCCAACAGTAGTTTCGTGCAAAATAAAGTGCTATTTTTTCTTGTTTTTGTAAATATTTAATTTTTTACGTGAACTTCCCCTTCAGCAACGCAAAGGATATTTTTTAACAAGATGGTACGCTGCAAGTGCGAGAATGTTTGCATGAACGATTTGAAGACGAGTTGATTAGACATTATTCTGCTAATAGTTGGTCAGCAAAATCTCCTGATCTTTCTATTTTTATGGGGCTACTTCATGAACAAAGTTTATGCTCAGAGACCTTTCGGATATATTGAACATTTGGAAAATGCAATAAGGCAGTGCGTAAATAGCGTTACTCTGCAATGAAATAAATGAAATAATTGAAATAAATGAAAGAAGTGAAATAAATAAAATAAAGAATTACATTCGCGTACAATTCGGTGTATACAATTGGGTAGTGTGCATGTCGAAATGCAAACTAGATAATTTTTTTTAGTGCTCTGTACGGAACATTTATTATAAGATCACGTCGGTGTCTGTCTGTCTGTCCGTCTGTCATACCCGATTTTTTCCGAAACTATTTGACATAGAAAGTTTAAATTTGTCATTAATATAGGAATTGATGGCTTTATCAGAGTCGTGTAATTTTGAAAGATAAATTTTGATCTAAGAAGAGGTTGTTAGTTTTGAGGGTTGAAACCGGAAGTGAAATTGTTTTTACCAGGTCATCGAGTGGGATGCCAAATGAAATCTTGTAAAAACACCAGTTCAAAAATATATATAACTAGCCGGGCCCGCGGCTCCGCTCGCGTGGACTTGATTCACTACTATCGTCACTGCTTATTCCTTATGTTACCCAACGTAATAAAATACCTACCATTATTTCTCCTTATCTCCCAATATTTCTCCTTATTTTCCCATTATCTCTACATAATTTCCATTATCTAGGCTTATCTCTGCTCATCTCCCATTATTTCTCCTTATCTCCAATTATTTCTCCTTATCTCCGATTATCTTACCCTATTTTTCATTATCTAGGCTTATCTCGACTTATCTCCCATTATTTCTCCTTATCTCCCATTATTTCTCCTTATCTCCCATTATCTCACCATAACTCCCATTATATAGACTTATCTCTGCTTATCTCCCATTATCTCTCCTTATCTCCCATTATTTATACTCTTCTCCCATTATCTCACCTTATCTCCCATTATCGAGGCTTATCTCGACTTATCTCTCATTATTTCTCCTTATCTCCCATTATCTCACCTTATCTCCCATTATCTAGGCTTATATCGAATTATATAGAACATATGTATAAATTTATAAAAACACGTAAATCAGATAAGTGGTTCTCGAGTGATAAGTGCACTAACGGACAGACAGACAGACAGACAGAGAGACGTTGCATTTTATATATATTGTATTCTTTGCTACTTGATATTGTTCCATATTTAATGCTTTAGGGAGGGTATTGCAAGAGAACGCGCTAGCGGCAAACTTTTCTCCGACTTGATTTACTATTATCGTCACTGCTTATTCCTTATGGCACCTAATAAAATATATCCTATAACATGCCCAGAGAACCAACGTATGTTTAAAAAAAAAGCACGTAAATCGGATAAGTGGTTCTCCAGTGATAAGCACACTAACGGACGGACAGACAGACAGACGGACAGAGAGACATTGTATTTTATATATATTATAGATATTCTCTGCTACATAATATTGTTTCATATTTAATGGTTTGGACTGTGTATTGCAAGAGAACGCGCTAGCGGCAAACTTTGTCCGACTTCATTTACTATTATTGTCACTGCTCATTCCTTATGCTACCTATCGTAATAAAATATAGCCTATAACCTGGCCGGAGAACATATGTATGTTTAAAAAAAAAAGTACGAAAATCGTATAAGTGGTTCTCCAGTGATAAGCGCACTAACGGACAAACAGACAGGCAGAGATACGTTGCATTTTATATATATTATAGATATAATAATATGTATACCTATAACCTGGTCAGAGAACATATGTATGAATTGAAAAAATCACGTAAATCGGATAAGTGGTTCTCGAGGGATAAGCGCATTAACGGACAGACAGACAGACAAACATTGCATTATATATATTGTAGATATAGATTATTATTATTATTAAATAACCTGGCCAAGGAATATATATGTATGAATTTAAAAAAAGAGGGGTAAATCGGATAAGTGGTTCCCGCGTGATAAACGCACTAATGGACAGACAGACAGACAGACAGACAGAGAGACATTGCATTTTATATATATTATAGATTATACATTACAGATATTCTTTGCTACATAATATTGTTCCATATTTAATGGTTTAGGCTGTGTATTACAAAGGTACGCGCTAGCGGCAAACTTATTTCCGACATCATTCACTATTTTACGTCACTGCTCATTCCTTATGCTACCTATCGTAATAAAATATAGCCTATAACCTGGCCAGAGAACATATGTATGTTTTAAAAAAAAAGTATGTAAATCGGATAAGTGGTTCTTCAGTGATAGGCGCACTAACGGACAGACAGACAGACAGACAGACGGACGGACAGTCAGTCAGACAGAGATACGTTGCATTTTATATATATTATAGATGTAATACTTGCGCACACTTTTTTTTGTATTAATTTTAAAAAATTCGGAAAAAGCTCTGTCCCCCTCCTTATCTCAAAAGTACTGATCAAAAAATTTTGAAAAAATCCTGGAATATTCTTCACAGACGACTGAACGAAAATTAATGCATTACCTTTATTAATTTATCTGGTGTATAAAAGAAAAAAAAAATTTCAAGGTCATCAGTTTTCAGTAATTATCGGAAAAAACTTTGTTGAAAACTCACTTGGGTGTGTTTTGTGAAGTCAGGAATCATTTTATACCTCCGTAAGAAACATTTTTATTTTAAAAGTAATCAACGAACGGAACATTAATTGCGTAAGTCCGACTTGCACTTGGAAGGTTATTTAGGTTAATCGTTCTACTAGTGTTTGGTGTAGTGGTGATATATACTGAATAGTGTCATTGTGCCAAAGATTCCATATTCCCAACAAATGTTTGTTTATTTAGTTTGTGAAGTGTCCATAATTTATTTATTTTTTGTGTGCCGTATAGTTGTTACCTCTAATAAATATTAATTCACTAGTTTCTTTTCTTTTTAGTGTTCCGTACGGAACACTTATAAGATCACTTCGGTGTCTGTCCGTCTGTCTGTCCGTCTGTCCGTCTGTTCGTCTGTCCGTCTGTCCGTCTGTTCGTCTGTCCGTCTGTCCGTCTGTCCGTCTGTCCGTCTGTCCGTCTGTCACACCCGATTTTCTCCGAAACTCTTTGTCATAGAAAGTTGAAATTTGGTAGTAACATAGGATTTGATGGCCTCATCAGAGCCATGTAGTTTTGAAAGTTAAATTTTGACTTAAGGGGTTAGTTTTGGGGGGTGAAATCGGAAGTGAAAAAAAATTTTTTTTACTAGGTAATCGAGTGTGGTGTCAAATGAAAGCTTGTGAAAACACGAGTAAAAAATATATATATAATGTAATACTTGCGCGCACTTTTCTTTGTATTATTTTTAAAAAATCGCTGTCCACCCGCCTTATCTCGGAAAGTACTTATCAAAAAATTTTGAAAAAATTCTGGAATATTCTTCACGGGTGTAGATTGAACGAAAATTATCACGAGTGCATTACCTGTAATAATTTATCTGGTATATAAAAAAACAGAAATTTCAAGGTCATCAATTTTCAGTTAAGACTGGAAATAAACTTTGTTGAAAACTTATTTAGAGTGTGTTTTGATCATTTTATATCACCATGACATAAATTTTGACTCAAGGGATTCGTTTTGAGGGGTGAAATCGGAAGTGAAAAAAAAAAATTTTTTACTAGGTCATCGAGTGTGGTGTCAAATGAAAGCTTGTGAAAACACGAGTAAAAAATATATATATAATGTAATACTTGCGCACACTTTTCTTCGTATTACTTTTAAAAATTGTGAAAAATCGCTGTCCCCTACCTTATCTCGAAAAGTACTGATCAAAAAATTTTGCAAAAATCCTGGAATATTCTGCACGGGGTAAAGATTGAACGAAAATTATCATTACCTTTAATAATTTATCTGGTATAGAAAAAAAACAAAATTTCAAGGTCACCAGTTTTCAGTAAAGATTGGAAACAAACTTTGTTCAAAAATTAATTTGGGGTGTGTTTTGTGAAGTCACTGATCATTTTATACCACCCTAACAAAAATTTTTATTTTAAAAACAATCAACGTACGGAACACTAATTGTGCAAGTTCAACTTGCACTTGACCGGTTATTTTAGAATAAAATTTTAACACTAGAGTGTCCTTTAAAAAAAAAAAGCTTTGAACTGTATGTAATAGGGTAAAAATATTTCGATAAGTGTCCGTGTGACACTTGAAGTTTTACGAAATTCATCATTTTTAGTGTTTCGTACGGAACACTTATAAGATCACTTCGGTGTCTGTCCGTCTGTCACACCCGATTTTTCTCCGAAACTATTTGTCATAGAAAGTTGAAATTTGGTAATAATATAGGAATTAATGGCCTCATCAGAGCCATGTAGTTTTGAGAGTTAAATTTTGACTTAAGGGGTTAGTTTTGGGGGGTGAAATCGGAAGTGAAAAAAAAAAATTTTTTACTAAGTAATCGAGTGTGGTGTCAAATGAAAGCTTGTGAAAACACGAGTAAAATATATATATATATATATATATATATATATATATATATATATATATATATATATATATATATATATATAATGTAATACTTGCGCGCACTTTTCTTTGTATTATTTTTAAAAAATCGCGCCTTATCTCGAAAAGTACTTATCAAAAAATTTTGAAAAAATTCTGGAATATTCTCCACGGGGTGTAGATTGAACGAAAATTATCACGAGTGCATTACCTGTAATAATTTATCTGGTATATTAAAAAAACAGAAATTTCAAGATCCTCAATTTTCAGTAAAGATTGGAAATAAGCTTTGTTGAAAACTCATTTAGGGTGTGTTTTGTGACGTCACTGATCATTTTGTACTTCCGTTACAACTTTTTAGTGTTCCGTACGGAACACTTATAAGATCACTTCGGTGTCTGTCTGTCTGTCTGTCTGTCTGTCTGTCTGTCTGTCTGTCTGTCTGTCTGTCTGTCTGTCTGTCTGTCACACCCGATTTTCTCGGAAACTATTTGACATAGAAAGGTGAAATTTGGTAATAATATAGGAATTGATGGCCATATCAGAGCCATGTAGTTTTGAGAATTAAATTTTGACTTAAGGGGTTAGTTTTGGGGGGTGAAGTCGGAAGTGAAAAAAAATTTTTTTTACTAGGTCATCGAGTGTGGTGTCAAATGAAAGCTTGTGAAAACACGAGTAAAAAATATATATAATATTATACTTGCGCGCACTTTTCTTTGTATTATTTTTAAAAATTCGCGAAAAATCGCTGTCCCGGGCCTTTTTCGAAAAAATTCTGGAATATTCTCCACGGGGTGTAGTTTGAACGAAAATTATCACGAGTGCATTACCTTTAATAATTTATATGGTATATAAAAAAAACAAAAATTTCAAGGTCATCAGATTTCAGTAAAGATTGGAAACAAACTTTGTTGAAAACTCATTTGGGGTGTGTTTTGTGAAGTCACTGATCATTTTATACCACCGTAACATAAATTTTGACTTAAGAGGTTCGTTTTGAGGGGTGAAATCCGAAGTGAAAAAAAATTTTTTTTACTAGGTCATCGAGTGTGGTGTCAAATGAAAGCTTGTGAAAACACGAGTAAAAATATATATATATATATATATATATATATATATATATATATATATATATATACATACATATATATATATATATATATATATATATATACATATATATAATGTAATACTTGCGCACACTTTTCTTCGTATTACTTTTAAAATATAGCTGTCCCCTAACTTATCTCGAAAAGTACTGATCAAAAAATTTTGAAAAAATTCTGGAATATTCTCCAGGGGGTATAGATATTGAACGAAAATTATCACGAGTTAATTATCTTTAATAATTTATTTGGTATATAAAAAAAAAACAAAATTTCAAGGTCACCAGTTTTCAGTGAAGATTGGAGACAAACTTTGTTGAAAATTCATTTGGGGTGTGTTTTGTGAAGTCACTGATCATTTTATACCACCCTAACAAAAATTTTTATTTTAAAAAACAATCAACGTACGGAACACTAATTGTGCAAGTTCAACTTGCACTTGACCGGTTTTTTTTATTTTAAAAGCAATCAACGTACGGAACACTAATTGCGCAAGTTCAACTTGCACTTGACCGGTTATTTAATTATTGGTTGTGAAAGAAGTAAAGCATGGCTTGAAATCAACAAATAAATTTTAAAATTCTTCTGTCAATCTAACCTTCTTCTTCTTAAGGTGCCGTGCAAAATCCAGGGTAGGCGTCTGTACCAAACTTTTCTCATCAGATGAGCCTGTTTAAAGCTGCATTTTGAAGAGACCGAAAATCACTTATTCCTGTCCAGTGACGAATATTGCGCAGCCATGATAGTCTTTTTTGCCCCATTCCCCCTTTACCTTGAATTTTACCCTGCAGGATCAGGCGTTGAAAGCTATAACGCTCCCCACCAATAATATGAGCCATATATGAAATCTTTCTCCTTGTTATGTTTTCGAATAGTTCGCGATCTCTCAACTCTAGCTTTAATTTCCATGTTCGGATCCCATTTGTCATTCACAAAGCATCCCAGGTATTTGAATTTGTTAACCCGTTCTATATTATCGCCATTTATATGAATTCAGTCGTCTTGAATTGGATGTCTACTGATGATCATGAATTTTGTTTTGTTTATGTTAATGCTTAATCCAATGTTTTCTCTTGGCTTGTGTATAGCCTTCAATAATGCTTGAAGAGCATCTGCGCTATCTGCCAGAATGGCAGTGTCATCTGCATATCTGGTGTTGTTTAACGGAATACCATTTACTTTGATACCCAGATCACTCTTCGACACTGCCTCAACAGCACGGGTGACAAAACACAACCCTGTCTAACTCTCTTTCTTATTTCAAAATCTTCCGTTGTACCATATAACCATTCTAATGTCTTACGTCTGCTGATTGATTCCAATATAAGTTGGCAATGATTTTTATATCTTTAGAATCGAGCACTAGTTCTTGTAGATATTTCATGAGCAGGTCATGTTTAACGTTATCGAATGCCTCCTCATAGTCTATGAAGCACACGAATACATCGTATCTCTGATCCAGACAATTCTGAACCAGCATTGAGATACTGAAGATGACTTCTCTCATCCCAAAACCTCCTTTAAATCCGAACTGACTGTCTCCACTAACTTCTTCGTATTTCTTGTATAGTCTCGTATGAATGATGCGCAAGAAGAGTTTGAGAAAATATATCCAATGCATTTCAATCTCAAAAAATAAAAATCTCCTTACTAACATATTTTTATTCATCAACAACAAAGTACGATTTTTATCCAGTCAATCTTAAATTTTGCACACTACCATAAAATATAATTCTAAATAATGTTTCCTTATACCTATCTTGTAAAGTGGTGGAACGAGTGTCAACATACACATATCTCGGTACAGTACTATACGAACAATGGGATCATTCTCAAGAAATAAAATCAAGAATTGAAAAAGCAAGAACAGCATTCATTCAAATGTCGTACTTATTCAAAACACACAATTTAGGTTTAAAACTGAAACTCAGACTCCTCCGATGCTACATATTCTCCATCTTGTTATACGGAGTGGAATCTTGGACGCTGACTGAGGCGACAACAAAAAAACTAGAAGCATTCGAGATGTGGACTTATAGAAGAATCCTCAAAATATCATGGATGGACAAAGTATCAAACACTCAAGTACTACAAAGACTCAATAAGGAAAAAGAAATTATGTGCACAGTGAAACGTAGAAAATTGGAATATCTGGGGCACATTATGAGGAATGAAACAAAATATAGATTACTGAAATGCATTCTGCAAGGAAAGGTTCAAGACAAAAGAAGCATCGGCAGAAGACGAATATCCTGGCTAAAGAACTTAAGAACCTAGTTCAAAACATCCACCACAGGATTATTCAGAGCAGCAACAAACAAAATTATCATTGCTAAAATGATTGCCAACATTCGGTAACGGATGGGCACTGGAAGAAGAAGAATACCTATTCTGGATATTTTAACAAACCGAGTGACTTTTGGGCTTTATACTTTAGAAAATTCAAACACGCCAAATAATAAATGCCAATCGGCACGCCAAAATTATTTTTTGGGTTTCAAGTGATGCAGAATCCACCTATAAATTAACTTTTTTCTAAATTTAGTCGCAAACTTTCTGTCTGCCACTGTACAGGGATAATCTACAAATCTGGATTCTTATTTCAGCTGGATCCTTACCGCAGCGCACTGCACAATCCAATATACTCCTGCCCAACTCAGAGTTGTAGCTGGAATATTATTATTAGACGATACAAATATACCTGGACAACAAATTAAATCCATTCAACAAATTATTAACCACCCAGGTTATCCAGGGTAAGAAAAAGTATTTTTTGTCGCTTTATACTTATACTTTTATTGAACAATGACAAGGTTGCAAAAGATCTTGTATTTTATATCAAACCTTTTTTATGTTTTTTCTTTATGTAGTCCAGATGCCGTAGCTCCCAATGACATAGCTCTAGTTCGTTTAGATTCTCCACTTGAATTTGCAATTAACGTGCAGCCTATCCCTATTCCACCGCAAAGACATGTATCACGTGGTAATGGGACATTATCAGGATGGGGACTATTGGGAACTGGTGGGCAGATTCCAAATAACCTTCAGTATGCTGTCTTACCCATTATCCCTGAGGATGGTAAGTCTACAGTTAACTGAACCTAAAAACTAATAATTGTTTTATAGGAGTAGAACCAGTACCTTGCTAGAGAAGAATTGATTGACTTGTCCTAATACACTAAAATAGGAAGGGTCCAAGAGTAAACATCTTCAGAAACGATCAGTACTTAAATGCTTATGTAGTATGTGTTTCGCTCTGAGTGTGACTCGTCAGGTAAGTATAGGTAATACTGTAAAGAGTCTGTATTCAGCTGACGATCTTCAATCAGAGTAAAATGCATAATGCAATCCATTTGGGTACAATAAGAGAATTCCGAGACATTTATTATCTTGGGCTATCCGTATAAATAATTAAAAATACAAATATCCCAAGATAATAAATGTTCGTACATCATTCCATTAGTTTCTTAAATGGTGATTTACACAGACTAAATGGAGAATTATTCAAAGTTTTTAATCCATATATATTTTTTTAGAATGCAATGCAATTTGGAGAGCTCTATTCGGATCTTCCAATCCATTTAGTGTAGACCTAAATATTTGTTCGGGAACTGTTAAAGGGCATGAATCTGCTTGCTCATCTGATAGTGGCGGTCCTCTCGAAAATGATGGTGAAGTTGTTGGTATTGTTTCATGGGGACTTGTGCCATGTGGAGCAGCTGGATATCCTAGCACATATACAAAAACTTCTGCTTATTCTGAATGGATTACGAACAATACAAACGGAGAAGTTAAGCCTAAATATTAGATCATCTTGTTCATATTCATATAATAAAAGTACCGAAGAAATAAGTTGTATTTAAGTTCTCTGTCTTACACATTACTTAAAGTTAGTCTTACAAAACGGATTTTATCTTCTTGTCCACCACCCTGTAGCAACACAAGCAACATCAATTGGAAGCTTGAAATAACCGCGGGAGCGTAGCACACGCGTTACAGGGAGATCCCTAAAGCGCTACAGGAGTGACGCGTGTGCGGAAAAAGCGATTTACGTTGATCTTAAATCGCTGTAAGTTGTACTCGATGGGAAATACATTTGTGGATAAATCGTTCCAAAGGGATGATGTCCTCCATATCAAAAGACTAAAAGTGTTGTACGAGCTGAACCTTATACGAATGTGATATATTAGCGCGACATGTATTAACAGCATGCACTGCTCTGGAAGGAATTAAGCGGGCTACATCCATCGAACACTTTCCTTTAAAACACTTGTAGAACATGCTCAAGTCGCCAATCCATCTCCGCTGTTCCAAGGTATCAAGGTTTCTAGTAAGTTCTAAGTCTCCACTCAAGCAATTAGCTCTCTTCTGAATAGAATAAAACCAGTGCAGTGTATTTTTGGGAGCAGAGCCTCAAACATGGGAGCAGTATTCCATCGCTGGTCGTGTTTGAGCTTTGTACAGAATTAACAGTTATTGTGGAGTGTAAGGCTTTCTAATTCAAAATAATATTCCCAGCTTTTGAAAAGCGCTCTTTGCTCTGCATGCGGCATGTTCATGCCAGGATATATTTGCTCCCAAGCTACCGTCCAGCAACTTGAGTGACAGTGCTAGAATAATGGAGTGTTCCGACATAAGTATGTCAGGTTCCATAACTTTAACTTTGTTAAGTGGAACGACGCTATCTGCGGCTATTTTCATGAGTGCCCAATGTTTGAGCGTACAAAGCGAATGAAGAAATAAGCATACTATCATCTGAAAAGTTGTAGATTGGATTTGTGGTCCTTTCCAGCAGATCCTTAATGCAAATGAGAGAGTAGGAGACAGTGTGGAGCCTTGGGCACACCTGCGTTGATAGTGAAGGTATTAGAAAGAACTCCGTCGAGCGTCACTCGTAAAGAAGGCCTTCTAAGAAAACCCGAGATCCATAAACAAAACCTTTTAGACACACCATAAGAGCGTAACTTAGCCGACAATTCGCCATGCCAAACACGGTCGAATGCATTGAATATATCAAATGCGTCGTTAGAAATTTTCTAAAGGTTCAATTACTTGTTCTACACATAAGTTAGAGGATGTCTTGATCTCTGCTTACGCAAGCAATATTGATGGTCACTAATAATGTTAAATCCTACTAGATATTTTAAAAGATGCTGATTAATAACCTTTTACATAACTTTCGATATTATTGAGAGCAGTGCGACTGGTCGGTAGCTTTTTGGCAAGGTCTTCTTGGCATTTTGGGTATCGGCTGAACTGTAGCGCATTTCCAACATTAATATTCCCTTTCTGTAGGATAGATTGAAGAGTCTAAAGAAAACTGGATTTAGCTCGCTTGCGTATTTTTTGAATACTATCAGCTTCAGAAGCTTTTTTGGTGTCTAGCTTCATATGTTTTATGATACGCTGTCTAAAGACAATATCGGGCATGCTTGACTAAGCTATGGAAATAGTGGGTGGTGTTTTTCCCTTTAAATCGACATGTAAAGCAAAGAGTTCAGTCAACAAGTTCGCTTTCTCAACAAGTGTTGTTGTAATAGTATTATCTGGGCGTGTAAGTGGTAGTATAGTGGATTTTTTAGCGACCGAACAAAAGAACCTGGAATTGTTTGGACAGGTAAACCCCATAAATGCCATAACAGCAATTATATTTTGTTAAGATCTCGCCTCAAAAGCAACGTATATCCAAAAATTATATCTTTTATTTCATGATTCTTCTTTTGAAGATTTATTTTAATATAAGTTTTATGACTGGATCCGTGCTTAGTATCAAAAACATCTATATTGAATTATTATAGAATGATCCATTAGAGCATTGGCAAAGGACCTCCGCACAGAACATATGGAAAAGTGGTACCGGTCAAATTAGCTGAAAATGTAGTATGTTACTCGGGTTATCCTTATGACTCAGTGGGAAGAACTCGCGAAAATCAATAGGATGGATAGTGGGCTCTAAAGGAATCATTTTGTATCATCTAAAGAAAGCGTACTGCAGAGTCTTTTGGAACTGTCACACACACCACAACGGACCGACCGACCGACCGACGTTTATTTTTAAAAACCTATTTCTCGAGACCTCACCATAATTCTTCTTCTGTGTTATCATCGATCAGAGTGACAACATTTCTTTCTGATATACCGTATCTTAAATTTAATCTTCTTTAAATCGTCCTTATAGAAGAAACAATCGTACTGGTTCCAGCAGATCGTTATTAATGGAAAGGGGGTAAAGGGAATAGGAGACAGAATAGAGCCTTCGGCACACCGATATTGATACTGAAGGTATCGGAGAAAAATCAAGCGCTATTCTTTTAGAATGTTATGTGAGGCAACTCACGCGCTACGAACAAAATGAGGCAGTCACTACAAAAAAACACAAAAAGAAATCCATCATATTGTTCTGAATGACCGCAAGGCAAAGTGTTGTTGTAATGTGAGTGAGAGCGATAGCTGACATCGTGAAGTTATTAACAGAACAGCTGAGGCATATTTTGCATGAATATTTGCATATGAAGGAAGCTATGTGCCCCATGAGCACCGCTTACTCTCACGATTAATTAAAAAACAGTAACCTGTCGAAAATTCAGAATGCTGTTTGTCACTGTTTTGGTGTAATCCAAAGGAGTCTTTCCATCAAGTCGTAACAAAGGACGAAACAAGGATCCCCCACTACAGACCCGAGTCCAACAATTAGTCCACAGAGTGGTTGGAACCGCATGAAAGCCGATCGCAGCTTCCAAGAACACAAACATCAGGAAAAGTTTTGGGATGCGCACGGAATAATACTGATCGACTATCTTAAGAAGAGAAGAACAATAACCGGGGATTATTACGTTGATTTATTGGACTTTTGAATGGTGAAATCAAGAAAAAAAATAACCGGTCAAGTGCAAGTTGAACTTGCGCAATTAGTGTTCCGTACGTTGATTGCTTTTAAAATAAAAAATGTAACGGAAGTATAAAATGATCAGTGACTTCACAAAATACACCCCAAATGAGTTTTCAACAAAGTTTATTTCCAATCTTTACTGAAAATTGATGACCTTGAAATTTCTGTTTTTTTTATATACCAGATAAATTATTACAGGGAACGCACTCGTGATAATTTTCGTTCAATCTACACCCCGTGGAGAATATTCCAGAACTTTTTCAACATTTTTTGATAAGTAGTTTTCGAGATAAGGCGGGTGGACAGCGATTTTTTTCGCGATTTTTTAAAAATAATAAAAGTGCGCGCAAGTATTACATTATATATATATATATATATATATATATATATATATATATATATATTTTACTCGTGTTTTCACAAGCTTTCTTTGACACCACACTCGATTACCTAGTAAAAAATTTTTTTTTTCACTTCCGATTTCACCCCCAAAACTAACCCCTTAAATCAAAATTTAACTTTCAAAACTACATGGCCTGATGAGGCCATCAATTCCTATATTATTACCAAATGTCAACTTTCTATGACAAATAGTTTCGGAGAAAATCGGGTGTGACAGACAGACGGACAGACAGACAGACAGACACCTAAGTGATCTTATAAGTGTTCCGTACGGAACACTAAAAAGGCCGCATTTAGCGAAGAAAAAGTGTTGTTTCATCAAGATAATGCACAAGCTCACTACTGCATAAAATCGATGGTGAAACTAGAACAATGGGACTAAGAATTGCTTGTTCATCCACCGTCTTCATCAGATCTAGCTCCCAGCGATTATTGCCTTTTTCCAAATTTGAAAAAGTGGCCACAGGGAAAGAGTTTTGGCTCAAATAAAGAAGTCGAATGGGAAATTGACGCTTATTATAAAGTCTGGGGATTTTTCACCCCACCTAGCAAGTTGAAAAAACTTCTAAAGATCTTTGTCTGCGATATCCATGTTGATTGTCACTAATAATATCAAATCCTCTTAGATATTTTAAACGATGCCGACTGGTATTACTGAAGCAATGCAACTAGCCGGTAGTTGTTTCGCACAATCTTTAGTTTTTTTAGGTATCCGGATGTAGGTTTGAAGTTAATCAAAAATGTAATCATTTCAACGCGTAAGTGCTCTTTATCAAATGCTTTTGATAAGGGTTTTTTTTTTCGTGTTAAAATTTAGATAATAAATTCGGAAACATATGTGTATTAACCACGAGATAAATATGAAGTTTGTTGTTACATATAAAAGTGTTTTTGTGATCTGCCTGTTGTGTAAGAAAAAGTTATAATTTAATATTATAAGGAACTTACATCATTACGAAAAATTGCTAACATGAATTAATAAAGCTTAGGTCAATTTTACCGTTTGCTTACACTGTGGGCCCGAAAATTGAATTGTGTCTGAGAATATTCCCTAAATGAGATAAATATTGATTATTTCAGCTGTTAATGTATAGTTTTCTTATGGTAAAAACCTAAATCAAAATTCTTGGTTGAAAACTGAAAATCATTTATAAGCATTTCTTTACGTCAACTCATCACTCTACATTTGTACAATGTAAACTAAATTCTGAGTTCAGTTTCTGGCTAGCAAAACCCTATTTGGGTTTTGATATTTTAGTTCGAATTTTTTTTTTGCCATCATCAATTTTTTTGCTCGAGCTTTGGTTTTGCACGGCTATATCTCGTAAATTACTTGGAATTTCTCAATGCAATTTTCAGACGAAATGTTCTTCACACCAAAATACACAATTTTGTAAACATGTCGAGGCCAGATTTTCACTCTTTCGGGGGTGTTTTTAGTGCAGAAAGCCCGAAAAAATACTATTTTTTCACATTTTCGACCATAACTCACAAACCGTGCATATTTTAGCATCACTGTCGACAAAAATGTTCTCTACATAAACACGAGTAACTTTGCTGAACATTGCAATAACGTACAATCGATCCTTATAGTTCTTTTGGCCTTTGTAAGGAATTTCGCCACCAAATAGTACATTTTACACCAAAATTTCAGCTTTCATCAGGAAATATATTTTTTTAGTGTTCCATACGGAACACTTATAAGATCACTTCGGTGTCTGTCTGTCCGTCTGTCGCACCCGATATTATCCCAAACTATTTGTCATAGAAAGTTGAAATTTGGTAATAATATAGGGATTAATGGCCTCATCAGAGCCATGTAGTTTTGAAAGTTAAATTTTGACTTAAAAAAAAATTTTTTTACTAAGTAATCGAGTGTGGTGTCAAATGAAAGCTTGTGAAAACACGAGTAAAATATATAAATATATATATATATATATATATATATATATATATATATATATATATATATATATATATATATATATATATACATATATATATATATATATATATATATATATATATATATATATATATATATATATAGATCTATATACATCTATATACATCTATATACATATATATATATATATATATATATATATATATATATATATATATATATATATATATATATATATATACCAGCCGTGCCCGCGGCTCCGCTCGCGTGGACTTGATTCACTTCTATCGTCACTGCTCATTCCTTATGTTACCTAACGTAATAAAATATCTGTCATTATTTCCCATTATTTCTCCTTATCTCCCATTTTTTCTACATAATTTCCATTATCTAGGCTTATCTCTGCTCATCTCCCATTATTTCTCTTTATCTCCCATTATTTCTACCATTATCTCACCTTATCTGCCATTATCTCACCTTATCTCCCATTATCTCACCTTATCTCCCATTATCTAGGCTTATCTCGACTAATCTCGCAATATTTCTCCTTATCTCCCATTATTTCTCCTTATCTCCCATTATCTCACCGTAACTCCCATTATCCAGACTTATCTCTACTTAGCTCCCATTATTTCTCCTTATCTCTCATTATTTATACTTATCTCCCATTATCTAGGCTTATATCGAATTATATAGAACATATGTATAAATTTATAAAAACACGTAAATCGGATAAGTGGTTCTCAAGTGATAAGCGCACTAACGGGCAGACAGACAGACAGAGAGACGTTCCATTTTATATATTATATTCTTTGCAACATGATATTGTTCCATATTTAATGGTTTAGGCAGTGTATTGCAAGAGAACGCGCTAACGGTAACCTTTTTTCCGACTTGATTCACTATTATCGTCACTGCTTATTCTTTATGTTACCTAACGCAATAAAATATATCCTATAACCTGGCCAGAGAATATATGCATGTTTTAAAAAAAAGCACGTAACGCACTAATAGACAGACAGACAGACAGAGAGACGTTGCATTTTATATATATTATAGATAGATCGATAACCTGGCCAGAGAACATATGTATGTTTAAAAAAAAAAACCACGTGAATCGGATAAGTGGTTCTCCAGTGATAAGCGCACTAACGGACAGACAGACAGACAGAGATACGCTGCATTTTATATATTATAGATATAGATTATTATTATTATATAACCTGGCCAAAGAATATGAATTTAAAAGAAGACACGTAAATCGGATAAGTGGTTCTCGCGTGATAAACGCACTAATGGACATATTTTTAGTGTTCCGTACGGAACACTTATAAGATCACTTCGGTGTCTGTCTGTCTGTCTGTCACACCCGATTTTCTCCGAAACTATTTGACATAGAAAGATGAAATTTGGTAATAATATAGGAATTGATGGCCTCATCAGAGCCATGTAGTTTTGAGAATTAAATTTTGACTTAAGGGGTTAGTTTTGGGGGGTGAAGTCGGAAGTGAAAAAAAAAATTTTTTTACTAGGTCATCGACTGTGGTGTCAAATGAAAGCTTGTGAAAACACGAGTAAAAAATATATATATAATATTATACTTGCGCGCACTTTTCTTTGTATTATTTTTAGAAATTCGCGAAAAATCGCTGTCCCGGGCCTTATCTCGAAAAGTACTTATCAAAAAATTTCGAAAAATTCTGGAATATTCTCCACGCGGTGTAGATTGAACGAAAATTATCACGAGTGCATTACCTTTAATAATTTATATGGTATATAAAAAAAACAAAAATTTCAAGGTCATCAGATTTCAGTAAAGATTGGAAACAAACTTTGTTGAAAACTCATTTGGGATGTGTTTTGTGAAGTCTGATCATTTTATACCACCGTTACATAAATTTTGACTTAAGGGTTTCGTTTTGAGGGGTGAAATCGGAAGTGAAAAAAATTTTTTTTTACTAGGTCATCGAATGTGGTGTCAAATGAAAGCTTGTGAAAACACGAGTAAAAAATATATATATAATGTAATACTTGCGCACACTTTTCTTCGTATTACTTTTAAAAATCGCTGTCCCCTCGAAAAGTACTGATCAAAAAATTTTGAAAAAATTCTGGAATATTCTCCACGGGGTATAGATTGAAAGAAAATTATCACGAGTGCATTACCTTTAATAATTTATTTGGAATATATAAAAAAAAACAAATTTCAAGGTCACCAGTTTTTAGTAAAGATTGGAAACAAACTTTGTTGAAAACTCTTTTGGGGTGTGTTTTGTGAAGTCACTGATCATTTTATACCACCCTAACAAAAATTTTTATTTTAAAAACAATCAACGTACGGAACACTAATTGTGCAAGTTCAACTTGCACTTGACCGGTTTTTTTTTAATTTCTCGTTAAAACTATAATGTATTTGTGAAAAATAAAAATGTTTTTATATATACAATAGTTGCGTAAAAAAAAATTCTTTTATGCCTATTTTTCCGAGAGTCAAGGTGGCGTAGTTTTGAGGGATGAAATCGGAAGTGAAAAAAAATCCAGATCATCGAGTCAAATGAAAGTTTGTGAAAACACAAGCTCAAAAATACATATGATGTAATACTCGCACAAACTTTCCTTTATATTATTTTTAAAAATTTCGAAAAAATTCTAGAATATTCTCCATAGGGTGTAGATTCAATGAAAATTATGCAATTTTTCTAATGATATGGAAGTTCACGTTGTAGAAAGTTTTTTTAGCCGTCACAAGCAAGTTTGTAACCGAGTTCTAGTTCTCCGACTTGCACTCGGCCGTTTTTAGTGTTCCGTACGGAACACTTATAAGATCACTTCGGTGTCTGTCTGTCTGTCTGTCTGTCTGTCTGTCTGTCTGTCTGTCTGTCTGTCTGTCTGTCTGTCTGTCTGTCTGTCTGTCTGTCTGTCTGTCTGTCTGTCTGTCTGTCTGTCTGTCTGTCTGTCTGTCTGTCTGTCACACCCGATTTTCTCCGAAACTATTTGACATAGAAAGGTGAAATTTGGTAATAATATAAGAATTGATGGCCTCATCAGAGCCATGTAGTTTTAAGAATTAAATTTTGACTTAAGGGGTTAGTTTTGGGGGGTGAAGTCGGAAGTGAAAAAAAAAATTTGTTACTAGGTCATCGAGTGTGGTGTCAAATGAAAGCTTGTGAAAACACGAGTAAAAAATGTATATATATTATTATACTTGCGCGCACTTTTCTTTGTATTATTTTTAAAAATTCGCGAAAAATCGCTGTCCCGGGGCTTATCTCGAAAAGTACTTATCAAAAATTTCGAAAAAATTCTGGAATATTCTCCACGGGGTGTAGATTGAACGAAAATTATCACGAGTGCATTACCTTTAATAATTTATATGGTATATAAAAAAAACAAAAATTTCAAGGTCATCAGATTTCAGTAAAGATTGGAAACAAACTTTGTTGAAAACTCATTTGGGGTGTATTTTGTGAAGTCACTGATCATTTTATACCTCTGTAACAAATTTTTTTTATTTTAAAAGCAATCAACGTACGGAACACTAATTGCGCAAGTTTAACTTGCACTTGACCGGTTTTTTTTTGTTTAGAAGTTACTCTGAAAAACTAAATTTTTCTTTAGTTAATGGCAGCTTCCAGAAAAATATTTTTCCTCTGAAAGTTGTTGATGGACAGGATGCGGAGAGAAACCAACTTCCGTATCAAGTTTCTCTTCAGGTAAAAGATGATAACCAATACGCACATTCGTGTGGAGGGTCCATTATCTCTTCAAGGTAAGACTTTAGCATCATTTTAACACTAGGAGACAAAAAGGAAAATTTGAGCCTAATAACAACAAACTGCTTATCATATAACCCGATGTAATTATGTTAATTTGAAAGTTAAGACCACCAATTTGGTATCAGCTACCATATGTAACAACTTAAAAGTTTTAATAATTGTGTCATCAAAAAGCTGATCCTGATCTTGGGTTCTTTGAACTTTTTCAAAAAAAAAAAAAAAACGGCAGTGTGATTGCTTTAGTACTTTCCTTGCAAATTTTACCACACCCTACAGGTAGATATTTTAAAAGATAGGTACTTTATTGTAAAATATTATTCACAAAAAAAAGGATAAGCAGCGGATGGTCTTCGGAGATATTTACAACTGAAACATAATATTTCCATCTTTTTTTTATGGGTCTAGCACACGTGTTGCAGGGAAGTTCCTAAAGCGCTCCAGGGGCAGCACGTGTGCGGAAAAAAACAAAAAAAGCGATTCACATTGTTCTTGAATTGCTGTAAATTGTAATCAGTGGGAAACACAGCCCTGGGTAAATTATTCCAAAGGGATGATGTTCTTCATATAAAAGACTGCTTGAAAAGCGTTGTACGCGGAGTAACAAGCTGAACCTCATACGGATACGAAGCACCAGCGCGACGTGTATTTCTAACATGCACCGCTCTGGGAGGAATTAAGCGGGCTACATCCTTCGAACACTTTCTATGAAAATACTTCTAGAACAGACTCAAGTCGCCAACCGTTCTTCGATGTTCCAGCGAATCAAGGCCGTTGGTCAGTTCCGGGTCTCCAATCAGACGAACAGCTCTTCTCTGAACAGAATCCAACAAATGCAGTGTGTGTTTGGGAACAGAGTCCCAAACATGGGAACAGTATTCCATAGTTGGTCGAATTTAAGCTTTGTAAAGAATTAACAGTTGTTGTGGAGTGTAAAGCTTTCTGGTTCGCAATAATATTCCCAATTTTTGAGCTCTCCTTGCTATTCCTGCAACATGTTCATGCCAGGACATATTTGATCCCAAATTAACGCCTAACAAATTGAATGACGACGCACAGTGTGTCGACTAGTACAAGTTAGCTGGACAAAATTATTTTTTCACTTATTTCAATTGTTTATGTATATTCTAGGCATATTAAGTTATTTTAAGAAAAAATTCATCGCGTTGGTTTTTTTTATGGGTGTGGCTAATTTTGTCCCCTAAATTAGTCAGCTACGCAGACATATTTAACGATAACTCGGGAACAACTTGTCAGATTTTTATAAATAAAACATTAAAAAATGCGTAACAAAATTTTATTAAAGTTGATTGAATATTATTTTATTCTATCTTTTATCGTTTTGGAGTTATTTAGAAATTAATGGAGAGAAAAAAAAAAATTTTTTCGTGTAAAATTCATTATTTTTTTCGGTAAAAAAAAGCGCAATAACAAAAGAAAAACAAAATATTATACATTTTTCTGACAGCTGCGTATCTGGAAAATAAAATAAGGTATTAATCATGAAAATCGGTTAATAAATGTGGGTTTTATTCACAATTTACCGCAGGTACTCAATATCGATAAAATTTGTGTAATACAGCCACCCTTGCATATCGCGGTAGGGTTGCATCAGCTTAGCAGGTAGATAACGGAACTAAAGGGCAAGGGTATTTTGTATGGTTATTAGAATTAAAAATTATAATACAGTGTCTTTCATTTAGCTGCATTTCGCTTACCTGTATTTTTTGTCCAGCTGCACAAAACATTGTATAACAAAAACAAAATATTCTGCGTATGTGCACGAATTTTTCTACAAACTTGAATGTGCAACTAAATGAAAGACACTGTATTATTATTTTTAATAATAACCAGATCATTTATTGCATTTGTCAATTAAAAATAAAACAATTAATCCATATTACTTAGTTTTATTGACACAAAAAGGATAAAACTCAAATAATACCTGCCTTTCAGGTAGGTAACTTGTGCATTATACATACATAAGTAGTTGGTATTTTAAAATGTTTTTGACTTTTTTAAGGTACATATTTCTTGCTGTTCGGTTCAAAAATTGGCTTCGTCACTACTTAATTGCCTAGGATTGCCTGGTATTTTTAGACTTAATAATATTATCTGGGCTCTCACTAATGTCTCTAATCACATTGGCAATTTTCCTTTGCCCTGCTGAACGCACAGCAATTTCGGCAGCAGTCACCAATTCACTGACACTTCGGGATTCTACGAGATCCACGACGCGACGTTTCTTCGTCTTAAACGACGATTCCTCGAAATCTTTGCGAGGTCTTCCTGCAGGAGTCACATTCTCACTTGATGTTGAAGGTTGTGGCGCAAAAGAACTCGCAGTAAACTGTATGTCTACTTCATCCAACCAATTCTTATTTTTAATTAAAAAACGCTCCTTCGACTTTCCTGAAGCCAACCATTTGGCACCAAACTTATTAGACAAGTTGGATATCTTCAACTTTATTTCTTTTTGGCTGCTTTCAGTAATGTCACCAAAGTGAAATTTTGAAGAAAGAAAGTCATATACACGCGAGTTTTTTTCATTCTTCGTGTGTTTCAACACTCCTCAAAAAAGGCTACCCTTGAAATAGAGTAAACGTGTTCTGGAAAAAAAGAAAAAAAAAAACATGTTGTACTGAAGTGTGCTAAACAATATGTGTATTTTTACGAAGAATAAAGTTATTTCTGTGTAATATCTAAAAAACTAGCCCGGATAGAGGTGAATGTCTGTATATTCTGAACTTTCAAAGTTTTTTTTTTTTTAAAAAAACACGCTAAAATATATAGACTACTAAAAATTCAAATTAATAGATTCTGATTAAAAAAATATATTAAAAAAATAGTACTTACCCTCAGTATTAATATTCATCACAAAAACTTTCACAATATTACAATATGTCACTATAAGATGTGCACGAAAGTGTCGCTAAATTGCAACTGATTGATTGAAAGAGCTGCATTAAACTCATTACCTGACTTCTGACGCTTATGACTCGCCACTTGCAAATTTGATAAACAACCTTTTCTCGGAATTCGGGGTTTGGTGGTGTTGTTTACGTTTTGCAAATAAGATTTCCTGGAAATCATAACATGAATTTTGTCCACCTAGCATGTTCTACGCGACACACTGTGCGACGCTAGGGGAATGGAGTGCCCCGACATGACTATGTCGGGTTCAGCAACTTTAACTTTTTTAGAAAAAACTGCTGCTTGGGTTTTTGTAGCGTTAAATTCCACTTAGTTACTGTCACCTCAAGATAAAATTTCTTTCAGGTCTTTATTAAGTGGAAAGACCTCCTGCTGTCTGCGGATATTCGCCTGAGTAGCCGATGTCCGAGCGTTCAAAGTGAATGAAGAGATAAGCGCACTATCTTCTGCAAAGCTGTAAATTGGGTTCCCGGTCTTTTCCAGCAGATCGTTAATGTAAATGAGAAAGAGAGTAGAAGACAGTACGGAACCTTGGGGCACACCGACGTTGATAGCGAAGGTGTTAGAAAGAAATCCGTCTACCGCCACTCGTAAATAACGCTCCCTGAGGAAACATGAGAGCCACAAACAGAACTTTTTCAGACATACCATAAGAATGTAGCTTAGCCAACAGTCCATCGTGCCAAACACGGTCGAATGCTTTGGATATATCAAAAGCAACCACTCGAGATTCTCCAAAGTGCGCCGTTCCAAACATGTGTTACGTAAGTCAGAAGATCTTCTGTTGATCTATGTTTACGAAAGCCACATTGGTGATCGCTAATAATGTTGAATTCTTCAAGATATTTTAGAAGATATCTGTTAAAATTGAAACTAATGAAAAAATAACACAATTTTTTTGTACCACTAAGAAATCTGGAGAGACCAAACATTATTATGTATAAAGTTAATCTCTAAATTACTTTAGATTTTTGTTTAAAATTTGTCATTTCTACCAAATATGAAGAAAAATTGTCATAATGATATTGAAAATATACAAGATTTATCGACTTACAGTTCTCTTTCTCTAAAGCTATAGGGCCAAAAAAGTATAGGTATTATTATTTATTTATTATACCAAATTTGAAACCGACATGTTATTTCGCTCAAGAACTATTATGCTAACAGCCGGGTAAAGAGAAAAGCCGGCGAAAATAAAGAATAATGTTATGGTGTTCCAGAGAAATTAAAACGTAAGGAAAACCAAAAAGCTCGGATGATGAGTTTTTAAATACGATATTTTCCTTTAGTAATGGGAGTAAAAAAAAACGGATAAATAAATCAAAAACATTGCATAACATAATTCTTAAACCTACAATAATTATCTTATCACATTATTCAGGTGTTTTTTAAAACTCACATCCTGCTCAAAATTGCCAGCTAATATTTAATTTAAAAAGTACATTATCTAATATTACACAATATTGCTAGTTTAAGTTGATCCTAGCAAAATACAAGAAAAGGCAGGTCCATTTATGCATAAAGTTGATAACAAGGTGACAACTGAAGTAACACGTAAGCTGAAAAGTTTTTGACCTAACTATTTAAAACACATTTTTTTGCAAAATTCGACTTTATTCATCAACATAGTCTCCTTCAAGAGCGATACAATCAGTCTAACGCTTTTCTAACATTTCTATACCTTTCTTGTAACAGGATTTGCTTTTGCCTTCAAAATAGGCCTCAGTTTCGGCGATAATTTCTAATAATAATCGCTGGGGGCCAAATCTGGAGAATACGGTGGTTGAGGAAGCAATTCGAACTTCAATTCATGCAATTTGGCGTCGCAACCATTAACTTGTGACACGGTGCCATTGTCTTGATGAAAGAGAATTTTTTCTTGTTCATTTAGGGCCGTTTCTTTGCGATTTCTGCCTTCAAACGCACCAGTAACTTTATATAATATTCGCTATTGATGGTTTTTCCTTTTTCAGTATAGTCGTTGAAAATTATTCCATGCGCATCCCAAAATACAGATGCAAAAACCTTTCCAGCCGACTATCGTGTCTTTGGTAGCTTCGGGCGGCTTTCACCGGCTGCAGTCTACTCAACTGACTGCCGATTTCATTCCGGTATGTAATGATGAATGGGAAGAAAACCCTGAGATAAAATTACCTAGTCCTCCAAGTTGGGGGTTAAGGCGACAGGCTAGTTCCCCGTCACTTGTAAAATCTCAACTTACTAAAAAGCCTAACAAATACCTCAGTACGGACGGATCTCACGGAACAAGACAAAAGCTACGAAAAAGGATTATGAATATTGGTACTTGGAACGTACAAGGAATCAAAGGAAAGGCAGAGGAAATAACACAACATGAACATGGAATTGGTGGTGCTAGCAGAGACAAAGAAGAAGGGAACTGGTACAGAAGTCATCAACAACTATGTACATCTATTCACTGGAGTGCCAAAACATGAAAGAGCGAAAAGAGGCGTCTCGATCATGCTACATAAAAAATATAAAAATAAAATATCTGATTTCGACCAACAGCCAATAACAATTCTTGGGTTATATGCAATATCTGATGATGAACCAATAACGAAAAAGGACGAATTTTTTGAACAGGTCAGCGATGAAGTTCTAAAAATTGGAACATCAAGAGAAGTAATAATACTTGGAGACTTGAATAGTAGAGTTGGTCAAAGAACTGATGACGACGTAGTAGGGCCCCATGGAGAAATTACTACAAACGACAACGGCCAGAGATTAATTGCATTCTGCCAACAACATCAGCTAAAAATAACCAATGGATTCTACATACATAAAAAAATTTCATACATACACCTGGGTTCAACACACAAGAAGCCTTAAATCTGTAATTGACTATGTAATGGTTAAACAGAAGACAAATTTAAAAATTAATGATGTAAGATCCTATAGAGGTGTGACATGTGGATCATACCATTACATGGTCAAGGCAAAGTTTATAGTCCCATTTAGATCCAAACAACGTGCAGATAAGAGAGAAGAAACTGACCAGACAGAAGAAGTATCAACAAAACAATATAAAATAGATAGCTTAATTAATGAAAGTACACAAAAGTTATACCAACGTAGACTGGACGAAAAACTCTTCGGAACAAGAAACCGACAGCCACTAGAAATTGTATATGAAAATATAGTAAGCAGTATTAGAACCGCTGCAGAAGAGGCAGTTGGATTGAAAACTAAAAAGCATAGTTACAAACTCTGGTGGAATAACGAGATTGAAGACTTAATAAGTCGGAAAAAAAAAAACTATATCTTAAATGGTTAAACACCCAACAACAAGAAGACAAAGAGCAATATTTAGACTTGAAAAGGACAACAAGGAGAATAATAAACGTAGCAAAGAAGGAGATATGGGACAAAAGTGTATGGAAATCAACACATATTTAGGAGGAAAAAAAAGTGTTCAGAATCATGGAAGTTCATAAAAAACGTAACATCGAACTCTAAAAATAAAGCAAACATTCAAACTATATCAATAAAGAAGTGGATGGACCACTACAAGATACTATTATCAGAAAACAGAGACGAATACCTGTTGAATACACCAACGGATATACTCATAGAGGGAGAAACAATCGTGGTTGACGTTGATACAGTTAAAAAAGCAGTTAGTAAATTGAAGAATGGTCGAGCTGCAGGACCAGGAGGAATTCCCGCTGAACTGATTAAATGTGGGTCAGGAAGGCTGTTTGATCAGCTTACCTGGTGTATAAATCAGTATATAAGTGGCGCGAGTGTGCCTGAGGAATGGAAAGAGGCTTACATATCATCCATTCATAAAAAGGGAAACAAGCTTGACTGTTCTAACTATAGAGGAATATCAGTGACCAGTACTTTGAGCCGTCTTTATGGAAGAATTATTCGGGATCTCATTGAAGAGGAATATAGAGCTAAAGAAAAAGAAGAGCAATCTGGATTTCGAGCTGGAAGAACCTGTACCGATGATGTCTTCACACTAAAACAAATAATAGAAAAAAAGGTCAGCTACCAACCAAGAAACCCACCTTATGTTCATAGATCTTCAGAAAGCCTACGATACAGTCCCGGTGAAAAAATTGTAGAAAGTCTTACAAGAAACCAATGTTAACCAGACAATTATAAGAGCTCTTAAGAATTTATATACAGGAGCATTATCAAAAATAAAGGTTGGCAACAGAGTGTAAAAGAAATTCCTAGTGGATAAAGGTTTGCGTCAGGGATGCTGTATATCACATACATTATTTAAAATATATGTAGCGAGGGCCTTATACCAATGGAAGAGGAAATGTAATGGGATGGGTATTGACATTGACAGAACATGCCTATACACTCTTCAGTTTGCTGACGATCAAGTCATCATAGCAAATGATAGGGACGATTTAGAGTATATGGCTCGAAAATTGCATACTGAATATAAGAACTGGGGACTAGAGCTTAACACGCAGAAAACTAAATACCTCCCTATAGGAACGGAACCATCGAATATCCAGCTAGACAATCAAGAAGAAATAACCAGCTGCCTCTCATACACGTATCTGGGTGTAGAATTCGACACGTCATGCAAAGATAATAGCGAGATTAACAAACGAATAACACAAGCTAGAAGAGCAATAGGATGCCTAAACGGTATATACTATGGAGCGATAACATCGGAAAGAGACGCAAATATAACATATATGAAACTCTTATTAAAAGTAGTCTAACCTACGGCTCAGAGACGTGGAGAGTATCAGACCAGAATCGCAGAAAAAACTTGAAGCAACTGAAATGGACGTATTTAGAAGAACATTAGGTATATCACGAAGAGATAGAATTCGAAATGACGAAGTAAGACAGCGAATGGGGATAGATGGATCCATTATAACAGACATCGAACAGAAACAGCTGATATGGTACGGGCATGTACGACGGATGGAAGAAACCAGATTACCCAAAATCGCCATGCAATGGATACCACCGAATCACAAAAAACGAGGACGACCTAAAAAAACATGGAAGGAGAGCATTAATAAAGCTATGAGTGCTCGAGACCTGAGAGAAGATCAATGGATGGATCGAAAAGAATGGAAGTTAGGCATCGGACAACGACGAAAGACGTTTTAAACCGATATATTATTATGTAATGATGAATCCGTGTTTCATTCATTGTCACATATCGCACGAAAAAATCCTTTTTATTGTTCTTAAACAGGTCCAAACAGCGCTCAGAATCATCAACACATTGTTGTTTTTGGTCCACTATGAGCAAACGCGGTACCCATTTCGAACAGAGCTTTCTCATGCCCAAGTATTCATACAAAATATGATCAACACGTTCTTTTGATATCTTTAGGGTGTCAGCTATCTCACGCAATTTCATTTTACGGTCTTCAAAAACAATTTTGTGGTTTTTTTTTATGTTTTCCTGTGTAACCACCTCATATAGGCGTCCAAAGCGTTCAGCATTATTTTTCTGTACGACCGCGTTTAAATTCAGCAAACCAGTAACTGATGAGTGATTTTCCAGGGGCAGAGTTCCCGTAACACTTAACAAGCCATTGCTTTTCTTGAACGGTATTTTTTCCCATCAAAAAACCGTGTTTAATCAACATACGAAGTTCGATTTTATCCATTATTTTGAAAATATGAAAAGTCGCGTCACTAAAACCACTGTAACTTGTAAAATAATCGTCGAAATGTCATGGAATTTTGACACGTATCGTTTGAAGGTTGGTACTTCCTAAAAATCACATGGATTTTTTGAAAAGGGCGATTATATGTGTTAGACCAAAAACTCTTCAGCCTACGTGTTAAATTAAGAAATTTGCTTACTTTACTTTACTGTAGATTTTCAAGGAAAAATACCACCCACTATTACCATAGTGCAGCCAAGGATACCCGATATTGTCTTCAGACAGCGTATCATAAAACGTATTTTAATGCTGCTGGACACCACAAAAGCATCTGGCGCTGATGATATATACCTACCATTGTAATCAAAACTACGCAGGTTAACTAACTCCAATTTTCTGTAGACTTTTCAAACTACCCAACAGAAAAGGAATATTTCTTTCCTGTTGGAACTGCGTTACAGTTCAGTCGATACTCAAAAAAGGCAAGAATACCTTGCTAAAAAAAACTACCGACCAGTCGTACTGCTTTTAATACGAGGCTGGTTTGAAAAGTCCGTGCAAAGTCCGAGAGATAGCACCACCGGCGCGTATCGAGGTCATGTTTAGTTAGTAGCATCTCTTGAATCAACGCACACCAAGTTTCAGCCATATTGGTCTATTTCTTTGTGTTTGGCATTCGTGTGAATCAAGGAAGTCGAGTGATTTTCAAGAAATGGACGAAAAAGTATTTCGTGTGGTGATTAAACATTACTTTATGAAAGGCAAAACGCCTCAGGAGACTAAAGAGAAGCTTGATAAACATTATGGTGACTCTGCACCTTCGATTAGAACAGTTTATAAGTGGTTTCAAAATTTTCGGACTGGCCATATGGGCACAAGTGACGCTGAACGTTCTGGATCGCCTGTGGAGGTTACGACTCCAGAAATCATTGATCAAATCCATGATATGGTGATGGATGACAGAAGAGTTAAGGTGCATGAGATTGCTAGTGCTGTGGGCATCTCGACTGAACGGGTACATAATATTTTGCATAAACATTTGGACATGAGAAAGCTATCCGCAAGATGGGTGCCGCGATTGCTCACGCTTGACCAAAAACGGAATCGTGTGAAGTGTTGCAAGGATGGTTTGCAGCTGTTCCAGAAGAATCCGGAGGACTTTAAGCGTCGTTTCGTCACTGTGGATGAAACATGGATACATTACTATACTCCTGAGACCAAACAACAATCTAAACAATGGGTTACCAAGGGGGAATCTGCACCAAAAAAGGCGAAGACCGTTCCTTCGGCCGGAAAGGTTATGGCGACTGTCTTTTGGGATTCGCAAGGGATAATCCTCATCGACTAGCTGGAAAAGGGTAAAACTATTACAGGTGAATATTATTCATCGTTATTGGACCGTTTGAAAACCGAGCTGCAAGAAAAACGCCCGCGATTGGCCCACAAGAAAGTCGTTTTCCATCACGACAACGCACCAGCACACACCTCAGCAGTTGTGGTCGCAAAATTAATGGAAATAGGATTCCAACTCGTTTCACATCCCCCCTATTCTCCAGACTTGACTCCCTCGGACTACTATTTGTTCCCCAATTTGAAGAAATGGCTGGCTGGACAAAGATTTTATTCAAACGAGGAGGTGATTGCAGACACTAATGGATATTTTGCAGACTTGGACAAATCCTATTATTCGGAAGGGGTCAACAAACTAGAACATCGTTGGACGAAGTGTATAAGCCTAAAAGGAGACTATGTCGAAAAATAAAAAAGGTTTACCCCAAACACATAAGTAGTTTTTATTTTTGCACGGACTTTTCAAACCAGCCTCGTAATATCGAAAGTTATAGAAAAAAGCTATCAATTAGCATCTCTTGAAATATCTTGAAAGATTTAACATTATTAGCAATCATCAATATTTTGAAGAATCTCGACCGGTTGTACTTGACGTACCCAAAGCATTCGACCGTGTTGGCTAAGTTACACTCTTATAGTTCAGATTGCCACTCCTAGTACAGAACAAGTAGAACAGAGTATCAATAACGAATTAACTAGAATGACGGACTCCTCCACTGTGGAAGAGCAGATCGAAAAATTAAATATAACAGTTCAAGACATCAAGGATGATCTATTAAAACCTGAAACGATAAAGAAAAACTCGTGGATGACAGATGAAATTCTCCAACTGATGGAAAAAAGACGGCTTTATAAAAGTAATCCAGGAGAATATGGGAGGATTAACAAAGAAATCCTCAGGAAGATCAGAATTGCAAAGGAGAACAAACTAAAAGAACAGTGCGTTGAAATAGAAACTCTTCAGAGAAAACACGACCATCTGAATGTTTATCGTAAAGTGAGAGAAGTAACAAGACAAAATAAAGCTAATAGAACAAATAAGCTGGTAGATGAGGAAGGATCGGTCATAGTGGATAGGGACGAAATTATGAACGCGAATACATTGAGCAACTGTTCTATGACAATCGACCAGAACCTAGCATGATAGATGGGAATACGGGTCCGATCATTATCGAAGAAGAGGTCAAGAGTGCAATAAGAACAGTGAAAGAGGGCAAGACACCAGGCCCAGACAACACAGAAATAGAATTTCTTAAGCTTTTAAATGACGAGAACGTGAAATGGCTGACATCAGTGTTCAACCGTGTCTACAATTCTGGAATCATTCCCTCTCAATGGATAAAGGCCGAATTCATAACGCTACCAAAAAAACCTGGGGCTAAAACATGTGGAGAGTATAGGACGATTAGTTTGATGAGCCACCTTTTGAAAGTGTTCCTTAAAGTAATTCATAGAAGAATATATAAACTATGTGAAGATCCGATATCTCCTACACAGTTCGGTTTTAGGAACGCTGTTGGTACACGTGAAGCTTTATTTAGTGTACAAGTATTATTTCAACGCTGTAGAGACGTGAACGTTGACATCTATGCATGCTTTGTGGATTACCAAAAGGTGTTTGACAGAGTACAACACCACAAGATGATAAGCATCCTGAAAAACATAGGACTGGATGATAAAGATATAAGAATCATTGAAAACCTGTATTGGAATCAATCGGCGTATGTGAGAATAGGAGAAGACCGTACGGATGATATAAAAATCCGTCGAGGTGTCAGACAAGGATGCATATTATCTCCACTATTATTTAATATTTATTCCCAACAGATATTTGAAGAGGCTCTGGCAGATCTTGATGTCGGAATTCTACTGAATGGTGAGAGAATGAATAATATTCGATACGCTGATGACACTGTCATATTCACCGATAACCTAGACGACCTAAATTTACTAATGAACAGAGTAACGAACTGCAGTCAGAGATACGGTCTTGATATTAACATAAGTAAAACAAAACTAATGGTGATTAGTAAGAAAAAGTTACCTAATTGCCAACTAAAAGTCAATCAGATAAACATTGAAAGAGTAAATAAGTACACATACTTGGGCACCAACATCAATGACCAGTGGGACCACTCGCAAGAAATAAGAAGTCGTATCGAAAAGGCTAGAGCAGTATTCACCAAAATGAGCTCTATATTTAGAAATCATAACTTGACAATGGAAACAAAAGTAAGGTTTCTACGCTGCTATGTGTTCTCCATTTTATTTTATGGAGTGGAGGCATGGACCCTGACAGAGGCAGTAAGTAAAAGGCTGGAAGCCTTTGAAATGTGGCTGTATCGAAAGATATTGGGAGTGTCATGGACGGATCGGGTCACAAACGAAAGAATTCTTCAAAGAATGAATAAAGAAAAAGAAGTTCTAGTTACCATCAAGCAACGTAAACTACAATATCTCGGCCACATTATGAGGAATGAGGACAGATTTTGTCTATTACAAAATATACTTCAGGGCAAGGTGTGTGGAAGGAGGAGTGTTGGAAGAAGGAGAATTTCATGGCTCAAAAATCTTCGCACTTGGTTTTCAATGACCATAACGCAGCTGTTTAGAGCTGCAGTCAATAAAGTAATGATAGCTAATATGGTTGCCAACATCCGGAACGGATAGGAACTAAGAGAAGAAGAAGTACAGCACTATTCAAATAGTCTTTTAATAGAATCCAGGACTATGTTTCCCACCGAGTACAGCTTACAGCGATTAAAGACCAACCTGAATCGCTTTTTCCGCACCCACGTCGCTCCTGTAGCTCTTTAGGAATTTCCCTGCAGCATCCCTAAAAAAAATTAAAAATTTTCCTTTTTATTTTAGCTGGATCCTTTCTGCAGCTCACTGTACAATCCCCTTTACTCCTGACCAACTCAGAGTTGTAGCTGGAATAATATTATTAGACGATACAAATATACCTGGAGAACAAATTAAATATATTCAAGAAATTATTAATCATCCAGATTATCCAGGGTAAGAAAAAGTATCCCTTGTCTCTTTATACTTATATTTATATTGCAAAATGACAAGCTTGAAAAAGCATCTCCGGTTTACATTTCAGAAACACAATGTTAAGGTGGCAAAAAATCATTTCAAGCTTTCAGATTTAACTACTCAGTATATATCACCACTACACCAAACACTTTATTTTTGCACTCGACGCGCGTTTCGCTAACCATGTTAGCTTCATCAGGAGCTCCTGATGAAGCTAACATGGTTAGCGAAACGCGCGTCGAGTGCAAAAATAAAGTGTTTGGTGTAGTGGTGATATATACTGAGTAGTATCATTGTGCCAAAGATTCCACACTCCCAACTTATTTGAGATTTAAGTATATTTTTAGCTAACTTCATTCAATATCAAAAAATACTAATGAGTTATATATTCATTTCGAACTTTATAGAAATAAGAAAAAATCGTTCCTAATGCATGTCCTCAACAGAGTATTGTTACTCGTTCGTATTGTTCACGTCGCAGAGTGGGGAAAAAAAAAAAAAACGAAAAATCGTGTTTCAAAATTGTCTAGAGCCTTCAATTTTGGTTCGATTTGGACGATTTTTTTGTTGTCGGAGCCGATTTTTCAATTAAACTTTTGTTTCAAAATGGCGGACGTTGGTTTCTAATTATATAGCGACTGAGACACAGAAAACGCTTACAGTTTGAAACCAAGTTGTGCTAAAATGCGTGTATGTATGTTTTTTTATGTCGCAGATAATATATCTAATATCACAGTTACAAGATTAATAATAATGAACCCAAAATGGTTGCCATGAACAATAAAAGTATTATAAATATGAATAAACGTACCATTATTATTTTATATCCATAACATTTGCATAAATAATTTCTTTAAGGTTGTTAATTATAAATATGTTTCAACAATTGACTTAAAATGACAAATCAAGTATGGCGGATGCCAAAATTGAATCGAGCAAGAAAGTTTCTCTGTGGCATTTAGACTGTGGCAGTCAGATCATTCAAGTTATTCAAGTTTAGTTGCGGGATTTAAATTTTCATGAAGTTATTGCTAGAATATTGCTGCTGTAAATTTTAAGTATCGTAGACAATTTTCTAGCAGATACAAAAAACAGCGATACACGCAGAAAAGGACAGCTCACACAGCTAGAAAATGGCTACTGCACTAGCCACATTGTTTGCTGTTGTAGCAAAAAAGTGGCTGCTGTTGCTAAACAGTGGCTAATGCAGCAAAATATTTAACTGTCCCTATTTTAGCATTTCTCTGCGTGTATTTTGTAAGAGTAATAATAATCTTTATTAACGAGAAAACTCAAACACAGAAAAGCTCCTGGACCTGGAAATATACCAGCAGAATTGATAAAATATGGCACACCAAAGTTGTTTGAACATCTAACCAATTTGTTCCAAAAATGCCTCAACACTGAGCAAATACTACAGGAATGGAAACTATCTTTTCTGACACCCCTACATAAAAAGGGCAACAAAGAGAGCTGCGATAACTATCGAGGTATTTGCAGTCATGGGGACAATAAGTAGAATCTACGGAAAAGTGATAAAAGCAAGAATAGAGCGAGAATATGTGGACAGCGAGGCAGAAGAACAAGCCGGGTTCAGAGCAGGAAGATCAACCGTAGACCACCTTTTTTGTCTAACTCAGCTCATAGAGAAGATGACAGCGATGAACAAGGAGTTACATATTCTCTATGTGGACTTGAAACAAGCTTACGATAGCGTCCCACTTACAAAACTATGGGAATCATTAAAAACAACAAACATAAACACTAATTTGATCAGAGCAGTACAAGATCTATACCAAAATTGCCATATCCGAATAAAAATCGGCAATAAAATATCAAAGGGTTTTTCCCCAAATAAAGGTCTAAAACAGGGCTGCTGCCTATCACCAACGCTTTTCAAGATTTTTCTTGAGAAGGTGCTTCTTAGATGGAAACTCAAATGTAAAAATATGGGAATCCCGCTCAACGATACTGTTCTCTTAGTTTTGCAGATGACCAAATAGTAGTGGCCCAGGAACAAGAAGACTTGGAATATATGACCAGGAAACTTATTGAAGAATACAAAAATGGGGTCTACAAGTAAATCTATCAAAGACAGAATATATGTGCATAGGGGGTACGCAACAGGATTTGGTGACAGAAGACGGACACAATCTTAAATCATGCAGTAGCTATAAATACTTGGGTCTAAATATAACCAACAACGGAACTCTCGATGACGCCATCAAAGAAAGGAATATTCAGGGCAGGAAAGCTATCAGGTCTCTGAACAGTATTTTATGGGACCAGAAAATAAACAAAGAGAACAAACACCGAATATACAACACAATAGTTAAAAGCATTGTAACAAATGGTAGTGAGGTATGGCAGTTAAAAGAAAAATCCGTTAAATCTCTAGAGGCCACAGAAATGGACTACTGGAGACGGGCAGCCGGAAGATCTAAGCTGGAAAGAATAAGGAACGAGAGAATTCGTGAAATTATGGGTGTAAAAAAGACCATAGTCGAAGAAATAAGGGTGAAACAACTTAAATGGTATGGACACGTCCAAAGAATGACACCAGAGAGGCTCCCAAAACAAATATTAGATTGGACACCTACAGGAAGAAGAAGAAGAGGTAGACCAAGAATGAGCTGGAGAGAGGGCATTGACAAAGAAATGCAAGAAAGAGGACTGGAGGAAGGCCAGTGGAATGACCGCACCGAATGGAGACTGGGTATCGGAAGACGTCGGAGAAAGTTGTGAAACCGATATAATAATAATAATTAACGAGAAAACCCTTTAGTACATATATAGAACTACTGAATTATAGGAATAGACTAGAAAAATAAGAAAATAAATATGTCTAACCTTAACTTACTCTTACATAAAATATTTAGCTGTCCCTATTTTAACAAAACGTTTTAGCTGTTGTAGCCATTTTCTAGCTGTGTGAGCTGTCCTTTTCTGCGTGTATCGCTGTTTTTTTGTAACTGCTAGAAAATTGTCTACGATACTTAAAATTTACAGTAGCAATATTCTAGCAATAACTGCATGAAAATTTAAATCCCGCAACTAAACTTGAATAACTTGAATGATCTGACTGCCACAGTCTAAATGCCACAGAGAAACTTTCTTGCTCGATTCAATTTTGGCATCCGCCATACTGGATTTGTCATTTTAAGTCAATTGTTGAAACATATTTAAAATTAACAACCTTAAAGAAATTATTTATGCAAATGTTATGGATAGAAAATAATAATGATACGTTTATTCATATTTATAATACTTTTATTTTTCATGGCGCATTTTAGCACAACTTGGTTTGAAACTGTAAGCGTCTTCTGTGTCTCAGTCGCTATATAATCAAAAACCGCCATTTTGAAAAAAAAGTTTAATTGCAAAATCGGCTCCGACAACTTTGTTCGGAATTTAATAAGCTTCAATTTTAAAAAAAATCGTCTAAATCGAACCAAAATTGAAGGCTCTAGACAATTTTGAAACCCGATTTTTCGTTTTTCCCCACTGTGCGTAGGGGCAATTAATTCTTTATTTTACTGCCTAAAAGATCTGTCATTTTCTCAAAAATTACGTATTTTTCTATGTATCAAATAATCAGCGATAGACCATTGGCCTTATCCGCTAGCCTAAATGTCTTTCAATTGAAAGCAATGCATCTACCAAATATTGTAGATATATAATTGTTGTTGTTGTTATTGGTGTCCGGGCGCGTCAACTACTAAAGATTATTTAGCGCCCCTTGTTCTGTTTATCTAGACTTTAAAGTGTATTTCTAGGAGGAATTTATTATTATTTACTTTCATGTGTTCAAAAGATTCAATTATTTGTTTCATGCTAGATGGAATGTTATGTCTGTTTCGGTTGTCTCTATAGTGAGCTGCCTCGAAAATGTGTGATGTTGTAAGGGGTGCATCACAGTCTGGACATGTGAGCTGTTGTTCCTTGTTCATAAGATAACTGTGAGTGGAGTACGTATGTCCTGCCGCTAATCTTCTCCTGTGTACGCTGTCGTTTCTGTTCATGCTGACTGAATGCATTGATGGATATACATTGGGTTTGATGGACCATATTTATTATTAGGATTTTCCAGATCCCATCCTAGTTGGAAAAGGGATTCATAGATCAATTTTAGGTATATATTAAAGTCTGAATAATGGTTTTCTCCTATGATTACGTTCCCCTTTTCAGTGGCCATTTTGGCATAGAAGTCCGCTCTGTCATTTCCCCTATTTCCTATGTGACTAGGCGACCATAGTAGCGAGATTGAGTAATGCTTTAGAGAGGCCGTATACATGAGATCTATTACACTGGTCAACACAAGTCTTGTTTCCTTTATTTTTTTTTTCTGTTATTGGGTATTTCTATGGCCCTGACTATGAAAAAAATACTGGGAGATTGTTAACAGCTTTACCTTTTGAAATATACAGTTTTATTATTTTGCCAAAAAAATACAAAAAAATAATACATTATGTTAACAAAATTTCTATTGAACACTAGCAAATGATCTTTTATAAGATTTCCTTGAATGAACGACTTTAGGTAGATCTCGTTGCAAACTCCAGCAGTAGTCTGCCATCATATGTGAGTCCCACCGCCCCTGATAACGCTCTTCCATTGTCCGAAGATCCTGATGAAATCTTTCACCCTGCTCCTCACTAAAATCACCCATAATTTGTGGAAATCGGTTAAATGCGAGTCAGGAAGTGTTTTTATGCTCACACCTAGCTCTTGCAAGTTCGATAGCATGCACTCAACAAGCTCGACATGCTCGTCAGATTTCTTTTTGCCTAGGAAGCTACTCATAACCAAAACAAATGAATTCCAAGCTTTGGATTCGACTTCAGTCATTGATTGACAAAATTACGATCTTTCACGAGTTGCCTAATCTGTGGCCCATCAAAAATACCAGCTTTCAATTTTTCTGAACTTAATCCTGGAAACTTGCGTGAAAGAAAATTAAAACATTCGCCACTTTTGTCAAGCGCCTTCACAAACTGTTTAATTATGCCGAGTTTAATATGAAGTGGTGGAAGTATAATGCGGTCTAGGCTAAAAGGGCACGTTTATAACATTTTTTGTACCAACTTTTAGTTCTTCCCGCACTGGCCAAACTTTTTGTGACCAATGGTGTTGTTTCTCACGACTATCCCAGAGACACATGAAACAAGGGAATTTTGTGTACCTCCCTTGTTGACCTAAAAGAAAGTTAACCATTTTCAGATCAACACAAATGACCCATTCGTGGTCTTGATACTTAATTTTTGCCATAACCTTAGAAACATTTACGTATTCTTCTTTTAAAGTCGTCGAATGTGCAATAGGTGTAGAGCCGAACTTGTTACCGTTATGAAGCAAAACACACTTTAAACTTCTTTTGCTGCTGTCTATGAAAAGACGCCAATCACTAGGTTGGTACTGTTTTAATCCCATCTGCTGCAAAATACCACCAACATCGTTATAAAAAACTAAATCCTTCTCTTGAGAAAAATACGGTAACAGATTTTTTTCTCGGGTACGATAAAATGTAATGTTGGTTTCCGGAGTAAGCAAATTTTTTTCTTTTAAACGAGATGCTAAAATTTCAGAAGCTTCTTTTGGTAAGTTCAGATCTCTTACTAAGTCATTTAGTTCTTTCTGATTAAATGGTTGAGGTTCTGAAAGGCTACATTTGTAGTCTGAATCAGAGTCTTCACTTGATGTATTTCGTTCGGGTTCACAGAGATTTGGATCATCAGAAGATTTAGATGTGCTGGGTTGTACCTCTTGTGATTTTAATTGAGGTCGTTAAGCAGAAGATAAATTAGGATATGACCACTTACTTCGATTTCCAGGGTTAATTCCGTTTATTTTCACAACGCAGAAGTAGCAATCGTCATGATGGTTTCGAGGTTCTCGCCAAATCATGGGTGTTACGAACATTATTGCATCTCTTTTTCCACTGGACCATAACCGTAGACATACCACACATTTCTGGCATACAATATGAGAAACCCATGGCTTGTCCTGATTACACAATTATTTTAAAGTATTGATGATACGCAGTTTTCACAAAGTCCGATATAGGTTTTCGATATTTTGCAAATATATATTCACCACAAATATAGCAAAAACAATCGGGATTAAGCACACAACATCTTCTTGACGAAGCCATATCTAAAACAACAACAAAATATATTTAGTGTCCAATAAAAAACGAAAATCTAAGTAAAAATAGTAAATGAGGGTAGTTAGCTATAACTCAAAAACAAAAGCAGTTAGAGAAAAATTGTTGCCATATTTAAAAAATACGCGTCAATTTGAGATAGAAACAAAAAAAAAATCACAGGAAACAAGCAATTTTCTTTTTTTTTGTTGACCAATGTTATCTGTCTGATATAGTTGTAGTCTAGATTTTTAGATTTGATTGCTGTCAGAGCACTAAGGGAATCAGATATTTTTAAGATTGGAGTCCTGTGGGACCTCGTTAAGGAATACCTAATCGCTTCTTTTAGTGCGAACAGTTCAGCGGTAAAGAAGGGAGCATAAATATTTTTGTGATATTTTGAGTGATAAAGGCTGCTCCAACTCCCTTTTCGGTTTTAGATCCACGTGTTTTGAGTATTTTTTTTTGAAATAATTTCTAGGAATGATTTTCTAAGAAGAGTGTTTAAGCAGTTAGTCTTATCATAAACTCTCATTAAAAGGTATATGTTGGGTTGCGGGGAAAGCCATGATGGAAAAGTAGTGTAAAGGGGATATTTATACTTTGGGGGGTAATTGTATGATATGGTCAAATTGTTTATTCTTTTTGGTATCGATTTCGGAATGTGGTTTAGGTTTAATAAGTGAGCGTTTTCTAATATATAATTAAAAGAAACGTACTAGAAATTTTAGTTGTAGTTACTTATTTTCTTCCCTATGATTCTACGAGACATCTTCAAAGAGCTTTAATACTAGAGATTGGAATGCTAATCTCAAACGATTTAATCTCAAGCACTATGATTCCTCATATATCCAAAGTTATGAAAGTGTTCGTTGCAAGAAATATAGACTTTCACTGCCAAAAAATTACTAAATTGGTAGAAGCATAAACATTATTTTAATAATTTTTTTTTGTTTGCAGTGAAGACATTGTAGATCCCCATGATATATCCTTACTTCGCATAGATTCTCCACTGGAATTTACAATTAATGTGCAATTTATCCCCATTCCACCTCAAGGACGTGTATCACGTGGTAATGCGACATTATCCGGATGGGGTCAATTGGAAAGTGGAGGAGATATTCCAAATCATCTTCAGTATGCTGTTTTACCAATTATTCCTGAGGATGGTAAATCGATAATTTACTAATTATTTACTTATAGGCGGAGTCATAGCTTTGCAAAGAGTTCAGTCAATTTCACTCAATACCATACATTAACATACGTTGATTGAAAGCTAGTAGATGCCTCCAGGTACGTACACTACCAAATGTCGATCCAGTACGCATTTGGCTCTGAGTGGAGCCCGTCAGCTAGGTACAGACAGAGACAATACAGTATTGAGTCTGCATCTAAACGGGCAAGTCTAATTCGTGTGAAGCTCCTGAGGAATTGGCATATGGATATAGTTGAAAATTCATAATAAAATTATATAAAAACAACACTATATTTTAATTTCCAATATATTTAAAATAACTTATTTCACCATACAATGGCTTCTTCAGAAGTAAATTAGAAAGAAAAATATTTGATAGTAATCTATAATATATATAAAATACAACGTCTCTCTGTCTGTCTGTCTGTCCGTTAGTGTGCTTATTCCTGGAGAACCACTTATCCGATTTACGTACTTTTTTTTTAAAACATACATATGTTCTCTGGCTAGGCTATGGTCTATATTTTATTACGTTAGGTAGCCTAAGCAATGAGTAGTGATGATAATAGAGAATCAAATCGGAAAAAAGTATCCTGTTAGCGCGTTCCCTTGCAATACACAGCCTAAACCTTAGCACTCGAGAACCACTTATCCGATTTACGTGATTTTTTTTCATTCATACATATGTTCTCTGGCCAGATTATAAGATATATATTATTATGTTAGGTAACATAAGGAATAAGTAGTGACGATAATAGTGAATCAAGTCGGAAAAAGTTTGCCGCTAGCACGCTCTCTTTCAATAAGCTGCCTAAACTGTTAAATATAGAACAATACTATGTAGCAAAGAATATAATATATATAAAATATAAATATATAAAATATAATATATATAAAATGCAACGTCTCTCTGTCTATCTGTCCGTTAGTGCGTCTATCACTGGAGAACCACTTATCCCATTTATGTACTTTTTTTTAAACATACATATATTCTCTGACCGATTTACATTTTTAAAATAACTTGGTGGTACATAATATAATAAAACGATTAGCATAATCTTAGGTAATTAAGGATAGTTTTAAGCACTATATAACCAGGATAAGTATCAAATATTTTTCTTTCTAATTTACTTCTGAAGAAGCCATTGCATGGCGAAACAATTGTCAAGTTATTTTAAATATATTAGAAATTAAAACATAGTGTTGTTTTTATATAATTTTATAATTTACAACTTTCGTCCGTTAAGCCCCTAGTTTTTCGTATTTTAATTCTATATTTTATTAAACTTTTTTTAGAGTGCGAGGATATTTGGATTAGCCTTCTTGGACCTGATAATCCATTTAGTAAACAACTAAATGTTTGTTCAGGGACTGTTAAAGGCCATGAATCTGCTTGCATCGGCGATAGTGGTGGTCCTCTCGCAAATGACGAGGAAGTTATTGGTGTAACTTCGATGGTTACAGTTCCATGTGGAGCACGTGGAGATCCTACTGTCTACGTAAAGGTTTCTGCTTTTTCTGAGTGGATCACTAACAGTACAAATGGAGAAGTTAGGCCTAAATATTAGACAAACTTGCCGTTTACATATATTTGTGCTATATACTTGAATAAATAAGTTTTATCTAATTCATTATACATTAATTTGTTACACTAAATAAAATGTTGTATATATATATATATATATATATATATATATATATATATATATATATATATATATATATATATATATATAATAAAATAGAGAGAGAAAGCAAAAGGTGCCGTCTCTAACAAAATCCTAAGATATGAAACTAGTTGGGGAACTCGGCAAATGGGCAACACTATATTCATTTAGCCAATATTTCGGTCCTAGGTTGGAACCTTCATCAGGGCACAAAATGCAGTGTGCCAATTAATCTAACAAGAATGACCATAAATAACAATTTCCATAACAAAGACCAACACTGAAATAAAACAGCCACTATTCACTAACATATTAATTTAAAAATATGGCATTTACAGCAAGGATGCCATTAGAAACCTTGGATGCTGAAAAATCAAAATTAATTAACCACCTGCCATCTTTTCAGATGGCAGCGCACACTGCATCCTTTCAGATGGCAGGTGGTTAATTAATTTTGATCTTTCAGCATCCAAGGTTTCTAATGGCATCCTTGCTGTAAATGCCGTATTTTCAGTGTTGGTCTTTGTTATGGCAATTGTTATTTATGGTCATTCTTGTTAGATTAATTCGCACACTGCATTTTGTGCCCTGATGAAGGTCCCAACCTAGGACCGAAATATTGGCTAAATGAATATAGTGTCAACATCTGTTGTTGCCCATTTGCCGAGTTCCCCAACTAGTTTCATTTCTTAGGATTATATATATATATATATATATATATATATATATATATATATATATATATATATATATATCTATATATCTATATATATATATATATATATATATATATATATATATATATATATATATATATATATATTGTTCACAAATATACCTCTAGACTTAATCCTGACTATTCTGGAAAAAAAGTGGTAGTTAATTCAAACAAAAACCATGGTTTCAAAGCATAATTTCTTGATTATTATTAAATTCATCTTCAACAACACGTATTTTAGTTTCAACCAAAAATTTTTCAAACAAATTTTTGGAACTCCAATGGGGTCTTCTATCAGTCCAGTTCACTATCGAAGTAGAACAGGACCTCAGTGTTCCTTTTTTGGACACTAAAACAATAAAAATGAGTGACAACAGTATTATACTTGACTGGTATAAAAAACCCACAGCGTCAGGCAGATTCATTAATTATTTCTCTGATCACCCAAAAAATCAAAAATTTAACACCGTAATAGCAATGAAAAACAAGGTCATACGCATTAATGATGATAGGTTTCGAAAAAGAAACCTAGACGAGCTGTATAACATTTTTGTCAACAATGTCTATCCTAAAGATATTTTACGAAAATTAATTTATAATTCGGATAGCGTTGATGCCCCTACTGATGAGACACCTGCGCAGCATAGGATATACAGGAAGCTACAATTTATAAAGCCAATCACAAAATCAATTGTCGCCTTATTCAGAGATTTTCCAAATATAAAAATTGCAAAATATAACAGCATTCGAGGTTTTGAACTGGCAGCATTGGTATAACAACTAAAGACGAAACGAAAAGAATCGTATTTTTAGAAGTTACCAAAAGTATTCTTCGTATTTGCTGAACCATCCCAACACGCGTTTCAAGGTATCACGGCTCATCAGCTGGGCTAGGTTCAGCAAATACGAGAACACATTTTTAGTCCTTTATCCAGGCAACTAACTGAAAACTATAACAAATATATGCTTATACTGCACTCTGTCGGTGACTTACTAAGCCTATTCAAGTAGAGCGGCACAGCACGGCTGGCAGTTATTGCAGAAAGCACCTTTCTCGCGCTTACTGCTCGAAAGCATAGATGGCAGCATTGAATAAGCTTAGTAAGTCACCGACAGAGTGCAGTATAAGCATCTATTTGTTATAGTTTTCCGTTAGTTGCCTGGATAAAGGACTAAAAATGTGTTCTCGTATTTGCTGAACCTAGCCCAACTGATGAGCCGTGATACGGCGAAACGCGTCTTGGGATGGTTCAGCAAATACGAAGAACACTTTTGGTAACTTCTAAAAATACGATTCTTTTCGTTTCGTCTTTAGTTGTTATACCAATGCTGCCATCTACGCCTTCAAGCAGTAAGCTCGAGCAAGGTGCGTTTCTGCAATAAGTGCCAGCCGTGCTGTGCCGCTCTGCTTGAATAGGCTTAGTAAGTCACCGACAGAGTGCAGTATAAGCATCTATTTGTTATAGTTTTTTAGGTTCTGAACTCTTTTCAAAAATAAAGGATAGAACACCTATTTTATATAATAACTCTGTAGTTTATAGATTGTCTTGTTTGCAATGTGAAGAGTGTTATATTGGGCAGACATCTCAGTGGTTGAAACAGAGACTCACACATCACAGGAGTGACTGCCGATTGGAAAAGAATTCTTGTGCTGTGGTGCAACATCATTTGAAAACAGGTCATAATTTTGACTATAACAACGTTAAAAATCTTAGCTCATGACAACAACTATAAAGGGAGACTTTTTAAGGAAATGTACTATATCAACAGGGATCCAAAGTCAATTAACTATAAATCAGACACTAATTAACTTAGTATTATTTATAGCAACATAATCAATAGGTAATAATCATTTACAATTACAGCATTAATAACAATTAAAGATTTGCTACCTCTTAGTATAAAGTAAATTAAAGACGTTTTTCTGTTGCTGTTTTTCCGTTCCTTTGGAATTCACCGCAGTGCATATGTACCGAGGCTGTTTACTCTCAGTTTGTTGTAGTAAATCGAGATGTTGAGTGTTGGTTTCGAGGACAAACTCGTATTTTCATACGTGTTTTAATTGATTGTTCGTTTATTTCATAATTGTTTGTTTTATATTTCAATAGTTTAATACCTTGACGAAAAAGAATAGTGTTTTAATATAGGTGTATTAATTTTGTAGTTAGTCCTGAAGAAGTTATCAAACGATAACGAAATATTGAGTTTTAAAGAAGAAAAGAGGTTTATTTACAGTCCAGACCGATTCCCGATAATCATACATATATCTATATATATATATATATATATATATATATATATATATATATATATATATATATATATATATATATATATATATATGTATGTATGTATGTATATATATATATATATATATATATATATATATATATATATATATATATATATATATGGGACATACTTTTTAAACCGGATCTCCCCACCAAGCCGAAATTTGGAGCCACGTAAAGCCACTTTCGAGGGCTTAAATTAAAGCTTAAAGTCTGGCGAGAAATTTTTTCTTACTGATGAGTCCACTGATGCTCTTAGGACGAAACCGCATATATTTTATAATTGTTTATGTAAAGTATTCTTGTGTTTTTACAAGTCCTTCTCTTTATACTTTCCGTAAACTCTTTTTTTCCTTTTTAATCGAAGAAAATCCTTTATTTTTTGTATGAAGTTTCACATTGAGAATCAAAAAGGAATATATTAACATCTATTTAGTCCAAGCAGGTAGATAAATTCATTTCAAGTAAAATTAATAAAATGTATGTAAAAAAAAATAAGGCAATTTTGTAATCTAGAAATAACAAAAGTAGTTAGTCTCTTATTTTTAAGATAAACAACAAATATTAATCAAATCATGAACCACCTTATTTTACCTTTAAATTAAATGAACCAAAGTTTAACGGTTTTTTAATTTCTGTATTATATATTGTTACCTTTAATATATACTTATATCTGTGACATACACCAACAAGTGTAATTTAATCGGCACTATGTTTAATAATATCTTTTGATTAAAATTAACAGAAACATTTATAAATACTATTTAACAAATATTAAAAAGAAAATAACAATACAGTATTAAATAATATAATAATAATAGGAATTAAAAGACATTGTAAATGATTAAATCTGAAAAAAAATTGAGATCTGCTTAAAATTACTATTGCTCAAATTGCTCTACGTAAGTATATCTATCACTTCTTGGTACTTCTATTAACTTGACTCCTTTTCTGGCAATAGAATATCTTTTCATAAAAAGAGTATTATCAGTCAAAAATGTAAAGGAATTATTTTTTATTATTCTTGTGATTGATTTAGCTGAGTCAAATCTGAGGCGCAAATGTCTCTGAACTTTTACATGTTCCACTTTATTGAAAGAAAATACTTTCAAATTTTTAAAGTGCTTAGTAGCCCATCTGCATATAATAAATAATAATATAATCAATAAATATATTAAATCAACGATTTTAATTTGTCCAAAAAGGATTTCGAAATGAGTTTTCCATAGAAAAGTTTAGCGTCAATTTTTGAATTTTAGATTTAAAAATTAAAAAAAAAATCATTTGAATGATTCTAAAAAAATCAAATAAATTCCTTGTTAAATAACAAATCCTTTTTTCCTATAATCCAGGGTAGTGGAGTACGCTGCTTTCGAAAAAAAAATGAAAAAATGCATTTAGAATTTTTTTCTCGAAAGCAAACCAAAATCCAGGTATATGGAAGAAAAAAGTTTTGCTTTGCCATGAGGAATATGTATGAATTTCTCTAGATTTTTTCAAGCGATTTTTCGAATTTCTGTTTAACAAGAATGACCCATACATATATATATATACAGTGGCGAACAAAAATATGGGTATATTTAAATTCCCATCTCAGTCATAACATTTAAACGGCTTACAATTAAAACATTTATTTATTAATCGTGTACATGCTAAGAAACATCTTGAAGACTAAAACAGTTATAGTTTATTAGAAATGTGCTTAATTTTTAACGTAACAAAATTATGCACAAACAAAAGTATGGAAACATTTTTGTTATAAAATAAAAATTCCACTAAAACGACTAAGATGTCGAGAATATTTAATATTTAGTGGGATATCCTTTTACGTCAATCACTGCTTGACATCTTCTCCCCATAGAGTCAATAAGCCTTCCACAAAAAATCGGGTGGTATTTTTTTCCCATTCTTGTTTTAATGCGATCCAAAGTTCGTCCCGGTTTTGTTATATTTCTTTTCCTAATTTGTTTATCCAGATAGTGCCAAGGATTCTCTATCGGGTTCAAATCAGGTGATTGTAAAGGCAAGCTCATCACCCGAATCCTTTGTTCAGAAAACCAATTCTTGGCCAAGCGAGATGTGTGTTTTGGGTCCTTGGGTCTTGTTGAAAAATCCATGACAGTGGCAAATCTTCTTCATAAGGAATTAAATTATTTTCCAAGATCTCAAGATACATTTGAGCATCCATTCTGCCATCTATCTTTACCAATGGCCCCGTACCAGACCATCGAAAACAACCCGTACCGTGATATTTCCATTGCCATGTTTGACAGTAGGTACAAGGTACTTTGGGTCATATCTTAGACCAACTGGTCTTCTTACATAACTAGTAAAATTACTTCCAAAGAGATTGAACCTACTTTCGTCACTAAAGATTACCACTGATTTTAAGTTCAGTCTTTATGTTTCTTAGCAAATTTCAATCTCTCTTTTCCGTGACGCTTTGTAAGGAGTGGCTTTTTAACAGCACGCATCCATGAAGATTTTCAGAAAACAGACGACGCCTAATAGTCATGTCTGACAGCAATACACCCTGATATTCCTGCCTTAGTTCTTTATTAATATTAACAGCAGTTTTCTTGGGATCATTTTTCGCTTTTCGAATTATAATTTTGTCTACTCTCTTACTTGTTTTTTGAGGTCTACCACTTTTAAATACCGGATCAATAGTGTCCCTTCTCGAGAACTTCTTAACAATTTTGCTGACGGTGCCCCTATGCATGTTTAAAGATTTTGCTATTTCAATTTGCTTCTTTCCACTTTGATATAGAGAAATAATTTTATATTTCCGATCTGAACTGTAATACTTGCACTTTGGCAAAAACCACACTCTTAAACAATGCTACTAAATTACTTCGTAAAAACAATAACGTACTCTTAACGCAGAATGATAAAATTATTTCAATGCTTTCGATAAGGACAAAACGCATTTCTTAAAAACCTTCTTTACTAGAAAAGGTAAATAAAGTCTTTATAGTCAATAATAAAATTCTATAAAGAAACTGTCAACAAAACAAGACTAGTTTTTTTATTCCTAAAGGAGAGTATTTTATATTTTCGATTATGAAAATCTTTCCATACTTTTATCGCGCCCTATATATATATATATATATATATATATATATATATATATATATATATATATATATATATATATATATATATATATAGATATATATATATATATATATATATATATATATTATATATATATATATATATATATATTTACCACCAATATGGCTTTCGTAAACATAGATCAACAGGAGATCCTCCCACTTATGTCACACATGATTGAAAAACACAACTAATCATTTTGTTGAATTTCGAGCGGTTGCACCTGATATATCTAAGGCATTCGACCGTGTTTGACATGACAGATTGTTAGCTAAGCTGCGTTTCAGTTTTGTTTATGGCTGTCGAGTTTCTAGAATGTTCGTTATAAATACCGGCGGGCGTACCGCAAAACTCAATACAGTCTCCTACTCTCTTTCCCTCTTACATTAACGATCTGCTGGACTACAAGTCCAATTTACAACTGTGTACCCACAGTATGCTTATTTCCTCATCTACCTTGAATGCTCTAACATCAGCCACCCATGCAAATACCCGCAGACAGCAGGAAGCTGTCAACTTAACAAATGCTTGGAATGACAGGAACCAAGTAGAAGTTATGCACAAAAATACAAGCTGTAGTTTAGTAAAGAGAGCTTTTCAAAAGCTGGGAATATTATTTCGCACTAGAAAGCTTTACACTACACAACAACTTCTAATCCTGTATAAAACACAAATGCACACAATGTGTGGGGTTTGGCTCTCAAATATACACTGCGGTTATTAGATTCTATTCGCCACCCCTTGTCGTTAAACGGTATCGCTCAAAAACTATAGGTTCCATTTCTGTTTCAAGTATTATATGTATGCCAAATTTGGACTCGATATTCTATTTTATTCTAGACTTGTTCTGCCAACAAACAGATGACCTGACTGAAAAACAGACTGACGGAAAAGGGGACTATATTTTTCGTGATCTAGGAGCCCTAAAACGTGAAGAAAGGCAAAAATCTCGGAGTGCGATCTTTTCACAACTACAATACGTTCCGCTAGTAAGGAACATAAAAATTATTGTAGTATTGCAATAACTTAATCTTAGTACACCACATATGAGCACTTGTCTTCACTTTAATAAAACAACAATAAATTTGTATTAATAATTTTATTTGAATTTTTAAATAGGTACAATTTGGGATTTTGTTTGTTGCATGTTCACAATAACTTAATCCTAGTTAACTGCACATGGTAAAAAACACTTTTTAGTAATTTCGTTTATATTATCTAATTAAAAAACTAATTTTTATTTACAAATCAATTCATATACTTTTTTCAGTGTTAATTATTCGAATAAAATTATAATACATTACTTACTAACGTCCAATAAGTATACTTTTACTTTCTATTCTAACACTGAACCTTTGGAATTTTAAATACATGCAGATTAATTTTTTTAAGCTTCTTCAACTTCGACTCGTCTTTTTTTCGTATATCGAAAAGTAACAATAGGCTGTTATTTCGATTGAAATGGTACGTTCTGTTTTAAACATCTAACACACTGAATATTATACGTTATAAATTCTACAATATAGAAAATATTGACCAGTTCAAAAGATTTATATTCAATGAAACACTTGAATATTACGTGTAATAAGTCAAAATAAATATAATTTATTTTTTTAACTTCATGTTTCTAGGCCAGGAAAGCTATTTACTTTCAAATACCTAAACTAACCTAATTATGTAATTCTCAACATGGAAAAGCAAAATTTTGAGAACGTGGACCAAATTATTTTGATAAACGGAAGTGGAAATTGTAGCTTGATTGCAGCGCAATCGATTTCAGTATTTTCAAGGGAATGAAATTTATTTTGATTTATTAAGGTTATAGTATTCTTGACAAAGCACTAAATAAAATTCCATCTAAATCCATGCATATTAAATTAAGTTGATTTGTCTAATATTCTATTTAAAACATATTTTTTTTATCGTGTATTAAACATAGTTTTAAATATATGAATTAAAGATAGTGTTCTATATATTATCAGTTTTTTTTCATACTTTATACAATACTAACAGGGTAAAACCTAGAGAATAATATATGTCACAAATATTTTTAAAATTCTAGCGATAAGTTTTAAATTTTTTCATTGAGCTAAAATACTGCCGAATTTTAAAATTTTTGGCGATTATATTGAAAGAATCGAGATATTTAAGGACTCAAGTAGCACATACTCCAAGTCTAATGTTCTTCGTGTAATTTTTAAACAAACATTTTGTTATATGACTAAAAGACTGCTAAGAATTTTGAGTCATCTTATCGCGACCTAAACATAATAATTTTTTTATATATACTATTTCAGATTTTACTGAAAAATATTGCATTTTGGAAGAAAAATAAAGTGATAGTATTAGACTTAATTTTTTTTTGCATTAAAACATCGCTAACAGACGCTATGATGAAAAACTCAGTTTATGTAAGTTTTTACATACCCGGCATCATAAGGTTATCACAGATCTTTACATTGGCAATTTTTAAGTAAATTAAGCATAAGTTCCATGAAATAACACATAAAACAAAATAAACGATTAAAAAAATTGTTGAAATTTTATTCGGCTTTCTGAAAATATTTTTTTTAATATTGATTTACTGATTTTAAATCCAAATATAATGTTTTACTCGGATACTTTGATGTATTAAGATAGATACTCACTAACTCCATATATATCAAAACTTTAAAAACTATTACTATGAACACCCATTCTATTTTATAAACTTCGGGCAATTTATCTAGCAATACGGACTTTTTACTACCCAATTTATTTCTATCAAAAACCAAAATTTAAGTTTGATTTTTTTAAAATTTCTATCTAGAAACCAGTACATCACAATACGATTCATTAGACTATAATTCGTTTGGATTACAATAATTTCTTTTAAATCTTTTGAAGCGGTCTTAAATTGAGAATAATTTATAATTATTGATAAAGAAATGTCAATTAACGTTCTAGATTATCATTAAATTTATTGTAGTCAAGATGATACAAATTGTATTAAGCCCAATTAAACCTTAGAAAAGATTATGACTTATATATTTAGATAAATAGATTCCTACTAATTTAATATGTATAGTATTTTTTCCTTATATTATTATACAAATGACATTTCTTTATCATTTAGTTACCATAAACTAGTTGAAAAATATTTGTTTTATTTTAAAATACCCCAATACCCAGTGACCATTAAGGACTTGTCAATTCAAAATTGTTTCAAATAGGGTGGTAATTATCTCTATATGACTGAACTGTGTCTTTACCAAATTTTTAATTTAATGACATTTCAAATATTTAATGATCTTAGATAACTCACTTGTTTAAAACGCTTGGTCAAAACGTTTTTAGTGCTAGTATCATATTTTCTCTGGCTATTCCAGCCCCATAATTTAAGAAATGGTAATTTTTTGAAATTGGATTTATTATCTGGAAATTTAAAATTTGTGTAATGTCTCTTTAGTAACTTTCAATGACAAATATTTTACAACTACTACCTAATTTGCTTTCTAAAAATATTTTAGTACCCAATATCACCTTGTACTGTTCCAGCTTGAATTAGTAAGGATAATCTTTTTCTTAATTTGAATAAAGGGTTTAAATTGACAAGGATATCAGTAAGCTGACTGAAGTCATGACGTTGTGCACTACAAGACCAGTAAATTCATTCTTTTTTATAATTAAACCAAAAAAAATGGAATATTATGTTGAAATGCGATAAATTGTAATATTTTCTACCTGTTTTAAGGGCTTAACTATGAATTTTATATAGAAACTTCTTGTAACAAGATCCATTTGGCTCCATTTACAATAAAACATTGTATAATTCATTATTAGAAACAACATTCAGCTTGATAGCTGGGGATTTTAAATTCCATGGCGATTGGACAGGGTCTAACTGCTAGATTATTTTAGTAAATCTGGCATGTTCATATCCTGTAACTAAAATAGGTTCAGCGGAATTTTAAGACATACGAGCCTGAAAATTAGACTGAAATTAATAACCAAAGAATCTGGAACCTCTAGCTAATGAGTTGGCTTTTATTTTAGACAATATAATCTTTTTATATAGTAAATGCCATAAAAAAAATATTTTTGGAAAAAAAATTTATTATAAAATTTAAGAGTTAGGACCTTGGAATAGGTAGAAAATAGTTTTGATTTAAATTCTTCTTTTTAATAATTTAATCATTAACAAAACTTAGTTTCTGGTCTTGTATTGTATAAAGCTTCATAACTACAATTCTTTTAGAGTTGGTTCTCCCAAGTTAAACATTTTGTTACTAAAATATTCATTTTCAAATATTCTTAAAAAAAAACATTTCAAAATTCCTCGTAAAAACTGGAACCTGATTATAATGTTTCGAAACTTTATAAATATTTTTAAAAAGCACTTTATGTTGAATTAAAATAAAAACATTTTTTGCCTTATTATAGAGGAAAGTATTTTTTGGGTAATTGACATTTTGAAATTTTAATTTTCTCCTATTATTTTTGAAAAGTTTTAAAAATTTGTTGCACTTAAGGTACGCGATAAAAATGTCCAATTGGTCTAAAATAAGGCAAAATATTGGAAAGATGAAATTCGTCCATATCTTAACGTATACTTTCATCGCTAAATTTATGTTTTAATAAAATATGATTATCTGGATTATAAAGGAAAATGCGAAATGCGATAAAAATATACGCTTAATTTTAGTATAAAAATAATACAGTATAAATCGCCGAAAATGGTGTATTCAAAATTGGTCGGCTTTTTGCTTCTCTCACTGAATAAAAAATCAAAATATGAATATCACAAACTATTTAAATACCTGTGATACACCATTAAAGCCCATATTATAATTATTTTTATACTAAGTTTTTTGTTCAAAAATAAATTATTCGATTTACACAGGGTGATAATCTTAACTGCATTTTTTAATTCCAATGTAATTTTTAAGTGATTTTTCAATTTCTGTCAAGCTAAATTAAAATCGTTTTGCACTTACTTTTATCGATAATCAAATTCAGTTATTTTTTTTTTAAACCTTTTTAAAGAGATATGGAAAATAATAGCAACTCTATACATAGGATTTTTTTAACCTTTAATCTATTTTTATTCTTACCCATGATTATTTCAATTTTCTGAAAAGTTTTGGTTAAAAACCATCACCCCGATTTTTTCCTATTATTACAGCACAACCAACATACATTTGTCCCATTATATGACTCATCCTTTTATTTTTTTCTTCTAAGAGATTTGTTGACGACTATATATATATATATATATATATATATATATATATATATATATATATATATATATATATATATATATATTTATACATAAAAAAATATATATATATATATATATATATATATATATATATATATATATATGTATATATATGGATCATTCTTCGTTAACCGAAACCCTCCCATTAATCTATAAATCCAGATCAAAGCTTATGATATGTAGTTTTGAATTTTGAGTAGCATATTAAGAAATTGTGCTGATTTGAGCTCAATACCGACCCAAATCTGAAAATGGATTTCAAAAAATCTCAGAAAAACTAAAGTAAAAATGTAATTTCCTAATGTAACAAAAAGTTTTCTCTGATAATCTTTAGTCTACCCCAAAAAGCTACAACTTTTGTAGAAAAAGTTTTTTTTTGTGGCGTGAATTTTCGGAGATATTTATCACAGCGTATGTGCCATATTTTGGATATTCAACAATTTTCTACTGGAAAATTAAAAGCTAGAGAAATTATGTAAGAGACAAAAAATACTGGTTTTTATTCGTAGAATCGCCATGAATTTTTTCCAGAATTTTTGAAGTACTTTTCGTTATTTTGACCTATATTTTTTACGATTTTTTTTTCATATATGTTTTCAATAAAAAATGTACTTATTTTGACTTTAATTATTACCCGTTTAAATACTTTTAAAATCCTACGGTGGAATCGTATTCTACAGGAAATTTTACATCAAAAACGTACAGATACATTTTTTGTCCTAAAAATACGGTTTTTGCTGTCTCCTACATTTAGTTTTCGAGTAAAAAACTGTTGAATATCCAAAATATGGCAAATACGCTGTGGTAAACATCTCCGAAAATCCAAAAAAAAAACTTTTCCTACAAAAGTTGTAGGTTTTTTGGGGTGGAATAAGATTATCAGAGAAAACTTTTGGTTATACTAAGAAATTAAATTTTTACTTTAGTTTTCTGAAATTTTTTGAAATCCATTTTCAGATTTGGATCGGTATTAAGCCCAAATCAGCACAATTTCTTAATATGCCACTCAAAATTCAAAACATATCATAAGCTTTAATCTGGACCCAATTGTGTCCTTCTAAAATGTGTCAATTACTAGAAGACTAAAGGACTAAAGAGAGGATCCGGTTGACGAAGAATGACCCAAATATATATATATATATATATATATATATATATATATATATATATATATATATATATATATATTTATATATATATATATATATATATATATATATATATATATATATATATATATATATATATATATATATAAAAATACAATCTTAATTGGGGAATTCGGCAAATTTGGGCGTGATAGGAGATCACACAATTTTCATTAAGCCGCCAATATTTCGGTCCTGGATTGGGACCTTCTTCAGGGCAGAACTGAAACGAAGAACAGAGCGTATTCACTGATAGTGTCTGGGACAACTTTAAATTAATGATGTTATCATTAGGTTGTTATAATAAATAAAATTAGTGTGGAACAAGAATAAGATATCAGTCATAATAAGTTAAAAAACTCACATGAGAAGTGCAAAGATTTCGTTAGCCTGAATGGCCAAAGGTTATACATAAAAAAGTTGTATAACCTACGGCCATTCAGGCTAACGAAATCTTTGCACTTCTCATGTGAGTTTTTTAACTTATTATGACTGATATCTTATTCTTGTTCCACACTAATTTTATTTATTATAACAACCTAATGATAACATCATTAATTTAAAGTTGTCCCAGACACTATCAGTGGATACGCTCTGTTCTTCTGTTCAGTTCTGCCCTGAAGAAGGTCCCAATCCAGGACCGAAATATTGGCGGCTTAATGAAAATTGTGTGATCTCCTATCACGCCCAAATTTGCCGAGTTCCCCAATTAAGATTGTATTTTTAATAATTTTGGTAGATACGGCAACATTTTGCTTTCTTTCTTTATTCTATATATATATATATATATATATATATATATATATATATATATATATATATATATATATATATATATATATATATATATATATATGTATATATATATATAGTTTAAAAAGACGGCCTGTATCTGTGTATATATACATGTCTATTCATATTTTGAGAACGACTGATTCAATTTTCGTACAGTTTTTATCACATGTAGATAAGATATCGTGTCAAATTTTAGTCGATATTCTGTTAGAATTGGTTCAATAGTTTTTGATACTTAACGATAGAAGGTGAGGACGCCATGATCAAGGCTAGATATCTCGACATTTTTTGTCTTTCATTAGTTCTTAAATTATATGATACATGTAACCTCAGGTAAATGCTAGTATTGAGGATTAACAGAAACTTATTACTTTTAAAACAATTAAAAAAAGATTGTAAAATTTTATAAAACACAATTTTTGTCTGTAAAACGTTATTTAGGGATTTTCGCAAAGAGTTTTGGTACAAAAAGTTGTATTGATGTGTATTACAAGTATAAGACTATTTTTATGATAGTTGTACATTAACACAATAAAAATATAAAACTCTGCCAAATAAAAATGCTTTATTTTAACTTAAGTGTGAAACAAAACTTACTGGAAGACATTTAGTTAATCCAACACATGGGTGTATATATATATATATATATATATATATATATATATATATATATATATATATATATATATATATGAGTATATACGTGGTGGTGTTTTAAGTAGGAAGATATAAATTTTAAGGTATTATTGACGACGTCTTCGCCGATATTCATAGGTTATGCAAGAAGGGAGGGTGAACGATGAAAAAAAAGAATAAATTTCTCAAAAACAGTTATTTTTAAGATTTTTGTCGATCTTAACATCTAAATTTAAATACCCATATAACAGCCACGAAGCTATATGACAGAAAACATATATTCTCTTCTTTTGAGGCTTGAAGTGTAAATAAAGCTCCGTCGAAAACGCCCTCATTCGCGCCAAGATCCGTCCATGGTGGAGCCGGTATCCCATAGGAGCGTTAGACAGATTTTTACACTCTTCTCTAATTTTTCTGTAATTTTAACAGAGATTTATAAATGTCAATTATTTTTGCGAATTTTTCAATCTTCCATTTTCGGATAGCTGTCATAGTTTTTCACCTACATTTTTTAGATTCTCTCCTAAAATTCTAAATTTAAAAACGGAATAAAATATATCTTTATAATTATCAAAATAAACCCTGAAAAAGACATTTTACTTTTCGAAGATGAGATGCCTCAAAATTGAGGATTTCGCGAAATTGTCCTCCAGGGGTGTGTAAATCTGTAGATGACCAAATGGGTCAAACTTCAACAGACAGATAGTTAAACGTTCATTCCATGAAGAATCCATCCGCTTTACCTTCTCAGCTACTGAACAGAAACAGGATTTCTGGAAAATAGGCAAATATAATTTAGAAACGATATAAACACTGAACTGAAATATATTTCTTGCTTTCTTTGCATTTGTGATCAAATTCAATTCACCCTCCATACGAATATTTTTTCCTGGATAAGAACCTCCTAAAATGAATTACCTTTTTATTAGGCAGAATGGCGAAATAAATATATATAAAAGACCATTTTCAGGTTCTGGTTGTACTAAAAAATCACTAGCCTTTTTATTTATTCACAGCCAAATAATTAAAATATACATATAATGGCGTTTAATTTTTTTTTAGCATATGGAATATAAAATAAACTGTGTATATTCTTACAGAAATTTCCTTCATGAATTTTCCGCAGTACTGTCCTCCTTTTGCTCACCATATATAGACAAAAAAAAATAGCAAGTTTTTGCATTTGACTTGCAATTTAGTACGTTATACAACGCATTATATCGAAATTAGGCTGATTTTCATCTTTATACAGTTCCAGACATAAATTTAAATCAGAATATATTTTTAAATCAATTTAAATTACTTTTTATTGTAATTTATTGACGCCAAATTATTATCTTCTGTACCAACAAAAATGTTTTATTTTCTAGCTGACTACACCGGAAGCGCCGTAATTTTTTTACGAGTTTTTTTTGTGTTCCAATTCAAGATATGTTTCTTTCCTCTAGCTTATTTTAAATAATAAACATATATAGTTCAGTAAGAAAACTCTTTTTGTAATGAATCATAGACATTATTATATATGAATATCGTCCAGGCTCATAGCTTTTTTTCTCTACAGGCTTTGACCAATAAATGGCCTCCTCATTAGGTTTATTTGTGTTTGTAATTAAGTTGCTCCATTTTATAAAGACCCAAGAGAAAACATTTATAACAACCAGCATTTGGCGAGATTAACAATACAAAAAATTAATCCCGCCACATTCTAATTGCTATAAATATCTTCTCTACGCTATTTTGTATACAGTTTCGTAAAATGGTATCTTGCTCAATTAACAGGGGAATAACGAGATGAATGAGGCAATAACGCAATTTATACAGAACTTATCTTTTCTTGGCATGTAAAATTTCAACACCCATTAAATTTTGATTAATAATACAAAAATTTGAAAACATCAGTTAGTCAAGAGATTTTGAATCATTTAAGTTAGGATGAATTTTGATGGATTAATTATTTCTTAAAAGTCAATCTTCTGGCAGTTTGATTTTATTATTAGATAGAGACCACACATGGGAATTTAGAATTTGTTAGAGTTCGATATTTTGAAGACGATTCCTTTTAATTTTTTTGAATAATTCGGTCACAATTTGCTACTCCCTGTATATAACTACTAAATGCATATTAAGCGGCATTGATTATGATTGTAGGGACTTCGTTTTGGAAGACTTGCAGTTTTTAAGGTTTCTTTGCCTTAAAATATAACAAGTTACGATCTTACTACTGTTGTATAATAAACGACTTCAGTTTTGATGTCCAGCTTACCTTTGTAATTTAGTATAGAATAAATTGTCAAAAGTTATAATTATTTTTTTAATTTGAAATATCTAGATTCCAGGGAATATTCTTATCAAAGTTGACCCTTTATGTCTTTAAATCAGTCGATTGGCTTATTGTAAACTTTTGCTTCTGAAAATCTGATTTTAGATTTTGAATAGTATATAACTTTAGTTTCAACATGATTTTCCAGTTCTCCATTTAAAGTCCAAATTTATTTAGAGATGCAACATTCTAGGTTGTATTGATTTAGCAGTTAAAGCTGTATGATCCTCAAAAAGACATAATTTTTGTTAGAATGAATTTAGAGATATTAGGGATGCAAATATTGAACAGGATTGGTGCCAACCCTGTAAAATATTTATAAAAACGTGTAAATATCTCTGGACTGAAATCGACTTGGTAGATGTTGTTACAACTTTCCGTTAAAATCAGATTCTTAATTTTTATAGAATGACAAAGAAACATGCTGAAAACATGCAATTTTGAAGGGACAATTTTTAAAAATGCAAACCGTCTGATTCTTTTGAAAGTTAGAAGTATTCTTGTACGAAATTGTTAAAAAACCAATTATATCATTATTATAAGATTATCAGAATTTTAGGGAAACTACGGTCTATAAATATTCAATAATTCGAGCTTACACAATAGAAAATTGAAATTCAATTTTAAAAACTAAAAGTATTTTAGGCAGCTTAATATCATTTAAGAAAATAGCACCATAGAACAAGTAACTACGAATTACAAAAGCAATTTCATATCCTGTTGATTCGGATTTCAATTATTTTCTCAATTTTTATGTTTATATTTTTTCCAAAATATGTTTTGCCCCTTTTTAAAATCCGATAAATTCTTTTAAAATTTCTAAACCCGATTCAAATATGTTATTGTCTTGATTCTGACTTTACTTGGTCGAATTCCATACTTAAAAAACCGAGCTTACTATTGGTTTATAAAGAACGACCACAGTTTTGATGTTCCGCTTACCTTTGTAATTTAGTATAAAATAAATTGTCAAAAGCTATAATTAGTTTTTTTTAATTTGAAATATTTAGATTCCAAGGAATATTCTTATCGAAGTTGATGCCAAGATATTTTATGACTTTAGATTAGTCGATTCGTTTATTGTAAACTTTTACTTTTGTTTCTGGAAGTCAAATTTTAGATTTTAAAAAGTAGATAGCTTAAGTTTCGTCAGAATTTAATCTAATTTTCTAGTTTTTCAAGTCCAAGTTGATTTAGAGACGCAAAATCTTAGTCTGTATTGATTTGGTATTTAAAGCTTTATCATTCTCAAAAAGATATAGTTTTGTTAGGTTGAATGTAGGGACTTTTGAGGAGTAAATATTGAACAGGACGAGGTGTAAATAGAACAGGATAGAGCCAGCTTTGTAAAATATCAACAGTCATTTATAAACGTGTAGATGTCTCTTGACTGGCATCGACTAGATAGATGTTGTTACAACTTACCGTTAAAATCAGATACTTTATTTTTATAAGGTGACAATATTATAAGTAAGTTGCATCTTTGATTTGTCGTTCATTCGTTACAACTAATGCGTGGGTCAAAACCGTAGCAGGGAAAGAAAGCCACGGGCATAGAATAGTATTGCTAGAAAATAATGTCTCTCTACCATTATACAATGGAATGAAATTTACCGGTATATATCCGGTAATTTTAACCAGCTTTAATTAATTTTTCTGGTGGCAATTTAGGCACTTACAATTACTACTCGTATTTAAAAATGTGACGGTTTTATCTTTAGTGTAATCTCACTGACTCGATAAGTGCTTTCGAAGAAGACAGTGGTAAGATTGTGATTATGTTGCATAACTACTTTTTTAAGTCAAATGTTTGCCTTTGTCTTTTATGTTTGCTACGTTAATTCAGTTATAGTGTAAGTAATTTGCTTCTATATATTATAATAGAGTATTTTATTCTTCAGTATTTTCAAAAGCTCAGTCTCTGGCATTGTATTTCAAGTCTCAATCTCAATGCAGTATTTTTTTATTAAGGGACAACAAATCCCTTGTTTTGAAATAAATTCAATTTTTCTTTAAAAAAATGTCATTTTTGCATACTTATGTGCCTTCTACTGTCACGTATCTCTTTTATTTTCAACTTAATGATACAAAAAAGGTCTAGACACCTCGCCTGGCCTTACTTGTACTTCAAGTAAATAGCAACAAAACTTTAAACTTCACCAACATTCTGAAATATGAAAAATACAATTCAGGAATAAAGATACATGAAAATACGCTCATAAAATGTGAAATCCTCCTGTCTGTAATTTGAGATGTATAGATAATTTTGCCAGCAAATGTACCTCCAATTTTACCTATAGGTAATTTACCGGCATCCTTCTAACAAATCCTAAAAAGAAATATTAATTTACTTGCGGTTGTTAAAGAATAATGGCATATTTTCTTGAATAATGATACTTACGACAATAAATACACATATACAGGACCGTCAAGTACCAACCTGAATTAAAACAGATTATCATAAATTAAAATATATGTTTAGTTAAAATATTCTGCAAATAATAAGCTTTCAAGTAATGGCTATATTCCAATATCTTGGTTTCGCTGTAATACTATAGTATATTCTAAATTCAATTTTAAATAACAATCAGCTAATACACTAACACAAAACTTTAATCTTACGAGCATTTGTAACGCCATCTTATAGACAGAGACAAACCTATTAAACTCTTATATTTTTTAAAATCATTTTGGGATTCAAGAATATTTTTTACATTTAATTTTCGTATTGTAAAAATGCACATGTAAGCCTAAAGTCCTTTGTTATTCTATTAGAAAAAATTATAAGGTAAAAATTTAGTGGCCTTAAATATCTTCCGTCATTATATTTTGCCAATCTGGATTAAAACACGCTAAATTAAATTAAAAGCTTACAACGATACCTGGAAAACTGTGCAGCTCATATACAATGTCGAATTTTTTATATAAACTGCCCAGAATAAATTATGAAAAAAATATGGCGCCCCATAATTTTTAAATCGCTGTCGAGTAAGTTTAGTAAGTTTAATTGCGTCCAATAAAATGTATTTACCCTGTGTCTAATATAAACCCTAAATACTAGTTATTTGGTTAACACTTTTCACTCTTACATCAATCTAAATTCACAGTTACAAAAATAAATATATACATGTCGCCATATTTGCTACAAATTATATTTATTTAGTACTAACTAGTAATGTTTTCCATTGTGAATTTACTTCGTAAAGAAGAGGGGAACAATATTTACTCAAACCATAAAATTTTTAGGGATTAATATTGATAGTATTTTAGATTCATCAAATTATGTACACAGTATACTCAAGAAAGCTATCCTCCTTTTGTTATGCTTTAAGTCATTATCTAATAAATGTAACATCTACATATTTAGATCCTTATATTTATCGTCATTTTATTCACATCTAAAATATGAAATCGAACATTGTTATCTGCCTAAAATTTTTATTAACAAAACAGAGCAAGGTTTAGACTAAAAATCTCATATTTCCATTTTAATTTTACTTGTAATTTGATAATTGTGACTTTCGTATTGTTTCAGTATTATTATATATAGGTACGTGCTTCTCAAAAATACTTTTTAAACAGAGAATCTCGAAACAACCATAACTAATCAGATTTCGTAAAACTGGTTTGCAAACTATCACGTGACGTTTTTACGAGATCTATAAAAATTTGGCTTACTCATGATTTTTTCGAGAGCAAATCAGATGATTTGAATTTATCAATTTTTTTTAAAGGGATATTTTTGAAACTTACTCATCTTAACATAACGTCTCAGTCAAAAATCAATTTAGTATATAAAACTGTTGTTTTAAATTATGACTATTAAACTGACTAAAAATCTGGTGAACATGCAAAAAAGTATGCAGTTTACAGGAACAATTTCGGTAATTTCCAATTCTTTTGAAAGTATCTTTGCACAAATTTTTTAAAAAACAGTTATATCATCATAATAAAATTATCGGTACTTTTGTTGAAATTAGGATCTATAAATACTGAATAATTTGAGCTTCCACAATGGAAAGTTCAAATTCAGTTTTAAGAATTAAAACTATTTTAGGCAGCTTACTGTCATTTAAGAAAATGGCACCGTGGAACAAGTAAATAGGAATCATACAACCGATTTCATATCATGTTGATCTGGATTTCAATTATTTTCTTAATTTTTATGTTTATATTTATTCCAAAACACTTTTTGCTCCTTGTAAGATCGGATAAAATAATCTAAAATTTGTAAACCCGTTTCAAATATATTTTCGACTTAAATTTGACTTTACTTGGTGGAACTCCATAACGAAAAAACAGGTCTTACTACGGATTATAAAGAACGACTCCAGTTTTGATGTTCTTAACTTTGTAACGAAAGAATAAATTGTCAAAAGTTGTATTTTTTTTTTAATTTGAAATATTTAGATTCAGGGAATGTTCCTATCAAAGTTGATACTTTTTGTCTTTAGATCAGTCGATTGGTTTGTTGTTAACTTTTACTTTTGCCTCTGGAATTCAGATTTTACGTTTTAGCTGGACCTTTAAAAGTAGATAATTTTTGTTTCATCAGTATTGAACCTAATTTTCCATTCAAAGTCCAAGTTTTTTGATTTACAGATGTGAAATCGTAGGTTGTATCGATTTGGAAGTTAAAGTTGTATCATTCTCAAAAAGAAATAATTTTTGTTTGGTTGAATTTAGAGATTTTTGAGGAGTAAATATTGAACAGGACTGGAGCCAGTCCTGTAAATACGTGTAGGTGTCTCTTGACTAGCATCGACTGGGTAGAGGTTGTTACAACTTACCGTTAAAATCAAATACGTTATTTTTATAGAATGAGAAATAGCCGTGCTAAAAAAAACATGCAATTTACGGGGACAATTTTTAAAAATGCTAATATGCTAAACCTTTTGAAAGTAAAAAGTATCTTTCTACTAAATTTTTAAAAACAGTTATATCATTATCAAAAAATTATCAGTATTTTTAGCGAAATTATGGTCTATAGATACCCAATAATTCGAGCTTACACACATTGAAGTTCAATTTTAAAAATAAGAAGTACTTTAGGCTGCTTAATGGCATTTAAGAAAATAGCACCATAAACAAACAACTCGGAATTACAAAACCAATTCCATATCCTGTTGATCCAGATTTCAATTATTTTCTCAATTTTTATGTTCATATTTTTTCCAAAATCTTTTTTACCCATTTTAAAATTCAATGAATCTATCTAAAATTTCTAAACCCGATTCAAACATGATTCTGATTTTACTTGATGGAAATCTATACCTGAAAAACCGATTTTACTGCTAATTTCTAAAGAACTACTCTAGTTTTGATGTTCAGCTTACATTTGTAATTTCCTAACACAGTTGTTGCCAAGATTCTTTACGTCTTTAGATCAGTCGATTCGTTTATCGTAAACTTTTACTTTTGCTTCTGGACGTCTGATTTAAGTTTTAAAAACCCGATAACTTTAGTTTCAACAGAACTTAACTTAATGTTCCAGTTTTTCATTCAACGCCCAAGTTGATTTAAATACATAATTTTTGTTAGATCGAATTTAGAGATATTTGAGGTGTACATTTTAAACAGGATTGCAGCCAGCCCTGTAAAATATTAACAATCATTTATAAACGTATACTAGAGACATCTCTTGAATGGCATCGACTTAGTAGATGCCTACCGTTAAAATTAGCTACTTCATTTTTATAGAATGACAAATAGACATGCTAAAAATCATGCAATTGACAAGGCAATTTTAAAAAACGCAAACCGTTTTTTTGAAAGTTAGAAGTATCTTTCGACAAAATTTAAAAAAAAAAAAACAATTACATTATTATTATAAGATTATCAGAAATTTTAGTGAAATTACAGTATATAAATAGTCAATAATTCGAGCTTACACGTTGGAAAATGAAGTTAAATTTTATAAATTTTAGGCAGCTTAATGTCATTTAAGAAACCACCGTGGAACAAGTAGCTAGGAATCATACAACCAATTTCATATCATGTTAATCTGGATTTCAATTATTTTCTTAATTTTTATGTTTATATTTTTTCCAAAACACTTTTTGCTCCTTGTAAGATCGAATAAAATCATTTAAAATTTTTAAACCGGTTTCAAATATGTTTCTGACTTAAATTTGACTTTACTTGGTGGAACTCCATAACGAAAAAACCGGTCTTACTACGGATTATACAGAACGACTCCAGTTTTGATGTTCTTACCTTTGTATTTAAAGAATAAATTTGCCAAAAGTTCTAATTCTTTTTTAATTTGAAATATTTAAATTCCAGAGAATGTTCCTATCAAAGTTGAAACTTGTTGTCTTTAGATCAGTCGATTGGTTTGTTATAAACTTTTACTTTTGCTTCTGGAATTCAGATTTTACATTTTAGCTGAACGTTTAAAAGCAGATAATTTTTGTTTCATCAGTATTGAACCTAATTTTCCATTTAAAGTCCAAGTTTTTTGATTTAGAGATGTGAAATCGTAGGTTGTATCGATTTGGAAGTTAAAGTTGTATCATTCTCAAAAAGACATAATTTTTGTGTGGTTGAATTTAGAGATTTTTGAGGAGTAAATTTGAACAGGATTGGAGCCAGCCCTGTAAATACGTGTAGGTGTTTCTTGACTAGCATCGACTGGGTAGAGATTGTTACAACTTACCGTTAAAATCAAATACTTTATTTTTATAGAATGAGAAATAGCCGACAATTTTAAAAAATGCTAATATCCTAAACCTTTTGAAAGTTAAAATTATCGTTCGACCAATTTTTTAAAAAACAGTTATATCATTATCATAAAATTATAGCGATATTATAGTCTATAGGTACTCAACAATTCGATCTTACACACACTGAAGTTCAATTTTAAAAATTGAAACGTATTTTAGGCTGCTTAAAAACGTCATTTAAGAAAATAAGCACCATAAAACAAACAACTCGGAATTAAAAAAACCAATTCCATATCCTGTTGATCCAGATTTCGATTATTTTCTCAATTTTTTTGTTTATATTTTTTCCAAAATCTCTTTTACCCATTTTAAAATCCAATGAATCTACCTAAAATTTCTAAACCCGATTCAGACGTGATTCTGATTTTACTTGATGGAATTCTATACCTGAAAAAAACCGATTTTACTACTAATTTCTAAAGAACGACTCTAGTTTTGATGCTCAGCTTACATTTATAATTTCCTAACAGAGTTGTTGCTAAAATTTTTTATGTCTTTAGATCAGTCGATTCGTGTATCATAAACTTTTACTTTTGCTTCTGGACGTCTGATTTAAATTTTAAAATGTCGATAATTTTAGTTTCATCAGAACTTAACTTAATTTTCCAGTTTTTCTTTCAACGCCCAAGTTGATTTAAATACATAATTTTTGTTAGATCGAATTTAGAGATATTTGAGGTGTACATTTTAAACAGAACTGCAGCCAGTCCTGTAAAATATTAACAATCATTTATAAACGTATACTATAGACATCTCTTAAATGGCATCGACTTAGTAGATGCCTACCGTTAAAATTAGAAACTTCATTTTATAGAATGACAAATAAACATGCTAAAAATCATGCAATTTACGAGGCAATTTTAAAAAACGCAAACCTTTTTTGAAAGTTAGAAGTATCTTTCGACAAAATTTAAAAAAAAAAACAGTTACATTATTATTATAAGATTATCAGAAATTTTAGTGAAATTACGGTATATAAATAGTCAATAATTCGAGCTTACACGATGGAAAATGAAGTTAAATTTTAAAAATTTTAGGCAGCTTAATGTCATTTAAGAAACTGCCATGAAACAAGTAGCTAGGAATCATACAACCAGTTTCATATCATGTTGATCTGGATTTCAATTATTTTCTTAATTTTTATGTTTATATTTTTTTCCAAAACACTTTTTGCTCCTTGTAAGATCGGATAAAATCATCTAAAATTTTTAAAACCCGTTACAAATATGTTTTTGACTTAAATTTGACTTTACTTGGTGAAACTCCATAACGAAAAAACCGGTCTTACTACGGATTATAAAGAACGACTCCAGTTTTGATGTTCTTACCTTTGTATTTAAAGAAAAAATTGTCAAAAGTTCTAATTCTTTTTTTAATTTGAAATATTTAGATTCCAGGAAATGTTCCTATCAAAGTTGATACGTTTTTGTCTTTAAATCAGTCTATTGGTTTGTTGTAAACTTTTATTTTTGCTTCTGGAAATCGGATTTTACATTTTAGCTGAACGATTAAAAGTAGATAATTTTTGTTTCATCAGTATTGAACCTAATTTTCTATTCAAAGTCCAAGTTGATCAATTCCATATCCTGTTGATTCAGATTTAAATTATTTACTCAATTTTTATGTTCATATTTTTTTTTCCAAATTCTTTTTTGCCCATTTTAAAATCCGATAAAATCCGTCTAAAATTTCTAAACCCGATTTTGTTTTTGATTTGAATCTGACTTTGTTTAGTGGTACTCCATTACTAGTAAGTTTAAGATAAATTCAATAATTGTTTATAACAGTCCACTTCGATGAACTAATCAAAAACTCACTAAATTTTTGACATGTTTCCCTTCGACTGTGGCTCTTTTCAAGAATGAATGTTTCTGGAGTATAACAATATCTTTATTGATATATGAGCTTTACTAGGTAATAAAAATGGTTCTTAAAACAAACTTAACAAAAGTGAGGTATTAAGGTCTAATTTCCCATTTATTAAGACGCACCTGTGTTTTTAAATTTTCTAGCGATTCTAGCAGATTAGGTTAGGCGTCTTCATTTTGGGAATAAATTATTTGGATACTTCCGTTAAAAATTATGTGTATAGTTTTGACTTTACGTGGTGGAACTCCATAACGAAAAAATCCGTCTTTTTGCAAATTATAAAGAACGACTAGAGTTTTGATGTTCTTACCTTTGTAATTATAGAATAAATTGTCAAAAGTTGTAATTCTTTTTTAATTTAAAATATTTAGATTCCAGAGAATGTTCCTATCAAAGTTGATACTTTTTGTCTTTGGATCAGTCGATTCGTTTGTTGTAAACTTTTACTTTTGCTTCTGGAATTCGGATTTTACGTTTTAGCTGAATGTTTAAAAGTAGATAATTTTTATTTCATCAGTATTGAACCTAATTTTCCATTCAAAGTCCAAGTTTTTTAATTTAGAGATGTGAAATCGTAGGTTGTATCGATATGGAAGTTAAAGTTGTATCATTCTCAAAAGACATAATTTTTGTTTGGTTGAATTTAGAGATTTTTGAGGAGTAAATATTGAACAGGACTGAAGCCAGCCCTGTAAATACGTGTAGATGTCTCTTGACTAGCATCGACTGGGTAGAGGTTATTACAACTTACCGTTAAAATCAAATACTTTATTTTTATAGAATGAGAAATAGCCGTGCTTAAAAAACATGCAATTTACAGGGACAATTTTAAAAAATGCTAATATCCTAAACCTTTTGAAAGTTAAAAGTATCGTTATACCAATTTTTTAAAAAACAGTTATATCATTATCATAAAATTATAGCGAAATTATAGTCTATAGGTACTCAACAATTCGATCTTACACACATTGAAGTTCAATTTTAAAAATAAAAAGTATTTTAGGCTGCTTAACGTCATTTAAGAAAATAGCACCATAAAACAAACAACTAGGAATTACAAAACCAATTCCATATCCTGTTGATCCAGATTTCGATTATTTTCTCAATTTTTATGTTTATATTTTTTCCAAAATCTTTTTTACCCATTTTAAAATCCAATGAATCTACCTAAAATTTTTAAACCCGATTCAAACGTGATTCTGATTTTACTTGATGGAATTCCATACCTGAAAAACCGATTTTACTACTAATTTCTAAAGAACGACTCTAGTTTTGATGTTCAGCTTACATTTGTAATTTCCTAACATAGTTGTTGCCAAGATTCTTTATGTCTTTAGATCAGTGGATTCGTTAATCGTAAACTTTTACTTTTGCTTCTGGACGTCTGATTTAAGTTTTAAAAACCCGATAACTGTAGTTTCAACAGAACTTAACTTAATGTTCCAGTTTTTCATTCAACACCCAAGTTGATTTAAATACATAATTTTTGTTAGATCGAATTTAGAGATTTTTGAGGTGTACATATTAAACAGGACTGCAGCCAGCCCTGTAAAATATTAACAATCATTTATAAACGTATACTATAGACATCTCTTGAATGGCATCGACATAGTAGATGCCTACCGTTAAAATTAGAAACTTCATTTTTATAGAATGACAAATAAACATGCTAAAATCATGCAATTTACGAGGCAATTTTAAAAAACGCAAACCGTTTTTTTGAAAGTTAGAAGTATCTTCCGACAAAATTAAAAAAAAAAACAATTACATTATTATTATAAGATTATCAGAAATTTTAGTGAAATTACGGTATATAATTAGTCAATAATTCGAGCTTACACGATGGAAAATGAAGTTAAATTTTAAAAATTTTAGGCAGCATTTAAGAAACTCCATGAAACAAGTAACTAGGAATCATACAACCAATTTCATATCATGTTGATGTGGATTTCAATTATATTCTTAATTTTTATGTTTATATTTTTACCAAGACACTTTTTGCTCCTTGTAAGATCGGATAAAATCATCTAAAATTTTTAAACCCGTTTCAAATATGTTTTTGACTTAAATTTAACTTTACTTGGTGGAACTCCATAACGAAAAAACCAGTCTTACTACGGATTATAAAGAACGACTCCAGTTTTGATGTTCTTACCTTTGTATTTAAAGAAAAAATTGTCAAAAGTTATAATTCTTTTTTTAATTTGAAATATTTAGATTCTAGGGAATGTTCCTATCAAAGTTGATACGTTTTGTCTTTAAATCAGTCTATTGGTTTGTTGTAAACTTTTATTTTTGCTTCTGGAAATCGGATTTTACATTTTACCTGAACGATTAAAAGTAGATAATTTTTGTTTCATCAGTATTGAACCTAATTTTCTATTCAAAGTCCAAGTTGATCAATTCCATATCCTGTTGATCCAGATTTAAATTATTTACTCAATTTTTATGTTCATATTTTTTTCCAAAATCTTTTTTGCCCATTTTAAAATCCGATAAATCCGTCTAAAATTTCTAAACCCGATTTTGTTTTTGATTTGAATCTGACTTTGTTTAGTGGAACTCCATTACTAGTAAGTTTAAGATAAATTCAATGCTTGTTTATAACAGTCCACTTCGATGAACTAATCAAAAACTCACTAAATTTTTGACGTGTTTCCCTTCGACTGTGGCTCTTTTCAAGAATGAATGTTTCTGGAGTATAACAATATCTTTATTGATATATGAGCTTTACTAGGTAATAAAAATGGTTCTTAAAACAAACTTAACAAAAGTGAGGTATTAAGGTCTAATTTCCCATTTATTAAGACGCACTTGTGTTTTTAAATTTTTATTTCTAGCGATTCTAGCAGATTAGGTTAGGCGTCTTCATTTTGGGAATAAATTATTTGGATACTTCCGTTAAAAATTATGTGTATATTTAATTAAACTTGAATTTGAAATAATCAGAATTTTTGACCGACGTTCCAAAGTAATTCATTCTGAAAATTAAGGAACCAAACTTAATATGCTGGAAACCATAGAAATAAATAAATTATAAAACACATCTCCCCTACTAAATGCTCAAATAGGCCTTAGCACCTTACCATTGTTAAATTTATTTTAAGAATCACTTTTACTACCTAGAATAAGCCAGTAATAAATATGTATATATAAATAAATACATTGTTAGAAATCTTTGTTTGTGAAAGAATTACAGCAGTAGTGAAAAATATCGAAAATTTGTTAAGTTTTTGATTTGTACATTAAAGAGGAACTTAACACACAAGTCTTCATTTACTGTATACTGTCTAAATATGTTTTAGTTATGTATGGAAGAAGATGAATTCTAGGACTGGTACAATTATACTAGTGTTAATTTTTTTTTTCTTTTAAAATTTGTCTCCATTTACGAAGCAGCTCTACTCTTTAAAGGAATCTTTATATTCTGAGCATGTTTAATAGAAATATAGTAACTTTTCCTTAGTGTAGTAATATGTTTTAATGACTATTATAACCTTCCAAAACAACTTACTTTCAGTTTCAGAAATTTAAGTGAAATTACGGTATATAAATAGTCAATAATTCGAGCTTACACAATGGAAAATGAAGTTAAATTTTAAAAATTTTAGGCAGCTTAATGTCATTTAAGAAACCATCATGGAACAAGTAGCCAGGAATCATGCAACCAATTTCATATCATATTGATCTGGATTTCAATTATTTTCTTAACTTTTATGTTTATATTTTTTCCAAAACACTTTTTGCTCCTTGTAAGATCGGATAAAATCATCTGAAATTTTTAAAATCCGTTTCAAATATGTTTTTGACTTAAATTTGACTTTACTTAGTGGAACTCCATAACGAAAAAACCTGTCTTACTACGGATTATAAAGAACGACTCCAGTTTTGATGTTCTTACCTTTGTATTTATAGAAAAAATTGTCAAAAGTTCTAATTCTTTTTTTAATTTGAAATATTTAGATTCCAGGGAATATTCCTATCAAAGTTGATACGTTTTGTCTTTAAATCAGTCTATTGGTTTGTTGTAAACTTTTACTTTTGCTTCTGGAAATCGGATTTTAGGTTTTAGCTGGACGTTTAAAAGTAGATAATTTTTGTTTCATCAGTATTGAACCTAATTTTCCATTCAAAATCCAAGTTTTTTGATTTAGAGATGTGAAATCGTAGGTTGTATCGATTTGGAAGTTAAAGTTGTATCATTCTCAAAAAGATATAATTTTTGTGTGGTTGAATTTAGAAATTTTTGATTTTTGAGGAGTAAATATTGAACAGGACTGGAGCCAGCCCTGTAAATACGTGTAGGTGTCTCTTGACTAGCATCGACTGGGTAGAGGTTGTTATAACTTGCCGTTAAAATCAAATAATTTATTTCTATAGAATGAGAAATAGTCGTGCTAAAAAAACATGCAATTTACAGGGACAATTTTAAAAAATGCTAAAATCCTAAACCTTTTGAAAGTTAAAAGTATCTTTTTTAAAAAACAGTTATATCATTATCATAAAATTATAGCGATATTGTAGTCTATAGGTACTCAACAATTCGATCTTACACACATTGAAGTTCAATTTTAAAAATAAAAAGTATTAACGACATTTAAGAAAATAGCACCATAAAACAAACAACTAGGAATTACAAAACCAATTCCATATCCTGCTGATCCAGATTTCGATTATTTTCTCAATTTTTATGTTTATATTTTTTTCAAAATCTTTTTTACCCATTTTAAAATCCATTGAATCTACCTAAAATTTGTAAACCCGATTCAAACGTGATTCTGATTTTACTTGATGGAATTCTATACCTGAAAAACCGATTTTACTATTAATTTTTAAAGAACGACTCTAGTTTTGATGTTCAGCTTACATTTGTAATTTCCTAACACAGTTGTTGCCAAGATTTTTTACGTCTTTAGATCAGTCGATTCGTTTATCATAAACTTTTACTTTTGCTTCTGGACGTCTGATTTAAGTTTTAAAAACCCGTTAACTTTAGTTTCAACAGAACTTAACTTAATGTTCCAGTTTTTCATTTAACGCCCAAGTTGATTTAAATACATAATTTTTGTTAGATCGAATTTAGAGGTATTTGAGGTGTACATTTTAAACAGGACTGCAGCCAGCCCTGTAAAATATTAACAATCATTTATAAACGTATACTATAGACATCTCTTGAATGGCATCGACTTAGTAGATGCCTACCGTTAAAATTAGCTACTTCATTTTTATAGAATGACAAATAAACATGCTAAAAATCATGCAATTGACGAGGCAATTTTAAAAAACGCAAACCGTTTTTTTGAAAGTTAAAAGTATCTTTCGGCAAAATTTAAAAAAAAAAAACAATTACATTATTATTATAAGATTATCAGAAATTTTAGTGAAATTACAGTATATAAATAGTCAATAATTCGAGCTTACACGATGGAAAATGAAGTTAAATTTTAAAAATTTTAGGCAGCAATTTTTAAGAAACTCCATGAAACAAGTAACTAGGAATCATACAACCAATTTCATATCATGTTGATGTGGATTTCAATTATTTTCTTAATTTTTATGTTTATATTTTTTTCCAAGACACTTTTTGCTCCTTGTAAGATCGGATAAAATCATCTAAAATTTTTAAACCCGTTTCAAATATGTTTTTGACTTAAATTTAACTTTACTTGGTGGAACTCCATAACGAAAAAACCAGTCTTACTACGGATTATAAAGAACGACTCCAGTTTTGATGTTCTTACCTTTGTATTTAAAGAAAAAATTGTCAAAAGTTATAATTCTTTTTTTAATTTGAAATATTTAGATTCCAAGGAATGTTCCTATCAAAGTTGATACGTTTTGTCTTTAAATCAGTCTATTGGTTTGTTGTAAACTTTTATTTTTTGCTTCTGGAAATCGGATTTTACATTTTAGCTGAACGATTAAAAGTAGATAATTTTTGTTTCATCAGTATTGAACCTAATTTTCTATTCAAAGTCCAAGTTGATCAATTCCATATCCTGTTGATTCAGATTTAAATTATTTACTCAATTTTATGTTCATATTTTTTTCCAAAATCTTTTTTGCCCATTTTAAAATCCGATAAATCCGTCTAAAATTTCTAAACCCGATTTTGTTTTTGATTTGAATCCGACTTTGTTTAGTGGAACTCCATTACTAGTAAGTTTAAGATAAATTCAATACTTGTTTATAACAGTCCACTTCGATGAACTAATCAAAAACTCACTAAATTTTTGACGTGTTTCCCTTCGACTGTACCTCTTTTCAAGAATGAATGTTTCTGGAGTATAACAATATCTTTATTGATATATGAGCTTGACTAGGTAATAAAAAATGGTTCTTAAAACAAACTTAACAAAAGTGAGGTATTAAAGTCTAATTTCCCATTTATTAGGACGCACCTGTGTTTTTAAATTTAATTATTTCTAGCGATTCTAGCAGATTAGGTTTGGCGTCTTCATTTTGAGAATGAATTATTTGGATACTTCGGTTAAAAATTATGTTTATATTTAATTAAACTTGAATTTGAAAATAATCAGAATTTTTGACCGACGTTCCCAATTCTGAAAATTAAGGAACCAAACTTAATTTGCTGGAAACCGTAGAAATAAATAAATTATTAAACACACCTCCCCTACTAAATGCCCAAATAAGCCTTAATACCTTACCATTGTTAAATTTATTTTAAGAATTACTTTTATGACCTAGAATAAGCCAGGTATAAATATGTATATATAAATAAATATATAGTTAGAAATCTTGGTTTTTGAAAGAATTACAACAATAGCGAAACATACCGAAAATTTGTTAAGTTTTTTAATTGGTACATTAAAGAGGAACACATACACAAGTGTTCATTTACCGTATACTGTATAAATATATTTTAGTTGTGTATGGAAGAGGATGAATTCTAGGACTGGTACAATTATACTAGTGTTAATTTTTTTTTTTTTCGTTTAAAATTTGTCTCCATTTACGAAGCAGCTCTACTCTTTAAAGGAATCTTTATATTCTGAGCATGTTTAATAGAAATATAGTAACTTTTCTGGGTAAAGTAATATATTTTGAATAGGTATTATAACCTTCCAAAACAACTGCCTTTTTTCTGATAATATCGTTCGTTCTAGTAACTGACTTCTACAACTTGATGTCTTCTGATTATGTTTGTGTGAGCGAGTTATCTTTAATGTAGTTCGCTATTATACCTCTTGGCTAGATATGGTCAATTATTATTAAGGACTTATCATAATATTATTTCAATTTGCCAATAGAAAATATAGAGCGCCCGTTTTTAACCTACTCAGTTAAATTTTTCCCCTCTTCTTCTCAAGACTCTAAACGACATTTTAAAAATTACTCGTATTATATAACCGAACTTTGATTTTTTTAAGAGTTTTTATAGGAAATTTCTGTCAACTGACAGAAACGACCTTGAAGCTAGAGTTCTAAATTTAAAAACATATTAATACATAAAATTGTGCGTTTTTAAATACCAGAGTATCTCCTGTAGACTTTGCCTAATTTTCGCATTAAGTGAAGTGACTTAAAAAGTTTGACATTGTCGTCTATTTTTCAATTTTGAGAAAAATGGTATCTGATTTTCGATAAAATTTGGTTTAGGAAAGTTTAAACGATAATCAGAAATGGCCTGACATAATTTTTCAGTAAGCCAATATACGGGAACATGTTCAAAATTCAATTTTAATGAAAAATTGTTACAACTTTAAAAACCCAAATAAATTCATGAAGTAGCCATTTAATAGCGGATATTGCTTGAAAATTTTATTGTTATTTAATAATTAAGAAAGTATTCAATCTTGACCTGATCTAAACTAGTATTTAAAGAATTTTTTTAATATAAGTCTAACTGTAATCCATGATTGTTTACTTCTTTTACTTGCAAGAGAAAATATTAATTTAGGTCCAGAATAGCGACAGCAGAAGCAACGTTTTGAGAACCTATTTTTCAATTTTGGGGAAAATATCTGATTTTTGATAAAATTTGGTTTAAGAAAGTTTAAACGATAATCAGAAATGACCTGACATAATTTCTTTAAGCCAATATAGGGGAACATGTTCAAAATTCAGTTTTGATGAAAAATTGTTACAACTTTACTTTAAAAACCCAAATAAATTCATGAAGTAGCCCTTTAATAGCGGTTATTGCTTGAACATTTTATTTTTATTTAATAATTAAGAAGGTATTCAATCTTGACCTGATCTAAACTTACATTATTTTCAGAAAACTAGTATTCAAAGAATTTTTTTAATATAAGTCTGACTGTAATCCATGATTGTTTACTTCTTTTACTTGCAAGATAAAATATTAATTTAGGTCCAGAATAGCGACAGCAGAAGCAACGTTTTGAGAACCTATTTTTCAATTTTGGGGAAAATATCTGATTTTTGATAAAATTTGGTTTAAGAAAGTTTAAACGATAATCAGAAATGACCTGACATAATTTCTTTAAGCCAATATAGGGGAACATGTTCAAAATTCAGTTTTGATGAAAAATTGTTACAACTTTAAAAACCCAAATAAATTCATGAAGTAGCCCTTTAATAGCGGTTATTGCTTGAACATTTTATTTTTATTTAATAATTAAGAAGGTATTCATTCTTGACCTGATCTAAACTTACATTATTTTCAGAAAACTAGTATTCAAAGAATTTTTTTTAATATAAGTCTGACTGTAATTCATGGTTGTTTACTTCTTTTACTTGCAAAAGAAAATATTAATTTAGGTCCAGAATAGCGACAGCAGAAGTTTTGAGAACCTATTTTTCATATTTGAGGAAAATCTTAACTGATTTTTGATAAAATTTGGTTTAGGAAAGTTTAAACGATAATCAGAAATGGCCTGACATAATTTCTTTAAGCCAATATAGGGGAACATGTTCAAAATTCAGTTTTGATGAAAAATTGTTACAACTTTAAAAACCCAATAAATTCATGAAGTAGACATTTAATAGCGGTTATTGCTTGAAAATTTTAATCTTATTTAATAATTAAGAAGGTATTCAATCTTGACCTGATCTAAACTTACATTATTTTCAAAAAACTAGTATTCAAAGAATTTTTTTTAAAATAAGTATGACTGTATGTAATCCATGATTTTTTATTTCTTTTACTTGCAAAAGAAAATATTAATTTAGGTCCAGAATAACGATAACAGCAGCATCGTTTTGAGAACCTATTTTTCAATTTTGAGGCAAATGTTATCTGATTTTTGATAAAATTTGGCCTAGGAAAGTTTAAACGATAATCAGAAATGGCCTGACATAATTTTTCAGTAAGCCAATATACGGGAACATGTTCAAAATTCAATTTTAATGAAAAATTGTTACAACTTTAAAAACCCAAATAAATTCATGAAGTAGCCATTTAATAGCGGATATTGCTTGAACATTTTATTTTTATTTAATAATTAAGAAGGTATTCAATCTTGACCTGATCTAAACTTACATTATTTTCAGAAAACTAGTATTCAAAGAATTTTTTTAATATAAGTCTGACTGTAATCCATGATTGTTTACTTCTTTTACTTGCAAGAGAAAATATTAATTTAGGTCCAGAATAGCGACAGCAGAAGCAACGTTTTGAGAACCTATTTTTCAATTTTGGGGAAAATATCTGATTTTTGATAAAATTTGGTTTAAGAAAGTTTAAACGATAATCAGAAATGACCTGACATAATTTCTTTAAGCCAATATAGGGGAACATGTTCAAAATTCAGTTTTGATGAAAAATTGTTACAACTTTAAAAACCCAATAAATTCATGAATTAGACATTTAATAGCGGTTATTGCTTGAAAATTTTATTTTTATTTAATAATTAAGAAGGTATTCAATCTTGACCTGATCTAAACTTACATTATTTTCAGAAAACTAGTATTCAAAGAATTTTTTTAATATAAGTCTGACTGTAATCCATGGTTGTTTACTTCTTTTACTTGCAAGAGAAAATATTAATTTAGGTCCAGAGTAGCGACAGCAGAAGCAACGTTTTGAGAACCTATTTTTCATTTTTGAGGAAAATCTTAACTGATTTTTGATAAAATTTGGTTTAGGAAAGTTTAAACGATAATCAGAAATGGCCTGACATAATTTCTTTAAGCCAATATAGGGGAACATGTTCAAAATTCAGTTTTAATGAAAAATTGTTACAACTTTAAAAACCCAATAAATTCACGAAGTAGACATTTAATAGCGGTTATTGCTTGAAAATTTTAATCTTATTTAATAATTAAGAAGTTATTTAAGCTTGACCTGATCTAAACTTACATTATTTTCAAAAAAAACTAGTATTCAAAGATTTTTTTTAATATAAGTCTGACTGTAATCCATGATTTATTACTTCTTTTACTTGCAAAAGAAAATATTAATTTAGGTCCAGAATAGCGATAGCAGCAGCAACGTTTTGAAAACCTATTTTTCAATTTTGAAGGAAATGTTATCTGATTTTTGATAAAATTTGGCTTAGGAGGGTTTAAACGATAATCAGAAATGGCCTGACATAATTTTCTAGTAAGCCAATATACGGGAACATGTTCAAAATTCAGTTTTAATGAAAAATTGTTACAACTTTAAAAACCCAATAAATTCACGAAGTAGACATTTAATAGCGGTTATTGCTTGAAACTTTTAATCTTATTTAATAATTAAGAAGGTATTCAAGCTTGACCTGATCTAAACTTACATTATTTTCAAAAAACTAGTATTCAAAGATTTTTTTTTAATATAAGTCTGACTGTAATCCATGATTTTTTACTTCCTTTAGTTGCAAAAGAAAATATTAATTTCGGTCCAGAATAGCGATAGCAGTAGCAACGTTTAGAGAACCTATTTTTCAATTTTGAGGAAAATGTTGTTGATAAAATTTGGCTTAGGAAAGTTTAAACGATAATCAGAAATGGCCTGACATAATTTTTCGGTAGGCCAATATACGGGAACATGTTCTAAATTCAGTTTTAATGAAAAATTGTTATAACTTTAAAAACCCAATAAATTCATGAAGTAGACATTTCGTAGCGGTTATTGCTTGAAAATTTTATTCTTATTTAATAATTAAGGTATTCAATCTTGACCTGATCTAAAATTACATATTTTTAGAAAACTAGTATTCAAAGAATTTTTTTTTAATGTAAGTCTGACTGTAATCTATGACTTTTTACTTCTTTTACTTGCAAGAGAAAATATTAATTTAGGTCCAGAATAACGACAGCGGCAGCAACGTTTTGAGAACCTTGCCAAAAGTACATGGTGATTTTATGTGTTCAGAACTGGGTTAGCTAATTTTTGTAAAACTTTGCTAGTCAGTGAAACATGACAATATTGAAGTTTCGGTTTTATAGGACATTTTATGTGGCAAATCTTAGTTTAACAAACTTTAAAAAACATTTTTTATAGCTTTCATTGCAGTATGGATGGTGGATTAATCCAGAAATTATTTTTATGAAAATACATTTCTGCATGAAACTACCAATGTAAAAAAGTCTAATAAATTACAACACAATCTAAGTGACAGAGGAATTTATAAATATTGGCTTAATGACTCTAACTAAAATAAAACAATTTAGTTTGCAGGACGACCCAGATGAAAGATTTATTTGAATATGTAATTTTTAAATGTATTAGGCGATACTTCATGAAATTACATTCTAAACTGATAGAAATGAAACATCTTGTGAGAATTACTTCTACACTCAGACCATCATATCGACAATATATACTGTGTCGTCTGCGTATAGCATACAACTACGTATTACGGCATCCGAAGAAGACACAGTGTTGTCGAAACAGTCCTCATTGTATACGAGTAATTATAAAGTAAAAATCTTTAAAAAAGGAACTGTTTCATGTCTGTCAATATATATTTTCTTAAAGTTTTTGTAATACTGAATAAGATTTAATAACATCGGAAAAAGTGATTGTGTGTTGTTTACTTATCTGTTACTTTGTTCTTTCAAATCAGAAACCATTTTTCATCAGATTTTCTCAAACATCCTAACTTCAATAAATTAATGTCAGGGATGATATAAGTATAGTGTATATGATGGCCTAGCGGTGAGCTTGGTTATTTTATTAATAACAGCTGGATTCAAAGACAATGGATGTACCCGTACATGCACAGTACCAATATCACATCTATAATACGTCTCGTTCTGATTAGACCACATCAGCTGGCTGCTAGTTAAGGTAGAATTGATATTAGTTAGTTACTAGTGATGGAAGCTTCCTTCACTTGCATCCAGCTGCCGAGATTGTAATCATAATGATACGCATTTTAAGTTATTATTTTGATAGTAAGTACGACCAAGGGCGTAGATTGCCTTGATTCTGCTGTACTTTTAGTAAAAAAATAAGACTCCCTGGGAACTTTCATCGTTCAAGCCACTACCTCTTTTTTTTTTAATTTTAACTGTTCGTAATACGATTTAAAAGTGTTTTGTCATTAAGGATTCCTGCCTGAAAATATTTCTTTAATATTTTATTATCAAATTGAATATACTATAGCGACATTGCTTAGGCAAACTCCATAAGAATACTCTTTAACCTTATGAAATTTTAGCCTATTTACATTAATACCTACTCTAATATAGAGACAAAACTAAATATATTTATTTTTGTCAGGCCGGATCGAGTTTCTTATCTTTTTTCTTATCCTTCATCTATTAGAAATCATTACTTACTCTTTGTAGGTATAAATTAATGATTACAGGACCCGATGTACCGGTCTGAAATTTTTTAGAAAAATCAAATTGTTTTTACCAGTTCTTTATTTATACCTAATATGACGATAACCTTTTTGCTTTTAAGCTAATTTTTAGTTATTACGGATGCTAATGCTTTGAATTTACATTAAATTATAAGTTATTTTTATCAACTTCAACTATCTTAAATAAAAATCAAAACATTCCAGCGATAACAGATAAGTAATGCTATAACATTCTTGTAAAAATAAAATATATTTTGCTAAAAAATGAAACAATTAATAAGTGTAATTGAAATAAAAAAGAATTTAATTATTTCTGGAAGTATATTTTGAGATATTTTTTTGAAAAGATTAGTTTTATTTATACTTTTTAGGTGTTTAATTAGACCATTACAAATTAAAACGTAGTTATACAAATTGAATTTTTTTCCATCATTACTTTGAATCATTATTATTCGTAATAAATTAATTTATTTTAGGTTGCGATAACGATATCTTGCAAAATTTAAATTGAATTAAAATGCATAATTTTAATCTATAGAGTCTGCCTGCCTCGAGCTATCCCTTTAGTTTGTATAAAATTCCAGTTAGTCCTCATTTTGGCAAGTGATAAATATTCAATATTATATTCAGTTTTATAAAATTTCAAGTTTATAATTTTCCAATATATTTTAAGGATGAGTTTTTATTTTTTTATTTAAATACCTGCTTGTTATATGTTCAAATTTTTACCTATATAAAAGCTAAAACACCTTGTTGCAATTTTATATTTAATAGTCTTATTACTCATAGAAAATTATTTTGGAAGATTGTTATTATTTTTCTAATAAAAATGGAGGGTTCCATATGCGATCTATTAATCACATGCCATACCGTAATCCACTCCGTCAGCTACCTTAGGTGAAGAGGCAATCGCACCACAACCGCAACAGTAAGCGGGGTTTTAAAAGCAGACAACCAAAGATAGTAGTAGTCAACAAACCTCGACGTCATGCGATGTGAATCGTCAAAATTTTTAATGCAAGAGCAAAAAATTTTAATGCAAGAGCAAAAAATTTTAATGCAAGAGCTCAAAAATTTAATGCAAGAGCAAAGCTCGGTAGAGAAAATAAAATTTCATTCCTGTGTCGTTAAAAGTAAATGGGGTACTAATATCGCTATTAGATGTTTGGCAGGAACTTTGAAAATATAGTGCTAATACCACCTTATATATACTACTATACATTTAACAGCGGCGGCTGTCTCCTTGCCGCTTTAGCTGACTTGGGTACGAGATTCCATTTTCTATACCTTGCTTTACTTCTGAATTAAAAGTTCTGACGGATCACACCGAATACGTAGAGATTTATCGGCTACTAATACATTTGATTGAATGGTTTTTAATTATCGCTATTGTTATGATTTTGTTTCGATTGCTGCTTCACCTAGTCTAGCTAACGAGCTTTGATTTGGAGCGAAACCAGGCATATACTAGGGTATAGATGGCACGCCCGGGTTGTTAACTACTCTTATACGTTGCGTATAGTTTATACATTTCTTTTATAAAAGTTAAATATTTACTTTGCTTATAATTGGTAACAATGTCTACAACCGCAGTTTTTGTACAGCAAACAAAACATTTTGTGATACCAGAAACTTAATTAATTTATTTAAAAATCCTGTTTTAAAATATACTTTACTAATTTATTTTTTGGTGGTTTTAGTGATTTTAATAATAATTTTGTTGAACCACTAACTTTTTTGTTTTGAGCTGCATTTTTTTCTATGTTTGACAAGCAAATTATGGGTTATTGTTTAATAAATTATTATCGTTTACAAAGAGTTGTAAAGTATCTATTATTTTGAAATTAAAATAGGCATCTCGTATTACCAGAACCTAACTGTAGATATTGTAAACCAAATAATGAATATATAAACAAAATTTTTGTTTTCTACTTATTATTCTAACAGAATTTAAATTTTATATTTATAAATTATTCCGGATCTGATATTTTTAAACTTTTTTTCCGATATTTTTTGCGTATAATTTTCTAAATCGAGATTTAATTTTTAAATTTTACATTAATTTCGGCGATTATTTTATAATACTCTTTAAGAAAACTTTTCCCGAATCAAAAATTTTGAAAAAATCTCAAGAAACATAAAGGTTTTCGTTAGTGATCTTATTTGTTCAAAATATGCCCTTCATAATAGTTTATTTTTAGAACTTTCTAAATAACCACCCTCTGCTCAGTCTGTAAGAAAATGTAAAAAAGATTCAACCCTGAATTTAGTATTTTTACGATTTGTTTTATAAAACTTATTTCATTACAGGTTTATGAATTTTTACGCAGACGCATCGTAATATTTAACACAAAAACCTTAAAAAAGTTTACAGGAAGTTATACTGGAGATTTTTGCACTCTTTTTAGCTATAGTGAAGAAATTAAAACAGAACGACGTCAGTTTACCAAACAATTTTCACTATATTAAAGGGCAGAAGCTTATTTCAGTTCTAAATTTGAGGCCTAAACTTTAACCTGCACTTTATTAAAAATGTATTAAATTTTGTAGATTATTAAAAACTCTTTACACATTAGTTGATCTTTTTTATATTTCTAAGAAAATTTAATATTTACGCAAAATATCAGTATAGAATTGTTTTATTGCTGCACGATGATCTTTAAGATATGAGTTGTAAAAGCAAAAAAGTTACAGCCATCTAAAATTTTCAGACGAATTTGCTAATTTTATGTTTAATTTACTTTATTCTACAAATATCATTTAATTTTTTCTTTTATTTTGATCTGTAATATGTCTGTAAATCTTCAACAGTCAAAGTCATTTTTCTGCATTATAAATATTATCTAGTAATGTTTCTAACCCGGCCATTATACATACACATTACTTACAATTTATTGGATTTATCAAGGCACTTATTGTGCGTTCTTGTGTTACCTAATTCTTTAAAAGTACAAATAAAATACCATTTCACTTTTGTTGTTTGGAGTTTGTGTACCAATTTTTAACTAAAAAATAAATCAAATTTCACGTCACAATCATTTTGTCATGAGAAACTCTGCATTAAAAATTAAAAAGAAAATTGTTATATATTTTCAAAATCTCATTTTTGTAGTATTCTCTCCAATTTTATTCATTGTACCTATAAATAATGTCTATTTTTTGAAAAATGTTTCCAGTTTTCCTTTACAATTATAATTTTTTGATGGACCAGACTGAACTAATTAGAATTAAGATACTGAAAATGGTAATATTGTAAGCTACACTGTATTTTAAGAAATCTTTTGTGAACGCAATACCTGAACTGATATTTTTTATCAACTCAACACTTTGATGAAAGGAGTATTTAATTTGTACTTTTCTTACTTGCTTCCTTTTAATTTTTATTTTCCTTATATAGCTTTACTTACTCCACCCAAATTTGTGCGTTTATACATTTTTTGGTTAATATACCTTAAGCTCGTGAATTTATTTCAGAAACTGCATTAATTCTTTCGTCTTTATATAAGTTTTTGTCTATTAAAAAATATTTTGGTGCTTCTAACATTAACAAGTTAAATTGCTCATTTCTTGCTTTTCATTGAGAATATAGTGTTTTTTTTTTACACAAATATCTTCTTTTACAAGTTTGCGGTATTCTCTACCTTCGATAACAAATTTATTGTCTGGTAAGTTAAATTCATGAAATCTACAGCCTCAAATACGCACGAAGCAAATGAAAATAACGAATTCGACTTTCTAAACACCAATAAAATAAAACAATAAATAAATATTCAGAAATATATGTATATATGTATTTTTTGTTTGTTTATTTATTGTTTTATTTTGTAAGTGTCCGAAAAGTAGAAATAATGTTTCTCGTTTGCCTCATGCTTATCTGAGGCTGTTGATATCACGAAATTAACTTACCGTAATTCCCAATAGAAAGATCAATTTTGAAGTAAAATATGTTATATATTATTGCGTTGGAAAAAATAATTTATAGTCAACAATTTTTATGAATTTGACATCCGAAAACAATGAAATTTCTGACATACTGATCATTTGTTCGAAATAAAAGTTTCATTCTGCATTTTATATATATATATATATATATATATATATATATATATATATATATATATATATATTATATATATATATATATATATATATATATATATATATATTCGCTATTTTCTTTAACTATAAATATCAAGAACTTTCCCCCCCTGAAAAAAGCAAAATTTCGTAACAAAAATACAAGATTTTGGTAAATAATTTGCCTGAAAAATATCATTACTAGAGTAATCTTTAAAGAAATATTGTATATTAGAAATTCGAATGAATTATGTTTTCCTTCTATTTCTTCACGGCGAGTCTTCTAAGCTTTTGAATTTTAACAAGCCTAGCAAATTACTGGTAAAAAATAAAAATATTTTGTAAACAAAATTTTTAATTACAAACTTTAAAATGGGATCTTCGATTGTGTTAGCCGATACTTGTTGGAAACTCATAATAAAATTATATAAAAACAACACTATGTTTTAATTTCCAATATATTTAAAGTCACTTGACAATTGTTTCACCATACAATGGCTTTTTCAGAAGTAAATAGGAAAGAAAAATATTTAGTAGTTATCCTGGATAAATAGTGCTTAAAACTATCCTTAATTACCTAAGATTATGCTAATCATTTTATTATATTATTTACAGACAAAATTATTTTAAGAATGCAAATCTGTGGTACTATTTCCGAGAACTAATAAAGATTAAGTAAGGGTGAATGGTTTAAGTCTACCTGTTCGTTTAGTAATTGATTGGAGTTTTTTTTTTCCGTTTGTTAATTTCAAGACATTCAAGCAAATTTAATTTTTTAGATTTATTTTCTACATGTAGGATTTTTAACGTATCATCAAAATTATGGGATTCGTTTATTATATGTGTTGCGTAATATGAATTGTTCTTATTTTTTAAATAACTATGTTTATGTTCTTTAATGCGAGTTTCAAAAGATCTACCAGTTTGTCCTATGTAGGTTTTAGTACAAGATCCACAATTTAATAAATAAACTCCTGATTTTAAGGAATTCTTAGATTTGGTTTTGTTATTCAAAATTATACTCCCTAAGGAATTACTGGTTTTGAATGCTATTTTATTGTTCTTTTTTATTAAATGTTTGGAAATTGTTCTAGTTATTTTCCCTGTTTATGTGAGTGTACTAAATCACAAAAAAGGAAAATTTAGTACACTCACATACACAGGGAAAATAACTAGAACAATTTCCAAACATTTAATAAAAAAGGACAATAAAATAGCATTCAAAACCAGTAATTCCTTAGGGAGTATAATTTTGAATAACAAAACCAAATCTAAGAATTCCTTAAAATCGGAGTTTATTTATTAAATTGTGGATCTTGTACTAAAACCTACGTAGGAGAAACTGGTAGATCTTTTGAAACTCGCATTAAAGAACATAAACATAGTTATTTAAAAAATAAGAACAATTCACATTACGCAACCCATATAACAAACGAATCCCATAATTTTGATGATACGTTAAAAATCCTACATGTAGAAAATAAATCTAAAAAATTAAATTTGTTTGAATGTCTTGAAATTAACAAACCGAAAAACTCCAATCAATTACTAAACGAACAGGTAGACTTAAACCATTCACTCTTATTTAATCTTTATTAGTTCTCGGAAATAGTACCACAGATTTGCATTCTTAAAATAGTTTTGTCTGTAAATAATATAATAAAATGATTAGCATAATCTTAGGTAATTAAGGATAGTTTTAAGCACTATTTATCCAGGATAACTACTAAATATTTTTCTTTCCTATTGACTTCTGAAGAGCCATTGTATGGTGAAACAATTGTCAAGTGACTTTAAATATATTGGAAATTAAAACATAGTGTTGTATTTATATAATTTTAAAATGAGAAAAAACAGTGTTATTGTTTAAATATTGTCATAATGTTTAATGTACGATACACATGTTGCTTGGCGTGATTATTTACGTATATCGTACTTTTCTCGTTATATATAGTTAACATTTTTGAGATATTTTAGTGAAGTACTTTGGTGTTTTTTTATTTCTTTCTGAGCTTAAGGTATAATGTACGTAGAAATTAAACCACTCAACTAATTGTGCGTTTACACAAACTAAAAAATAAATAGTCTTTGTCTCAGCACAAAAAATATTTAAATTTATTTGTTAATTGGCTTCTGGACTAACTTGTTACAATCTTACTTCATAATACTTTTATATTTTTGTCTAATTTCTAGGAGAAAGTGAGAAAAAATCAGCTAGTGTGTTTTAACCGGATTTTTGAACCATTTTTAGTTGCAAATTAAAGGCAAATAGTATACAGTTATTACAATCATTTCGGGCAATTCAAAGGTAAAATTGAGGCGCAGAAAGTCGTTTCGCCATCACATCGCGTTTAAAAATGATATTGTTATTATCACAACTGTACACAAAATGATGAATTTCAGAATATTTAATATTTATAAAGACAGTCTTTCAGAAAGTGTTCATAATTTGTTTAAAAATATATTTTGACCTTTAAAAGTTCAGTCAGGCAGTCTTAAATGACATATCCAGAAGTCAATTATGCATATTTCTTAATAAACTTATTTAATATTTGGTAATTGGTTTAAAATTTAGTTAATTGTGCAAAGATAGATACACCAAATAATTATTTAGTTATTAGTATCATCATAATCTTATTTCAATTTAAACAACATTTTCCGTTTGCAAAATCATATTTTCAAGACTTTGCAAAAAGTTGTCACATCCAGGTGTACATCCGTTAGTCAGTATTGTTTTGACTGGTAAGGCGCAGACATTTCGCCAAAATTTGACTTAATATAACCCGTGCTTACTGTTCGACGGTAAACTAACTGACTGAATTTACCATCGATCAGCGACTAGTAAGCATTGAAATTGCTAAATGAGATTTTGACGAAACATCTGCGACTTACTAGTCAAAATATATCTTTACGCATTAAAATATACATATATCGCGTATTCAAATTATAAGATAAAATTCTTGAAATTTAGTAAAACACGCAGAATTCAAAGAGCCAGACATCTGGGCACATACATATTATTCAGTCACAAAATTAGTTATTGTGCTTACAAAAGTCGACGTCACCACACAGGCCACAATAATAACCTACGTGAAATTATATCCGTGATAACTCGAACCAGAATAAAAAAAAGGGTTTGCTATAACACCTAGTTTTCATGGCGTAAAGTATCTCATTGGGTACTATTGCAACTTGCAACAGTGATGATGTCGATTAGTTTCAACAAAACGTTTAGTATTGACGATTGAAACTACAGATGTTTTTATAGACCCTAGTCTGTGAATTATTTGTGTGTTTCTAACTCATAAATTTCTTACTTTATAACTTGTTACGTGCTCTTACGTTACTTGAACAAATGTAAACCTTTTGCAAATTGATATTTTATAAGTAACTATTAAAAAATAACGCCACAGCAAATTCCGCAACACTTGTTTACATTTTATTTCAACGGCTCTATTTTGAATTCACTTTTATTTTACCGTCTCATTTTTAATTATCTTCTTCTTATCTTCAAAATTTCGAAGTGACATATTTAAATTTTATAAGGATGTAAACTGCTGTAAAATAAATAAAGACCACATATACAAATTTACGATTTTTTATATTCACAATTTAATCAATCAAATTTTAGAGACCCTACGCCTATTATAAGTCTGATTTATTAACCCATTATATCCAATATATTATTACAATCCAATAATTTCCAAAGTGAGGTAGTTTTTGAAAATAATTTAAGGGCTTCACTTAAGAAAAGTAACTATTTACGTAGATCGTAAAGAAGCCCTTAGATTGCTACTAGCCTAAACAACATTCACACATTTTTTTAAAATGAATATGTGAAGCAGCATCACAGATAAAATGGTATCACAGCATTTGTTTTTAGTATCTAAAAGGTGCAGCGTTACTAATGTGAGATCAGTAAAAAAATATACGTAAAAATATGCATTCCTAAAGTGAAAATACCTGAAACATGCAGTAATTATTTAAACAAATTTTAAGATCATCAATATACTCAATGTAATTTTTTGGTCTTTATTTATTTTTTCGTTGCCTTTAGAGGTTCCTTTTTAATTTTTATTTAATTATTTAGGTATACTAATTTAATAATTGTCCATTTCACGCAAAACTATATTTAAGCAATCTGCGGATTTTAGGAAAATAAAATTTGATCGAGCGCCAGCTCAAACAACCCGAATCAAGAAGATTTCCAGACAAACTTTAGATTCTTAATTTCGATAAAACTCTCGGAAAGATTAGATTAATTATAGGAATTTTGTCTTTAACTGGACGATGTAGTGAAGAATTTCCTCTAAATTTCTGTTATTTTGGGGCATTTTAGCAATTGTAATCAATTTTTGACTCTATACTTTACGTTTCCAAACACTCACAAATTTTAAAGTAGAATGAATTTGTCAGAAATAATCTCTGTTTTAGTAGAACTGAATTGAAAAATATAGTTTAATTTTCTTTAGTTATTTTTTACTACTCAGTATATATCACCACTACACCAAACAATTTATTTTTGCACTCGACGCGCGTTTCGCTAACCATGTTAGCTTCATCAGGAGCGATGATCGACTAAAGCTAAACTACAAATCAGTTCTACCCTATTTATAGTTAGCCCAACCCTTGAATTACTCAAGCGGAACTAATGACATAGGCAAGGCCGTCAGTTCCGATCAAGTAACCAGTAGGGGGGACTATAAGGAATAGGCCCTCTTTCTTTATTTGAAACTACTTTTATATTTTGAAATTTATGATTTTGTGACATACTTTCGTATGCGTTCAACGATCTCCTATGAGATACATTTTTTATTAATCTTAGATTATCTAATGTTACAGTATGATCAGCTTTAAGGTTTAGCATGTTCGGCAAAGCTAGACTTTTCTGTTCTACTGTATTTTTTAAGTGTACTAAATGTTCTTTAAATCGCAAGGACCCTTTCTTGTTTATGCCAAAGGTATTGTAAGGAATTTGTTCGCAGATGATTAGTATATCCATTTTTTTATTTTGCCTAATTGAATATAATATTTTGTTATATAAATTTATTTTTATTATTAAGCATAAACCAAAAAGATTTGTCCTAGTTCTGTGAAATTGACATAATTAAACTAGGCAGTTAAAATTGTAGTTACTTAAAAAAAAAGTTAATCTTTTAGGAACTTTTACATCTTTAAATACTCTGTTTTCAAATTACGTTTTGAATAAGCAATGATACAATTATGGAAAATTAAAAATTTGTAATTGTATCTTCCACGTTTTGGAGTCTTTAATATAATGACACTATATTAAATGTTTTATTTTTGGGATCGAGGTGCGTTTCGCTAACTATATTAATCTCACCAAGAGTTATGATTGACTACACCTAAAATTTAACTAAACTATTTTTACTAAAATTATGATTTACTCTAGCCAAACCGACAAATCAGAAGCGGCTAATCAATTCCAGTCGAGTATCCAATACAGAGAGCTGTGAAGAATGGGTCTTACTTCCTTATTTGGATAATTTTAATGATCTAAATAAGCCGGAGAGCCTATTCCCCACCGTTCTGTTATTGTTTACCCTACGGAAACTGGACCTCGTCTATGATTGGGCAGTCCTGCCCGAGTCATTCATATTTTTAATATTAATAGTCTAGTTTTAAATCATAGTTTTAGTCATTCGTGGCTCCTAATGATGCTAACTTGGTTAGCGAAAAGCACATGAAGACAAATATGTTTAAGTATAGTGGTGATTACTACTATGTAATATAGAGCTTTTGTGTATTTTAGAAATTATTATAAATGTCGTTATATCGTACTCTCAATTTGAAATATTTGCGGTTATGTAAGAGAGTGAAATTGGTTAGTTCAGGTTATCAGCAGAACGGCATTGTCAATGGTAATAATAATTTTTATTTCTGATAAGGTTTTGATATCAAGAATTCAGTGTTTGGTGTATGTAAAACAAACCATGGCCTTATAAATTTCCACGCCCTTAATATTATGAGGTAGTGTTATTGTGGCTGTGCTAGATAAGTTTTGGATTTGATTCTTCTTACTTTGCTTTTTTTAAATAATTATTCTTCGTAAAATGTATTTTAGTGATAAGTTAAATATTCTAACACAGAATAAAGTTGCATCCAACTATTAAAAGGATATTTACTGACAAAATGGTTACTGTTATGTTTGGAACCACTAAATTCTTTAAATATGTCACATGTTAAATTCTTTACATTTTTATATAATAGTCCTTTGCATTACGTAACTCTTGTAAGTGATTTTTTTTCTGTTTAGAACTTATCCGATTGCGTAATATTATCGTTTCCATTTAATGTCTAATAATTTTCTTGTTAATTTTTATCGTATTTTAATAACCTATTTATTATTTGGTGTGCCTTAATACCCCCTAATTTATATAACTTAACTTACGAATTATTAATCTACCTAAATTATACATTTATAATTTGTGCGTTTAAATATTTGGGAATCCTACACAATTTTTTATCTTAAAGTTTCTTTCTCATTATACATTCATCCACATTGTAATAATACCTAACAAAAATAATATGATGTACTTAAAAAAATAAAGTCCCAATATCGCTCTCACCAAATAATTGGAAAATATTTATAATAAACTAAAAGGAATGTCAAATATCAGTGTCCTAGTAAATCGTTAGAAACACTAAAAATATAATTAATTATACAAATAATTTTAGGATTCCCACTGTAATCCCCACAATTAATTGTGCGTTTATTTTCACAACATTTGTTCACTCCACTGTTGTTGATATTTTGTGCTTATTGGGAAAATAAATGTTTATATTTATTTAGTAATATTTTAACTTAAAAACAACAGGTATAATTTTAACTACATAGAGACACTAGCGAGAGGTCATGAGGTTACATTTTTTTTGTATTCGTTGAAAGAAAGTTGATATATAGTACATTACTTATTTTTTAGATAGTTATTTCTGTAATAGGGAAACTTGAAATAGTTAACTAAACGTCATCACAAAAGCTCCAAAATACCCATATTCCATAGAATTGCGATTCTAAATAGCTTTGATATCTTCTTAACCCTTGATACATATCGAAAAAAAAATAAATTAAAGACTGCGGAGGACATTTATTACAGCAAAACTAATCCTTTTAAATGTTAAAATCTCGATTTTCCTATGTTTGTATCTCTTTTCTCACAATAAAGGACCCCGCACGTTTCTTATGGGAAGTACCCCTCGCTGAAATGGTCTGAAATCGATATATATTATTCCTCTCAAACTCCTGATTAAAAGTTCCCATGGACACAAATTCGGAAAATGGACAGGTTTTCGGATATCAGGGATACAAAGACGAGTTTCGAAGGTCTTGTCGATAGCAGCGTAGAGCAGTGAGGTTATTTATGCTACGATCTTAGGGGTACATGGGGCTATTTTTCGGTCGCTCATTCCAAATCTGGTGTCAAAAATGACATTTGACAGTTGGCAGCTGTCAAAAAACTGTCAACTCGCCTTATTTCTAATAAAATGTCCATCAGAATATACATCGTAGCGTTTTTACGGTCTCTGATTCCAATTCCAGTGTTAAAAATGAGATTTTCGACACCGAAATTGTTTTCAATTTGAAGGCATAGATTCAGGTCATTACGTGCGAAATCTACTACGTCCACGTCGTTGTTCCCGGGTAATGCTAAAAGTAGATAAAAAAAACCGTCTGCTATATATTCTGGTGAATATTTTGTTACAAGTGAGGTGAGTTGATATTTTATTAGTGGCTGCAAAGTTTCAAATGTCATTTTTGACACCGGAATTGGAATCAGCGACCGTAAAAACGTCCCAATGTATATTCTGATGGGCATTTTATTAAAAATGGCAAGGCGAGTGACAGTCAACTATCAAATTTCATTTTTGAAACCATATTTGGAATCGGCGACCGAAACAGCCCCCATATACGCCTGAGAACGGCACATAAACAACCTCACGGCTCTGCGCTGTTGCCGACAAGATCTCCGAAAATCGTCTTTCTACCCCCGATATCTGAAAAACTGTCCATTTTCTGACTTTATGCCCATGGGAACTTTTGATCAGGAGCTCGAGAAGAATAACATATATCGATTTCAGACAATTTTACCGAGGGCCACTTTCCATAAGAAATGTGCAGTGTCCTTTATTTGTCAAATCTGTGCCATAGAATTGTATTGTATGTACCTAGAAAAAAATTAATTTAAAGACGGCAAAGGACTTTTACTATAGCAAACCATAGCTTTTCCAATACTAGAATCTCGATTTTTCTGAATTTTTGAATTTTTTTTTATGGAGGTTTGGTGAGCTATAGCAGCCAAAATACTCAATATGGATCCTTCTGCTCGGGAGTTTTTTGTTCAAGATGGCAAGGGCTACAATATATCAAAAATCCAAACAATAGGCTTTAATTTTGTTTTGTGTTTCCATGGCTATATTTGTAGATGCAGGCAAAATCAGAGTAAATGTATGTTAATTTCCTTCTAATTGAGTTTGAATCTGAACAATTGATTAAAAAAGAAATTCGTTTATTTATTAGAATGCCTAAATATTGGTTACAGTTTTACTTAAGCCACCTGAAAAGTTGAGTTGAAAATATTTCAACATTTCTCATAAATGATCTTATTAAGCTGGGAATCAGGAGGTTATTAGATTCTGTATTATTTTTTGGTAATGAGCAAGCCCATAAGTATAACAAATATAGGTTATATATAAAGCAAAAAATTAAAAATATTTTAAAAACGGTTTTTGATAATAATGACTCTCTAAAATTAATTTGTATTACGATGTGTAGAACCACGCTCATGAGCTCTTTCTAGCTTCCTTTTTTTTTAAGTAGTAAATTTTTTTTCATTCGATCAACAAATTATGTGTCATAATACTATATATTGTGAAAATATGAAAAATGCGTCAAACTATTGTCTATTGGAATTTACTTTTAAATTGTTAGTCCTTTTACTCGCTCAAACGTTACTAAATACATAAAACATTGTAAGAAATTTCTCTTCCAGTACGGCGGATCACAGAGCAACTGGAATAAATGTAACACATTCTAACCCATTTTTTTTTATTTCTTGAAACGTTTCCTATTTTCAATATATCGAAACGACCAAAACAACGACAAAAATCTCGTTTCGCGATAGTTTTGGCCATCTCAATTATGGCTAATCATTTCTTTTCCGCCAGGTTATAATATAATCAATTATTTGCGTTATTTTTTGAGTATTTCGGAAAATGGAAAGGCTAAAAATTAAGTTTTATTCTCGCATATAAAATGTAGGAAGTCTATTATTGTTACTCTATACAAGGTTTATACGTAATATCCACGTTTTGTACGCACTTTAATATGCTAAAAATTAAAAACCATATGTATTGTAGCAGTGATGAGAAGTTTTGAAACTACAATTGGAAAGTTCGGTACTATAGTATTTAAATTTGGGAAAAATGTGTTACACAGCTTGGTTTAATTTACAGATATTACAGTTGCACCATTTTGGATATATATAACCTAAGTTAACAGTCTAATAGTTATAGCTGACTTCAATAACACGAATGGAGATTGATGAAGTCAGTTTATGCTTATACAGATAAGAAACCATCTTGAATTATTACTTTCAAATTTGTGAATGATAATTTCGTAAAAATATCAATTCAAGAGTTATTCAGCAAACACTAAATCTACAAGGAACGAAAAGAGTTATTACTTACTACATAACTATCGAGTTTCCTCATTTATTTTGGCATTAGTGCTTGTTAGTACACCAGACTTTAGATAACTTGAAATAAAAAATAATCAGAAGGTTTTTTGACTTAATGTTTTTTATTGTATTCGCAAATATTCGTATTAATTAACTTGAAAATCGAAATGATCTGGATATATAAGAGTTATTACTATTATTATCTATTTTTTCTTCTGATTATTTTTGTTTTTTTACACAATAAAACAGAAAGCCACTCAATACTAATGAGGTATGGGCATTAACTTGTGCGTATCGTTTTTAGCTTTGTGCTTTAGAATGACTACTTCCTCTCTTACATTTCCCTTTCCTCTTTACCATGTGCCATAAATATGTTCATCTTTTTTTCTGTAAATAGGTATTTTTTTACAGAAAAAGCTCTTTACACATACATGCGTGACGCACTAGAAAATTTTACAACAAAAAAATAGAATAAGTCAACATTATATATAAGTAAATTATAAGTTTTTTAAGTATATGGTATTTTTAAATTTTTTAAAACCACACACTTGTTTTCATGGTAAAAATATCCCTCAAACACTGCCAATTAAAAGTTATAATTTTACAATCGTTTCAAAAGCGTTTGTTATTTTAGGTACCTAATTATTACACGAAGTAAATTGCTTCCTTGTTAAAATTAATTTCAAAAATACAGTCAAATAGTTTGGATCACTGTATTACAAAGCTCATTACCGCAGAAATTAACTGTGATTCCTTTAGAACTGTGTGCGTGTGTGGTAAACTAAAAATAAGACTAAATTTGTTTTTTTTCCAATTATTTTTTAGTAAGTGGTTCTTCTGTCTTCCATGAAAACTTTAAACCTACAATAATTTAAATATATACTTATACACTAACGGGTTCTCTATCATGTGCTATATAATATAAATTTTTTGTTACACAATTTTACTGCCAATTATACATATTTAATACCGCTATGACTATTCATGAAGAAAAAGAAAACCCTTTTACCATTAAAATTTTTTTGTTAATAATCGTATTGGGTTCATTTGTGGGTACAAGTTTCATTAATACAACAACTATTATATATTTAATTATTATAATTTTTTCTAGACATTGATTTCAAAGTTTTGTCAAATATGTTAACTTTATTATCGAAATATTCGTTCCGGAAATAAAGTTGTGTTTCTCTGAACCTTCAAATTCCTGCAAAAATTTCAAAATATGAAAAACCTAAACCTAAAAAACCCATAAAGCTCATAGATATTTGAACGTCTGTGTATGCATATTAACCAAAATTAATTTGTTTTATGGTAATTGTAATGCAGAAACTAAGCAAACTAAAATATTAAGCAACATGCCCATGAATTATTTTGGTATTTTTAGTGATATCCTAGATATATAAATAATTTTAACTTGCAAGAGCTACTCAGTGTATATCACCACTGCACCAAACAGTTTATTTTTGCCCCTGACGCGCGTTGCTCTCAACCATGTTAGCTTCATTAGGAGCGACGATTGATGAGTCAATTATCACTCCTGATGAAACTAACATGGTTAGCGAAATGCGCGTCAAGTGCAAAAATAAAGTGTTTGGTGTGGTGGTGAATGCGTAGTATGTGCCAAAGATTCCACATTCCCAATGTAGTTGCAAGAGCTGTTTAAAATACTCTATTTCTAGTGAAATCGTCTACAAGACAAGATTAAATTTTCATTTTAGAGTTATTATGCGTTAAATAATTTTTAATAAACTACACATAGCTTCAGTACCTAGAATTAATTTTGTGGTCCAATAATCAATTAATAATAATCTTATTAGGTAATTTTCACATAAGTGTTCGTTTTTTTACGCCATATTGTTTCAAATAACTTTAAAGAATGAGGTATATTTTATTATAAATTTCTTCCACTATTGTTATTTTCTTTCAAGATAAGTTCGCAATTTGAGGTTTTCGAGAAAGATTTTATCAGTTCTGGATATGGTTTCTCATTTAACGGCAGAAATAGTTATATATTTATTATATGTATGAATTTAAGATATTAATGTGTATATGTGAAGATAGGAATTAAATTAAAATTAATTTATATAAAAATAAAAGTATTTTATTACTCCAAGATAGAATTCAACCACTGCAATCGAACACTAACATGAAATTTAGAGTCATAGGCCTATTCTAGATTAATTTTTCTATAATTCACGTGCTAAACTAACATAATATAGTACCTTCATATAGATAATCTCCCCAATTTTCAAATTTTAGCGTATTATAAATATCTTATTCTAGTCATATATTTTTTTTTTTGTAATGTCCTAAAAGACTTGATGTATTTAAGACAGTGATTATTTAAAATATACCCTTAAATAAGTTTATAAGGAACATTTATATTAACTACAACATGCGAAACAAAATATTTTCCAATGGTAAATAGTTATTTTATATAATTTAATACACATTTTTACATTTATTTAGGTAGTGATGGTTTAGTATGAAATAAAAATGTTTCTGAATTATTTTATACTAATAATTATAATCTACAATAAGAACAGTCCAAGCAGCTTTTAACTCACATATATAACAATTGTATAAAGTATATTATTTTGTTTTTTTTTTTGGTAATTAAAACGAAAGTAACAAGTATGTTTTGTAAAAGTCAAGTTCTTGAACATTTTTTCTCTTGAAGACGATGCTGCTAATTTTTTTTAAAAAAGGAATTGTCTGATGTAATCAAAGAATAAAACTTAAAAACCTCTTCTATTAAAATATTGATTTTTGTTACATTTTCATAGTATGAATTGGTGAATTAGCTGCTGAGTGTATATTGTCAAAAATTAAATATAAAACTACTATATTGTGAATAGGATGACTGGTGATTTGAATTTTCCTTACATATATTTTACAAATTTAGATATTAAAGTATAAAATCAAAAAATTTCATAATCACATACTTGCACATATTTAAGATAGGATTATATATTGAACAAGCACTATTAATATTCTAAAATTGTGTGGTTGTTCGACATTACTTGTTCATTTTATTAACACATAAATCAATATATGATTAGAATTTTAATACAGAAACATAAAATTGAAAGCCTTATACCTAATTTTGATTTTGAAATATGGAAGATCAGAAAAACCTTAAAAAAAATTGTAAATTTTTCTAGTGCATAGTCGTTTTTAGTTGTTATTCGATTGCTTTATTATGTTTAAAATACACATTATTCAAAATATGTCAAATAATGAATTTCGATACACAAACAAAATTTTGGATTGCGCGTTGCTTTTTTCTTGCATGGTAAAGATCACATTTTTTTCTATATTTGTTTTGTTTCCTGATAAACACCTTTTCATTATATATACATATTATACAGAGCATCTATAAAATTTTGCATGAATTCAATTGCAATTAAAACTTTTGAAAAAAACTCATATGATTTGTAATATAATTATATATATATATATATATATATATATATATATATATATATATATATATATATATATATACATTTACTTTTTTGTTTTTTTCTTCTTAGGAATGTGGTTCTTGATTAATTTAGGAATTTAGGTAAAAATTGATTTTGTTAAAATTCTATTTTCTGTCAATTTGTTATTGGTTTATTATCATAAACGTTTCGACCACACTTAGTTTATATCAGTATTATTTGCTTATCATAAAAAGGGGATTTCCCATCCTAATTAAAAGTTTAAAAAACATTAACTGACAAACCACTTTCAAACATTCCCATTTTTGTCAATAAAAACAGATTAAAAACCAACCATATTTGTTCTCTGCAGGACATACCTGTGCATTCTCTATACAGGTATGTCCTACAGAGAACAAATATGGTTTTTAATCTGTGGTTAGTGACAAAAATGTGAATGTTTGAAACTGCTTGGTCTGTCAATATTTTTTTTAACTTTTAATTAGGATGGAACTCCTTTTTAGGATAAACAAATAATACTGATGAAGACCAAGTGTCATCGAAACGTTTATGATAATAAACCAACACCAAATTAACAGAAAACATAATTTTAACAAAATCAATTTTGCCTAAATTAATCAAGAACACATTCCCAAGAAGAAAAGAACAAAAAAAAATCTAACACTGATTCAAGAACGTCTTCAATTTTATATATATATATATATATATATATATATATATATATATATATATATATATATATATATATAGTGACAGGTAGAAACTGGGCGATCTATGGGATCAATCATTATTACTAAATTTAGAAGAAAAATGAGTTTGTAGATGAATTCTGCATCACTTGAGATCCAAAACAAAAAGGTTTTGCAGTGCTGATTGTCATTTGTTGTTGGCTAGACATTTGAATTTTTTAAAGTTAAATTCCAATAGTCACTCTGTTAAAATATCTAAAACATATATTATAAAAAGATGTTTGGGATTTCATTTTACGATAATACGCATAATTTTAGATAGGAATTGGACAAAAATCGTATTTTGTCAGTTTTCGACTTATGATTACAATTTTTATTTTTTGAATTTAAAATATATTGTTGAGATTGTTATAAGGATTTAAACATTTCTTTTTTGATTTCAAGTTATATTTTACTTGTTTTACAATCAGTAGTTGAAAAATTTGATTTTCGTGAAACCGCAACTATCACACGGAAAATTATAGAATATTTTTACCTTATTACTGGCAGTTTTGGATTTTTGTTTTCTAAAGAACACTTTAATAAGTTTGTGGTTTTTTGTTTATTTAATTTGTAAAGTGCCTGTGATTTTTGAAATAAACACTTATGATAGTTCTAAATTCCCAATATATTTTGTTTCTTATGACACTTGTTTCGGTACACAGTACCTTCGTCAAATAATCCGTAACTAACAAATCAAATGTATAAACAAGTCAAATATACCTTAAGTATTACATAATAAACTCTAATTTATATCTAAAATACACCTATGGTGCCTAAACAGTATAAATAGGGTTTAATTATGTAATACTTAAGGTATATATGACTTGTTTATACATTTAATTTGTTAGTTACTGATTATCTGACGAAGATACTGTGTACCGAAATAATTGTTATACATCCTACAAAATATAATGGAAATTTAGAACTAACCTAAGTGTTAATTTAAATTATTCTGAATTTTCTGCAAGTAACGGCGACTTCAGTCGAACATATTTGTAATTTATATATTTTTTATGTGCTGCATAGTCAATGTCTTTGTTACATTTATTAAATGGTAATTCACCAGTTTTCTTTTCTGTTTTTGCAATAAAATTATGACGCTAGAGTGTTCTTAAAAAAAAATAAGAATCTCAAGCTACAGGGGAAAAATATTTGATAATTGGGCATGCGTCATGCGACAGTTGTGAAAGAAGTAAAACGAAACTTGGAACCAACAAATAAATTTTAAAAAATTTCTCTCAATCTAACCAATATATTTCAAATTGAAGAAATAAAAATCTCCTTACGATCATATTTTATTAGTCAAAAACCGATTTCTAAAATTTTGCACACTACTATACAATGTAGCACTTTTTCATAATAAATGTTTTCGATATTTTAACAGACAGTGACTTTTGGACTTTAAACTTCATAAAATTCAAATTTCTCGCCAGTAACAAATGACAATCGGCACTGCAAGGTGCAGAATCCACCGATAAATTCCCTATTTTTCTAAATTTAGTAATAAAGAAAAACACCACATGTCGCACACTTTCTACTTCTCACTGTATATATAGATGTATTGCAAAAAAAATAATAATAAGGATATGAATGTGACCACAAATGAATTACTTTACATATATAATACATAACATAAAACATATATTAAGAACAACATAGCCTAATTAATGAATTTACATCTTTGAAGTTATTTTGGACAATACTGTAGCTAAATTGTAACATTTGTGCAAATCTTTATAAACGCAACATATTAATTTGCACAAATAAAATACCATAATTAATTATAACGAAAATGTCGTCTTTAAATGTATACAAATTCGGCCCTAAAAGTGCATTTTGATAATATGTATTTACACTATATACATTTTTACAACACATGTAAAATCTAACGCACAGTTTTTTTGTTGTAGCACGTAAATACTCAAGACCCTGTACAACTAGTGAAACCAAAATATTTTAAACATTAAGCCCTGCAGTTTTACCTGATTTTTGCCGTTAAATAAAGAAAGGTTTTATTGTAAGGTGTTGCCCAGTTCTTAATTTAAAATCACTAAAAGGTAAGACAGAGAGTTCAATAAGACATAATATCTATTAACTTTCTTGACAACCCCCTAGACATTCAATTTAGTTATTGTCGTACTCATCTTCTGCTGCCGAAATTATTTTCTAAATAGAAATTTCGTAACTGTATAGTTTAAAAACGATAACTGGTGAATATGCGTATCTTTATAACGTCAGTTATAAGTTGAGGTAATAGTAACATCAACTTTTTAGATTAATACTGGACTACATTTCTAGGACTCGTTTAATTACATCAATCTGACGAAACTAAAAATTAAAATTTTACATTTCGGTCGAGTGTTTTTTGAATTCGATTTGTCTATATCATGCTAAAAAATAAAATATCATTGATACTGTTCTGTTATTTTGAAACGCATATCAAAAGTACGTGACTCAGAGAGATCATTTATTTAAATTTTGTGTCGGCTTTAGCATTAATACATACAGACGCAACAAAATATTTTGAAGACAATAATAATTAAAAAAAAAAAAAATCATCAATTATGAATACAAACGATTTGTAAATATGGCTGTGGCTGGAGACATACCCATGTATTTAGAAAATAGTCATAATAGAGAGAGATGTTTAGCAAAAAGAAATTTATTTTACTTGAAATTTTTAAGAACTAAACTGGTAAAAATACCTATAATTTGTTATTGTATTGATTCCTTTTTATTGGTTTTGCGAACCTCGTTTATTACTAAAAATTCAGTTACTAACGTCGGCTATATCCCCTCGAGTCGTATATTGCCGATGTATATTTTAATTTTGTAGTATTCGAGGCTATGTATTTTATGTCTAACAATAAAGTAAACGTCAGTACGGTGTGATGATGCCTTAATTTTTTCTAAATACTATGTCTTAATCCAGGCGTATATAAGTATAGTTAATCCATTATCGTTAAAAACTTCTTTAAAGTGATCCAAAACTTCCTAATTTAAAGTTTTGCCTTGTGTATACTAAACGTTAAGCTTTTGACTACGGGTATATAGTATATACCAAAGACGGGTGTTGTGGTATACTAAATCACGTTTTGATCAATTGATTTTGAGCCCTTTGTTGTTAGTGAGTTATGGTTATCCACCGATTCGCCAGTCCCTGCTTTGCTTCCAAGTATTTAAGTATTATAGTTGAAAAAAAAATCAGTTTTTGAACTTGCTCTTCTTCGATTGATTTCATTTTTGTATGATTTGAACCTCGAACTGTTGAATATCATGATGTATAGACCAAATAAATTTCTCTAACACCTGATTTATCAACTTCTGTCATTATAGTGTGTTTTCGGTAATCATCAAACTAACTAAAGTCTTCAAGTTACATCAATATATAGTTCACCACACCACACTCATGAAGAATGTGATAGATTGGCGAAACAAGACGAGTTCTATCAGGTGGTTTAGAAGAACATCCAAAACATACAGGAACAGGTGAAATTTATAATTCGAGACTAGCAGAACATGTTTGGTCTAGACACTATAATATACAGTGATTAGAAACTAAACTTATACATAAAAAAGCATTGAAAATAAAGAATGTTTTAAAAATTTACCTTCGATTATAAATATATAACAAAATTTTCAGTAAACCAAGCAAGATTATCGGTATTTGGCAGCCTTTATTTGTAGACAACTAGGAAGTCACAATCAATCGTACATACTAAAAATGATGACTTGGAATACCATTATATAAATTCAATATATTAAGTCTGACATTTTATATGCCCTTTAAGGTCATTGAAAACACACACTTATCGAAACGTTGTGAATAAATTTAAATAAATATAATGAAATTATGAGAAGAACTTTTTATTGGGAGATTGGACCATGTCAATTTGGAATAACTTTCAGAGGTTTCCTCTACGATTACACAAAACATCTCCAGGTATCTTTACTCTTGAAAATTATAACACTTAATTTGAAGAAAAGCGCAAATCAACTATTTAAACTTGACCAGAGTTCATCGAAACGTGAGTAAAAGTAATGTTCGTTTACCACCTGTGATGCAAACCGTAACTCGAGTCTTCATGAATGTTGTTAGGGTGTTTATAAATTTCGATTGGTTATCCAAATTTTTTCGTTTATAGAAATTTGAGATAGCACAAGAATTTTGATTTCTCTTACATTAACAATGTGACCTGTAGTCAGGTACACCTGATAATACAATTCGTTTCATTTTGATACATCTTTCGTGATCCTTAATTCTTGCTGATAGTTATATTCCCGTTTTTCGTACAGACACAGTACGACATGAACAAGGAATTTTATGGACACCTTTTGTTTGTAAAGGGATTGCGTCTCCTTTTACATTGAACAGAAGGTACCTATAGAACCCCATGTCGTGTAGTATGTGGTAAATCGGAAAATCTGGAGAATCAATATCAACTACAATTAAGGAACATGATAGATGCATGGAAAAGAAACAAATAGTATGATCAGCTGAGCTGAACATCGATACTCTACAGGTTATGCCATCATTTTAGAGAAATCAAAATGTTTGCTTTTAACTTCAATTTTAATAAAAACCAGTTTGGAAATCAATCAAAATTTACAAGCACCTTAACAGTATTTATAACAGCGAAGTGACAGTCTGCATCACATTTGGAAAATGATCATTATACAGGGTCAGATTTCAATAAGCCTAGGTCAGCTATAAATAGCTGAATTATGCTTTGTCGAGCTCATTCCATGTTCTAATTTTAATGAATAAAGATACCTGAAGATACTTAGCGCAATCGTAGACGAAACGTCGAAAAGTTACTCCAAATGGACAGTGACTAATTCTGAGAAATCGTGAGAGATTCCGTTCCATGTTACAACCTTTAATGCATTTTTAGGCATTATCTAAAACCCACGGAGAATATATTTTTGTTATTTTCTTGTCTTAATATTTTACTATAGATTTTTATATATATTTCCCAAAAATACGTGCTATGAATTTCTTGGATCAGTGACCTCCTGAGCCAGGTAATTTAAAACTGTGTATTATTCAAAAATCATTTTCTATCATTTTTTCCAACTTTCTTATAATTTTTCTCCTCGAAAATATAAATTTTCTTTGAAATGTTAAAAAAACAGCAAAATCAAACAACTGAAGAATAAAAACGCCCAGATTTAATTTTAGAAATAGATGGACAATTTTATACTTTCTTTTTCGACAGCACAAACTTAGCGTATTAGCCGCAGATGTAAATAAGATAATCAACAATAGTAAAAAACAGATATTTATAGATGTGTTGTAGGAATACGTTATAATATACGTATGTCAAGTGAATCTGGAATCTAAATTATTATTATTGGCAAAAGGATATCATATAGATACAAGGACACTCGTTTCAAGCCACTGGAATCTATCATGGCGACCTTACTAGCAGATAGGACTTTGTTACAAAAATACAAAATTACAGATCAAGTATAAAACTTGGAAGTCCAAATTTGTCCAAAAAGTTGAGGTTGAAGAATATTTAGACCCTTTAAATGTTCTTAATGTCATGTGCACGATTTTTATCACGTTCTATCGTTATTTTAGTCATCATAATTAATTCTAATGATATGTTTCTGATGTGATAACCTTCCTTTATTTAACTCGTTATGAATGAAATCAAACATAAAAAGTTCCTGAGTGGTTCGAAGATATTGATAATTATACTAAATACACAATAGCACGATGTGGCATGATTAAGCGTTTTTGAAGGCTAATTATTATCTACGACACACAACATATTATTGCAATATACAGTTTCGCACATTTTTTCAAATAGTATAACAGGGGACTGTAATGAATAAGAAGAGCAAATCCGCTCTAATTTAGTGTTAACCATATTTTCATAGAAATTTGAATGTTTTTTTGGTAAAGTGCCTTCCATTAGCAGTGTTCTTCAATCGGAATAAACAGACGTACGGTTGAAACCCGGTTCTTCTATGTGGATGTGGGCAAACACTTTTTAATCGGCCGATATTTAGAATCCTTTTCGATAATATTTCTGAGAATTTTATCAAGTTCACGTAGTTTTTTAGACTTTTGTATTAGCCAAGAGCATAAGATTACATTCTAAGATTTGCGCTGGTATGTTTGGATATTAGAGTAGTATATTCTTTATGATGATTGTAATAATAATACTTTTGAAAATCTATAATACGAGCGAAAAGTCTTTAGTACACCAGTATCAAAATATGCGACAGAAAAGCATTCTGTATCCAGCTTGGTGTATTCCGAGATTAATGTGTTCTTAATTCATGAAGATTTAATAAAAAAATTGGAACAAACAAATCGAAATAACAGAAGAGATATCTATTAATCAGTTGTTTATCAAATCCAAATCCAGAATTTTAATTCTATAATGTTCCATGATAAATATACAGATAGAAAATATCACTATGGTTTGATGATGCCGTAATTTTTTCTAAATACTATGTCTTAATCCGGACATATATAAGTATAGTTAATCCACTATCGTAAAAAATTTCTTCAAAGTGATCCAAAGCTTATAATTTAAAGATCTTTCTTGTGTATCGTAAGCGATAAGCTTTTGACACCCTTTTTTTCGATTGATTTTAAGCCCTTTGTTGTTAGTGAGTTATGGTTATCCATTGTATCGATAAAATATAATTGGCGTTTATTTCGGTTCCAATTTATTCGCCAACGATGGAAGTGGCACTGTACCACATATTTAACAGTTATTAGATACATACATGGAGAATTATAATAAATGCGATACTGTATACCTGCCATACTAGTAAAACGATAGAGAACAGCTTAATTTTAATAATAGTAACAAAAATTCCATCAATTACTACATACTAGGTTATTCAGTAGGTGATTTATATCTTTCCGGCTTATTAATGTACACCATTGACAGACACGTAAAGAAGGTAACTCTTAGCAAAAGGCTTTAACCATAAAAAATTCTTAATTTTTGCTTACAAATCCACTAAAATTTTGACCAATTTTAGTGGTTTCCAAAACTTATTTATATTACTAAATTTGTTTTCCAAATATTGTTTCAGAAAAAAATCACATTTTCAAAAGTTGTGTTCCTTTTTTGAATAATATTTTTTAATCGAATGAATTTCAAACTAATTCACAAGCATGTATTATTTAAAATTTTCTTATTTATGTACAGATAAGGCGATTAAAAGTTAAACCATCTTTGAATTGTTGTGGCTGTTACTTGATGGAAATTCATAACGAATGTAATGAAAAACTGATCAATTTCCAAATTTCCGCTTTAATTAGTTTCACTGAAACTGTATGACGCGTTTCGCTATACTATAGCTTCTTCTGAAACAAAATAATATTTGAATATTAGTGTTGTTACATTTATACAAATACCCTAAGGTAGATAGGTAATAAAATTAATACTAAATGCTAATGAATATTGCTGGGAAATCCATTCTGAACATTAATTGTAAATTGAGTAAAGGGGAGTTACCATGGGCCAGACAGGTATCTTTTTGTTCGTTTAAGATGATGTCTGAATTTTTAATTCTATTTATTTCTAAATTTTCTAATAGGTTTAATTTTACGCCTTTGTCTTGTATGTGTAGAATTTTAAATTTATCGTCAAAAACATGATTTGATTCTGTTAAATGATTACTGTACGCTGAGTCAGTTTTGTTTTTTAAATAGCTTCTTTTATTTTCTAAAAAATTCGGATTTTAGAACACAAAAGGAGCTATTTAAAAAACAAAACTGACTCAGCGTGCAGCAATCATTTAACAGAATCAAATCATCTTTTTGACGATAAATTTAAAATTCTACACAAAGGCGTAAAATTAAACCTATTAGAAAATTTAGAAATAAATAGAATTAAAAATTCAGACATCATCTTAAACGAACAAAAAGATACTTGTCTGGCCCATGGTAACTCCCCTTTACTCAATTTATACAATTAATATTCAGAATGGATTTCCCAGCAATATTCATTAGCATATAGTATTAATTTTATTACCTATCTACCTTAGGGTATTTGTATAAATGTAACAACACTAATATTCAAATATCATTTTGTATCAGAAGAAGCTATAGTATAGGAAACGCGTCACACAGTTTCAGTGAAACTAAATAAAGTGGAAATTTGACAATAACAGTCTTTCATTACATAAAGGTACTGATGCTTGGAAATTAATTCATTAACATTCCTCTGCAGTAAAACACTTTTATGTTTCTCATTTTGTAACAGTGTAGATATTTTTAATAATTACTTTCCATAAGGATGGATTTGCACACCACTCCTAACAAGGTATAGTTTTCTTTGATATTTAAAATTTTGCTAATCGTTTCTCTACTGGATATCTTACAGACCAAAACAAAACATCTAACGGCTACAACTTACAGAAAAAAGACAACTCTTCTTGCTTCTGACCAATAATAATTTTATCTGTTGAGTTTTTATTCTAATTGTAACTGTTTTGTTTATTTTCCTTCTCTGTAAAGATGAAATTATTCAAAATAAAATCGTTGCAACTAAATCAATTTCAGTTCATATTTGTTTTGGAATTTACGGTAATTTAGATTTAACTAACGCACCTTGCTAGGTGTCACCTTCATGCAAAAAATCAGGTACTACAATTTTTACGTAAGTTACGGCATGGAATCTTACTAATTATTACTTAATATTTATACCATGTGGAACAAAAAACGCATCTGGGACAGACGAGCTGTTAAATAGATCGTCATTATATTTGATTTATTTGTTTCTTTTTTGCTTGTTAATAAATGATAGAGTAGATAGATTTTCTATACGGTTTTATTTTGCTAATTTTTGGCATTTGGCAGTTATATGTTCTACGAATTTAGACACAAAATAGTTTAATTGGTTTTTTCAAACCTTTTTTGGTCCACTTAGTATAAGTTGAACTATGACCGATTGCACTTGTGTACCAAGAAACAATATAATTTATTTTTTTGTTTCTCTTTTGTATATATCTTTATTTCCTCTTATTTATATTTTTATTATTTTCTATTTCAGTATCCACATGCAAAATAGGTTTACCTATTTAGATAATTTTTAATTTCGAATCGTAGATAAAAATTGACATTTCTTCTACCTTTATTGTTCTATTTTAAAATTCAATCTTTTTTTTGAGAGGCAATTTCGATGGTAGTTTTTTTATTAATTAATATTTTAAGAATTTTGAATTTTACGGTGTTTTGATTCGACTTTATTTTTTAAACTTTAATTTGGATTTTTCTTTTGTTAAACTTTTTTAATGTTTATATCCCGCAAACTTTCTTCTTTAAAATTAGTTTTTTATTTATCTTATTTCCTGAGTTGTTTTATTGCTTTTTATCTAAAATTAATTCCGATTTCAGTAATTTTAAAGTTTTAGAAGCAGATTTCATTTGCTTGTTGACACTTTTTATAATATTTGCTTTAACAAATTTGTATTTAATTACTATTTACTTCCGTTAACAATTTTTTTATATATTTTTTTAATACTTGCATACATCGTTACTAATTGAGGTTTCTTCAATTTCTGTTTATTTTCTTCTTGTTAGTACATTTTAATATGAACTATTTGAGACATTATATATATATATATATATATATATATATATATATATATATATATATATATATATGGGACGTTCTTTGTCAAACGGAACAAGGCTCTGCCCAAAATTCATGTTGATAAATTTTAGTGATCTTGGGCTTAAAATGTTCGTTATTGATCCCTCTTTATGGGCTAGTGTGGCCTTTTGGAAAATTTCAAAATGGCGGCTCAATACGGCGGACCGAAATCAGAGAAAAATCAGGATTTTGGAGTAAAAAATTAGCAAAAAAAAAAATTACAGCCGATTCGATTGGTTTTGAGTGCAAATTGTTTGTAATTGATAGCCCTAAAAAGTTGGATACGTAGGTTGGCGAAATCCAACATGGCGAATCCAAGATGGCAGCTGAAACCTCAAAATCGTAGAAAAATGAAAAAAATCAAGACTCTGACTTGAGTTTTTAATACTTAACCTGATTATATTAGCCTCAAATATTGAGTTTCAATCACTCATTACATATACAGGTTATTATGAATCTAAAATCCAAAATGGCGGCTCCGATTAACCTCGAAATGTAATAAAATCGGTAAAAAACTGTGAAATTTAGGTGGAAACAGTCCCGAACGAGTATTAATGGCCATCTAGCGGTGGAATAGAAAACTTTTCACTTTCACGACTACTTCTGTAAACCGCTTCAATTAATATGAATACAAAATTTATTGTAATAAAATTTTCGATGACGACAAGATTTTCCCTTCTGACTCTTAAAGATATAGAATTCTAAATATTCTGCAAAAACAGTGAAAATCATGTAACGGCTCTTTAAAAATATAATATTCTTCAATTGTTTGGTCTGAAAATACCTTTTCTGTACACATATATTAATTAAAAATGAATTATTGAGATCAAATTTTAAGCAATTTTAAATAGTTAGTAGAGTTTTAGAAACTAAAATTCGGTTCAATAGACTTTTAATAGAGAGCACCATTAAATACTCTTTTTTTATTATTTGCGTTAAAAACCCAGTCATTCCTTGACATATTTCATAATAGTCATAAAATATACTAGGATAATCATATATTTTATAATATTTCCATCATAATATTTCCATTTATTATAACTATTTTAAATCTAACCTGTTTGTTCAATATTTATATGACAGTCATGTCACATTCTTCTGAAAAAATTCGTCAAGATAGATGTTGTAATCCCTTCGGTAAAGAAGGGCACAAAGGAAAAGATCTGCGCCGGGTTTCAAATTCATTTTTATCCAAGCATCCTGATATTTCTGAAAAAGCTGTGATTTGTACGAATTGTAGAAAGGAGAACTATAATTCCTCCACTACCACGAGATAACACGTTTTGCTTAAGAATTTCAAATAAATGGGTTGTTTGAGTTCATTTGACAGTGGGTTTTTCCTTACATAAGGCATTGCTTGACTCCATTCTGACTCCGCGATATTTGATTTATGAAGTTTGACTTCATGATACAGAAAAGCAATCATTTGACGATCTATGAACCATCGATATACTCGTTGGAGACTGTTTCCACCTAAATTTCAGCGTTTTTTACCGATTTTATCACATTTTGAGGTTAATCGGGGCCGCCATTTTGGATTTTGGTTTCATATTAACCTGTATATGTAATGAGTGATTGAAACTCAACATTTGAGTCCTTTATAATCAGGTTAAGTGTCAAAAACTCTAGTCAGAGTCTTGATTTTTTCTTTTTTTGACGATTTTGAGGTTTCAGCCGCCATTTTGGATTCGCCATGTTTGATTTCGCCAATCTACCTATCCAACTTTTTAGGGCTGTCAATTACAAACAATTTGCATCCAAAACCAATCGAATCCGCCGTAAATTTTTTTTTTTTGCTAATTTTTTACTCCAAAATCTTGATTTTTCTCTGATTTCGGTCCGCTATATTGAGCCACCATTTTGAAATTTTCCAAAAGGCCACACTAAACCATATAGAGGGATTAATAACGAACATTTTAAGCCCAAGATCACTAAAATCCATCAACATGAATTTTGGGCAGAGCCTTGTTCCGTTTGACAATATATATATATATATATATATATATATATATATATATATATATATATATATATATATATATATATAATGCATTAAAATTCCGGGTTTCAATCCGTTTGTCTAACAGTGAATTTTCATGACGTTTCGCCAAAATCTCATTTGGCATATGCTCTTACTGCTGCTGTTACTCGATACGGTGATCTTGCTGCTGCCGCTCGAAGCTAACTGAAAGACCGAAGTGCGGCCGCTGTCTTTTGTTTTTAAAGTCTTCTCCCCGTAGAGGTAAGAAATGTTACAACAGGACAGTCACCGCACTTCGGTTTCTCAATTAGCTTCGAGCGACAGCAGCAACAAGATCACAGTATCGAGTAGCAGCAACAGCAAGAGTACTTGAAAATGCCAAAAAGGTTTTTGCGAAACGTCGTGCAAATTCATTGTTAGACGAACGGATGAAAACCCGGAATTTTAATGTATTATATATATATATATATATATATATATATATATATATATATATATATATATATATATATATATATATTTTATTTATTTATATGATTCCCACCGTTAAACCAATTCACTAGGATTTGCACTTCAGCTCAGAATCAGAGTTAAAATTTTTGTACTTTTTCCCTTAAACGAAAATAAATTCGGAAATAAAGAGAACTTTAGAATTTTATTAGACTGTATTAGAATATTTTTCGGGGTTTTTATTCTTTTGTTGATTCGGCAGTTCATTATTGTTTAATATTGCGTATACTTTGATGTTTTCTTTTGTGAATAACAATGATGTATGTGTCGTTTTATTGTCTGAAATTATTTATTTTAACTTTGAATCTCATTTTTTTTATATACTTTGGGTCGTAAATCAGTAGTGTACAAAAAATAATTGGAAAGTTTTAGACAAAATCGTCCAAATCGCACAAAAAATAAGAATGTAGAAAATTTAAACACTGGAGTAAATTATTATCAACTTTTATTATTATTATTGTTATTAAAATTTATTTGATCAAGAAATGGCGGAAACGATATGTAAAGAATAACTTGAATTTTAGTCTTAAATAGGTTTTCTAAATTATTCATTTTTAATAGTGAGATTTACATCTTAAAATACGATGTAAATCGGTGCTCATGAAGGAATGCCAAAAATGATGCAGTAACAACCAACTCCCTATTCATTAGGATTGCTCAGATCGAGGAGACCCCCCCGGGAAGCTTGGCCGACAATTCATCAATGATGACTTCAACCCGACTGATACATGGAGGGAAGAGTGGGCAGCGACAAACCCAGACAATCTGCACCTCATATCAGATCCAGCAGAGCGCCCTTCAGGGTTTAACCTCCCCAACAGGGAATGGACGACGCTCAACCGTATAACAATTGACCACGACAGAACTCAGTTCTGGAAGTACAAATGGGGACTAGCTGGGAACCCTGGTTGCAGTTGCGGAGATCCCTCTCAGATATCGCATCACATCGCCATGGCCTGCCTCAGCAGAAGATATCCCGGCTCAATGCAAGAACTACTTGAAAAGGGGGCTGGTGCGGTTCGATGACTCAAGAACTGAACATCCATTTATGAAAGTTAGGCCACTCTGTACTTATAAAGACTCTAGTGTTTGTGATGTTTGTATTTAAATTTTTTTTACAATTTTATCTAAAAAACCTAAAATCTACTCGTAAAACATTTTGAACAGGCTTAAGGGGGGAATCTAATTTAGAAAATGATAATTTTCGATTGTTTTTTGCATTTTTTGATTCCTAAATATATGCCTAGAATGATGTCCTTAAAGGATTTTTAAAAATTCGATTTATTTCCATTTATATAGCTTGCAGAAGTTAGTCTTGGCGCGGTGCGAGATTTAAGCTTCAAAAGCATTTATGTTGGATATCAAACGCTCTCTTTTACCGCTCTTCTCGTAGCCGAAGCAGCTGCAAATATGGCTTTTTACGGCCATCCCCCTACCCTACACCCAGAGGTTGAAAAACACATTAGTCCTATATACAAAGACTTGTGAAAGGACGAACTTCTGAGAAAGTATTTAGGAGGATTCACACAGAACTCCAACGAGAGCTTTAATTTTACTATATGGAGATTAACTCCAAAGCATTTCAATTCTGGCTTAAAAGTTGTAGAAATTGCTGCATATATCGCTGCTAGTGTATTCAACAAAGGCTATATTCAATTTTAAAAATGATGAATATACTGGAGATGCAAATTGGTCGACAAGCTCGTTTTTTTGCGGATTCCATTGATCAGAAGCGAATTGAAAGGCAGGGTCGACGAAGTCTTAGCAGCACAAAGGAAGCTCGTAAATCGGAAATAATTGCTCAAAATGAGCTTTGTAAACAACCTGAAGGGTTACTTTATGGGTTTGGAATAGCTTATTAAAGAAAAAATGTCGTAAGTTTTGGATAAAAAAAGATGTTTTCATTACAAAAACTTTAAAGGCTATTTTCCAATTGTCATTTTTCAAGTTTGTATACACGATAAAAGAAGTTATACTTAACCAAATTAGATCTTATTGAAATCATTTTGTAGAGAAATAGTTCCTCTTCTATTTGAACTACAGGTGTTAAACTTGGATGGGTCCAACTATTTTTTTTTTTTCGATGTTAGAATTTTAAACTTTTGATCTTTAGCATTTTCTTCGAAATACGCGCCATTTCTTGAATTTTCGATTTCCGGCTTTATCCATAGCTCAAACAGAAGCTCTAGGTGTATATTTTAAGAGGAATTTTTCTTTTTTTTAGAATGAAATTGCAACCAGGACCTTATACACAAATGGAACCGTAAAAAGCGAGGTATCAAGAAGATGATATTGTAAAACACCCTGTATATGTAAAAAAATTGTGCCTTTTAGATATAAATTAATACATTCTGAAGGTTTCTTCCTAGAATATTGGACTTTTGTTCACCTACTAAAAAATTCGTGAAAATCAAGCAAATTCTGGCATTCTAAACTAGATTCCCCCCTTAACTTAACAAAACAAAATAGGAAAAAAAGCGAATTTTACCTCGAGTATGAAGATGAGAACCCCCTTTCACACTACATATTCATGTCAATTGGTCATAAATAGTATAGCACATAGTTTGGCTCAGTATTATTGTTGTATTGTATATGTTAGTATAGTTATTTGTTTCTTAATAATTTCTAATAAATTTTTGTCAAGTTATTGTTTAATATTGCGTATACTTTGATGTTTTCTTTTGTGAATAACAATGATGTATGTGTCGTTTTATTGACTGAAATTATTTATTTTAACTTTGAATCTCATTTTTTTTATATATTTGGGGTCGTAAATCAGTAGTGTACAAAAAATAATTGGAAAGTTTTAGAAAAAATCGTCCAAATCGCACAAAAAATAAGAATGTAGAAAATTTAAACACTGGAATAGATTATTATCAACTTTTATTATTATTATTATTATTAAAATTTATTTGATCAAGAAATGGTGGAAACGATATGTAAAGAATAACTTGAATTTTAGTCTTAAATAGGTTTTCTGAATTATTCATTTTTAATAGTGAATTATTGAAATTTTTTTTACCGGCTCCAACCAATTTTCCACATCTTAAAATGCGATGTAAATCGGTGCTCATGAAGGAATGCCAAAAATGCTGCAGTAACAACCAACTCCCTATTCATTAGGATTGCTCAGATCGAGGAAATCCCCCGGGAAGCCTGGCCGACAACTCATCAATGATGACTTCAACCCGACTGATACATGGAGGGAAGAGTGGACAGCGACAAACCCAGACAATCTGCACCTTATATCAGATCCAGCAGAGCGCCCTCCAGGGTTTAACCTCCCCAACAGGGAATGGACGACGCTCAACCGTATAACAATTGACCACGACAGAACTCAGTTCTGGAACTATAAATGGGGACTAGCTGGGAACCCTGGTTGCAGTTGCGGAGATCCCTCTCAGATATCGCATCACATCGCCATGGCCTGCCCCAGCAGAAGATATATCGACTCAATGCAAGAACTACTTGAAAAGGGGGCCGGTGCGGTTCGATGACTCAAGAACTGAACATCCATTTATGAAGGTTATGCCACTCTGTACTTATAAAGACTCTAGTGTTTGTGATGTTTATATTTAAATTTTTTTTTGTCCATTTGTTATACTCCTATTGTCGACCTTGCCATATGAAATACATATATATATATATATATATATATATATATATATATATATATATATATATATATTATATATATTCTGTATATTGTAGATTAGTATAAGGACTTCTGTCTTATACTTGTAGATTATATTGATTCCCACCGTTAAACCAACGTCACTTCACTAGGATTTCCACTTCAGCTCAGAATCAGAATCTTTTGTTGATTCGACAGTTCATACTTAAATCAGTTTATTCGTTTGTAAGCATATCAAATGTTTAGAAACGATTCACTTTTACAAATGTTTTGTCTGGATATTGTTTATCTTCTTTGGCAATTTTTTAGATAGTATTTTTATATGGATAATTTTTACTGGATGATTTCTCTCAAATATCATCGATTGCCTATTTTTCTTCAATTTTTTGTATTATTTTTGGTAAATTTTGTTCTGAAGTTCGTCGATTCATTGTGAAAATCCCCATTCTCTATCCTGGGAAAAGGAGAATTCCTCAGTTATACCGGGGAAATTTAGAAACTCTTAAACTTTGAAGTTAAAGTTTTATACGTTGTTTTTTTAACAAAAACCAGCCAACAAGAATAAATTAAGAAATAAGGGAAAATATACTTTCACCGATTTTTTTTAATCGTCTATTTGTCAAGTGATCAATTATTAACGTACTATTAGATGGTTTAGATACTTTAACAAGTTTGGTTTTAAATATCTTCCCATGATATTGATTAATTGTAATATGCCCATATGTCCTTGCGGAAGATTCCTCAGCCCTTCAAGTGTAAAAGCACTTTCCTAATCTAAAGAATAAAATATCTGCATTTTGAAGTACAAATAGTGTGTCTGGACTTCTTATTTTACCAAATCGTAAATATTTTGACTTTTATTAAGGCCTTGCTTAAGATTATTTAGTATAAGTATTTTTTAATTAAAAATGTCCGGCCATAAAATAGGCTGTTGAAAATATAAAAAAAAAATTGTATTGAAGATATTTTTTAATATAATTTATACGTCTCCACAGGGGTTTTCTAGTTTACGTTTGGTAGGTACCATGTGGTGCAACTCAGTAATTATTACGTGTAATCCTAGTTCGTCGTGGTTTTTCCGTACTTTTAATTTGTAAATAGACAATAATATTCGCTGTATACGCTACACTGATGAAGACTTGAATAAAAATGGAAACGTTTAGCATCACAAAAACGATTTTGATCATCCATTTCTAAACCTAACATGGGCACGTCACTATTTACAATTAGAACATAACATCTTGATTGGATAAATATTTAAAATCCTGTTATATTCTATGAAACTGTATTCCATAAAATCTCTCTGTTAAAGCATTTAATTTTCTAAAAAACGTAAAATCTACTCGTAAAATATTTTGAACAGGCTTAAGGGGGGAATCTAATTTAGAAAATGATCGATTGTTTTTTGCATTTTTTGATTCTTAAATATATGCCTAGAATGATCTCCTTAAAGGATTTTTAAAAATTCGATTTATTTCCATTTATATAGCTTGTAGAAGTCAGTATTGGCGCGATACGAGATTTAAGCTTCAAAAGCATTTATGTTGGATATAAAGCGCTGTCTTTTACCGCTCTTCTCGCAGCCGAAGCAGCTGCAAATATGGCTTCTTACGACCATCCCCCTACCCTACACCCAGAGGTTGAGAAACACATTAGTCCTATATACAATGACTTGTCAAAGGACGAACTTTTGAAAAGGTGTTTAGGAGGATTCACACAGAACTCCAACGAGAGCTTTAATTTTACTATATGGAGATTAACTCCAAAGCATTTCAATTCTGGCTTAAAAGTTGTAGAAATTGCTGCATATATCGCTGCTAGTGTATTCAACCAAGGCTATATTTCAGTTTTAAAAATGGTGAACATACTGGAGATACAAATTGGTCGACAAGCTCGTTTTTTTGCGGATTCCATTAATCAGAAGCGAATTGAAAGGCAGGGTCGACGAAGTCTTAGCAGCACAAAGGAAGCTCGTAGATTGGAAATATTTGCTCAAAATGAGCTTTTTAAACAAGCTAAAGGGTTACTTTATGGGTCTGGAATAGCTGATTAAAGAAAAAATGTAAGTTTTGGATGAATAAGATTTTTTCATTACAAAAACTTTAAAGGCTATTTTCGAATTGTCATTTTTCAAGTTTGTATACACGATAAAGGAAGTTATACTTAACCAAATTAGATCTTATTGAAATCATTTTGTAGAGAAATAGTTCCTCTTCTATTTGAACTACGGGCGTTAAACTCGGATGGGTCCAACTATTTTTTCTTTTTCGATGTTAGAATTTTAAACTTTTGATGAATTTTTTAACATTTTCTTCGAAATACGAGCCATTTCTTGAATTTTCGACTTCGGGTTTTATCCATAGCTCAAACAGAAGCTCTAGGTGTATATTTTAAGAGAAATTTTTCTTTTTTTTTGGAATGAAATTGCGACCAGGACCCTATACACAAATGGGACCGTAAAAAGCGAGGTATCAAGAAAATGATATTATAAAACACCCTGTATATGTAAAAAAATTGTGCTTTTTAGATATAAATTAATAAATTCTGAAGGTTTCTTCCTAGAATATTGGACTTTTTTTCACCTACTAAAAAATTCGTGAAAATCAAGCAAATTCTGGCATTCTACACTAGATTCCCCCTTAACTTCACAAAACAAAATAGGAAAAAGCGAATTTTACCTCGAGTATGAAGATTAAAAACCCCTTTCAATTGGTCATAAATAGTATAGCACATAGTCTGGCTCAGTATTATTGTTGTATTGTATATATTAGTATATTTATTTATTTCTTAATAATTTTAATAAATTTTTGTCAAGTTATTGTTTAATATTGCGTATACTTCGATGTTTTCTTTTGTGAATAAAAATGATGTATGTATCGTTTTATTGTCTGAAATTATTATTACAAGTTTTGCCTAGACTGTAAAAATTATTTATTTGCATTAAAAACTACTCTCCGTAACTGACTGTGATGTTCTTAACTTCTGTGTTCTTTATTTTAACTTTGAATCTCATTTTTTTTTATATATTTAGGCTCGTAAATCAGTAGTGTACAAAAAATAATTGGACTGTTGGAAAATTTTAGAAAAAAATCGGTCAAATCGCACAAAAAATAGTAATGTGGAAAATTTAAACACTGGAGTAGATTATTATCAACTTTTATTATTATTATTATTAAAATTTATTTAATCAAGAAATGGCGGAAACGATATGTTAAGAATAACTTGAATTTTAGTCTTAAATAGGTTTTCTGAATTGTTCATTTTTATTAGACGGTTATTGAAATGTTTTTTACTGCTACTACCCATTTTGAAATACGATGTAAATCGGCGCTCACGAAGGAATGGCAAAAATGCCGCAGTAACAACTAACTCCCTATTCATTAGGATTGCTCAGATCGAGGAAACCCCCCGGGAAGCTTGGCCGATAACTCATCAATGATGACTTCAACCCGACTGATACATGGAGGGAAGAGTGGGCAGCGACAAACCCAGACAATCTGCATCTAATATCGGATCCAGCAGAGCGCCCTCCAGGGTTTAACTTCCCCAACAGGGAATGGACGACGCTCAGCCGTATAACAATTGACCACGACAGAACTCAGTTCTGGAAGTACAAATGGGAACTAGCTGGGAACCCTGGTTGCAGTTGCGGAGATCCCCCTCAGATATCGCATCACATCGCCATGGCCTGCCCCAGCAGAAAATATCCCGGCTCAATGCAAGAATTACTCGAAAAGGGAGCTGGTGCGGTTCGATGACTCAAGAACTGAACATCCATTTATGAAGGTTAGGCCACTCTGTACTTATAAAGACTCTAGTTTTTGTGATATTTGTACTTAATTTTTTTTTTTGTTTATACACTTTTTTTACTACGTGTATGTTTGTCATTTACATTTGTTATACTCATATATTGTCAACCTTGCCATATGAAAATATATATATATATATATATATATATATATATATATATATATATATATATATATATATATATATATATATATATATATATATGTATATATGTATATATACTTGAGAATGTGGTTCTTGATTAATTTAGGCTAAATTTGTTCTTGACAACTTTATATTTTCTGTCAAATTTGATGCTGGTTCATTATTATAAACGTTTCGATAACATTTTGTCGCCACCAGTATTATTTACTTTTCCCAAGAACAATTATATTCGATAAAATATTTTTTTACATAAAAAATGATATTACTAAGGTACATTTTCGTTTACAATAGTTATTTCCTAAAAACTTACCTAAAAAGGAGTTTAAACTTTTAATTATAATCCCCTTTTTAGGTAAGTTTTTTAAGAAACAACTATTGCAAACGAAAATGTATTTTAGTAATAGCATTTTTAATGTAATAAAAATATTTTATAGAATTATTATTATTGTTCATAGGAAAAGTAAATATGATGAAGACTAAATGTGGTCGAAATGTTTATAATAATGAACCAACACCAAATTTAACAGAAAATATAATATTACCAAAAATCAAGGGACCACATTCCCAAAATAAAAAAGTATATATATATATATATATATATATATATATATATATATATATATATATATATATATATATAAATATATATATATATATATATATATATTATATATATATATATATATATATATATATTGAAAGTTTTTGTATTTTTCTACTGTTTTCAAAAGAAAATTTTCAGTAACGAACTCATATGCGAGGATTTTGGAAACAACGAACCATTCCAGTTTTCCTTAAGTAAGCCAGATTTGTGTAGATCGGTATCAAAATAAATTGAAAAACTTGGTTAAAAGTCCAACCAATGAGAACATTTAGTTCAAAAGTTTTAACAACTTTTTGTTGATATATTCAAGATGTCATTTATGACAATATACTTTGATTTCGGTAGAGTTATTGGCATAAATTTATTGAAAACTTGTTGAAACTCTAAATTTTTCTTATTTATGCGTATCTTTTGTCAATTAATCAATGAGAATTTTATTAAAAGATAGTTTATATCATATTTATTAGTTTTCTTGTATCTTTATTAGTGCAATCGGCCTCGGTCCTAATTTACTTAACATTAACAGAGACGTCAAAATATGTGATGAACATTTTTTTTAACTCAATAAGTCGTTGGCGGCTATGTGTGACTGTTAGCTGTTGTTTCTTGTTTTTAACGTAGCGACCTAAACATAGTAAACAGAGTTGAGCAAATTACCGGTTAGACAAGCGGATAATTTTTATCGGTAATTTTGCCATTAACTTCAGGTAGATTTTATAGTAATGAAAAATGTAAACTAACCACGGTAATTTAGGCTCGACCCTAAAAGTAATTTGGTGATTTTTACAATTTTTACATCGCCTAATGGAGTGTTAAAAGAAATTTTGTATTAATGTACATTTATTATACATTAAGGGATTACGCCAACCTTGAAATTTTCAAAAAATCGATTTCTTTTTGGCTAGATTTATTATTTATACTTTTAGGAATATTTCAAGCTCTACAAAATGGAATTGCAGATTCAAGATAATTTTAAAAAAAATATAGACTTAAGACGCGGACGTGTTACTTTTTTTCTTTTGCGTTTTTCTCATAACTACTTTTTTCAAACTGGTGTACAAAATATCTCGAGATCGACTGAACCAATTTTGATAAAATTGATACCACATATTCTTTATAATATTATCTTGAAGTTCACTTAAGGTTTTTTTCGATCGGATGCACTGTTAATTTTTTATTACTTTTTAGAGCTCGAAATTTTCGTGAAAAATCCGAGTTTATTTTCGACTGTCACTCCTACAAAAACATTCTTAAAATTTTTTCCATATGTGGCCACTTAGCTATGACTTTTCTTAACAATAAAAAATGATTTGTTTAGTGTTCGGACGATTGTTGACTGAGAAAAAAATTCCACCGGTGTAAAGGATTTTCAAAAGAGGGTCCTACAAGATGATTCATATCTCCTTTATTTTTTTTAATTTCTTGTTAAAACTATAATGTATTTGTAAAAAATCAAAATTATATATAGAATAGTTGCATCAAAAAAAAAATATATTTTATGTCTATTTTTCCGAGCGCTGAGGTGGCGTAACCCCCTAAAACAAAGATAATACTCTAATTATTTTAACATTGTATTTTTATATCACGGTGTTATTTCTATATAATTTTTGTAAGTTCACATCTAGGGCAGTCTGTTGGGAAGACCTTTGAGTATCTATAATGTTTCCTTAAATGCAGAGGCAGGTCTCAGAATTTTATTTTAAAACTATTGTTTACTAGTACTGTTTGTATAATACACCAATTCAATACTTTCGAAGGTTATAACCACAACATAAATATGTTACCTCACAGAATCATTCTACTGTTACTGTCGAATATTTGAGATTTAGCTTTTAAGTTCATCGAAAAGATCTCTACATATACAATTTATTATTACCTTGTTTAATGCTCTTAATTAAAAAAAATTCACATTCCAGAATGGCGATTAGACAGTAATTCTGTAATGTATCTATATTTATGATGGGCGCTGTAATAACTACACATACACCAAAATAGTCGAATACATTTAATAGATGAGTAAATATTCACATATAATTTACGAAATAATAAGGGTGAACAAGTTTTTTTTATTTTCGGGTGGATATTTTATCATCCATTAAAGTTTGTATATTTGTTTTTGATCCATGTAGGTTCACTGGGAGATTTTAAATGTCTTTTGTTTTCGATAATGGTGCATGGTGACACCCCGCAAATATATTATTTTTTTACTTAATTTTTAACCTTTCCTTAATATATTACAGATAGAATATTACTTAAAATTAAATAATTTGATACTAAGTTTCAAATTTAGTGCGCTGACTTGTGCGTTTTGTGGCATTGAACGAGCAATTTTAGAATTTAGTGTAATAGGACGCTAGTTGTGTTCGTTTTTAGTTTTGCGTTGTAGTACTAGCAATATATTAATTCTGTGGCAAGTAAAATAGTTCGTAAACCAGTTTTGAGAATAGCAATACTACATTATAAGAGGTTAAGTGAGTCATTTTTTATGTCAATTGCCAAAACGATCAGGAAATCGACATCGCCTAACACCACATATATTTAGAGTAAATTTTAAAATTATGTTTTTATTTATTTTTATTTATTTTTTTAATTTTGATATTATATTTTTTATATTTTTTACTCTAACTGTTGCTCGACAACCATGTTTTTTTAAATTATTTTTATAAAAATATGACTGCGATATATCACAATGAAGTTAGCTGTTCCGTGTTTATTGTTTTAATTGTATAAGCATTCTAAACTGTTTTTGAACAGGTTAGGTGGTTTATTTTATTCTTTTATATTCAACAGTTGTCATAGATTTGGCTGACATTTTTTTTATTTAATAATAATTTTTAAAAAATACTCGAAAACAAGATAGGCCCACAACAAAGCATTAGAGTTTGAGTTATATACTGTGTATTATATTTGTAAACAACGAATAATAATACTTTTGAAACCGTTCTGTCTCCTTATAATTGAATAACCAGGAAATTTGTTAGTTTGGCAGCTTTATGTAGGATCCAGAACCGGCTCAATTTTTGGTTTTTAACGCTAAATAAATAAGAAATAGCCCGGTAAGGAAACCACTAAGAAAATAGGTTTGTTTGTATTGCGACCAACTTTGGTTTTATACTTTATTAAAATAAACTTTTGGTTTCTTATTTATTATAATATAGTATAAAGGAATCAAATATTATCATATAAAAATTCCATCTATTATGTTGTGTTGGAAGTGTTCTTTCAAATTATTCCGAGACGTATATTCTATACAAATTAGTATTTAATAGTTAATTAAATTATAACTGAATTATTAATTAAAAATTAATTAAAATATCTGTCATGGTAGTGTTCTTGATTGAATGAAACTTTTATGTTCCAATTTTAGATACATATACAAATATATTATGGATGTTTCACTGGGGTAAAATCATTAGATTTGAAATGAGTTTTCGACCTTCAACTGAAAACTTTTATTTTTTAGTCATTCCAAAGAATGTTTTTAAAAATAATTATTATTTTATTTGCAAACTCGTAAGTATTCGACACAGGTGGCGAGAATTTAAGCCTAGTAAGAGAGTAAATGCGACTTGCTTGTTTGTTTGTTTACGTTTGAGGTTAGTTTTTAAATAAATCTAAATTCTGATGGTATTTTTATTAAATTTTTTAAAAGTTGTTACAGATTTCGTAAATAATTGGTCTGGAAAAAAAAAACTCACATCTACATCTGAGTATAGTAGTATTTTCTTGTTATGGATGTTAGTCGTGCAAAAGTGTCTGTTATGGTAGTGTTCTTGATGGAACTGAACTTTTATATTCCAATTTTAGGTTCATATACAGATATATTATGGATGTTTCACTGGGGTCAAATGATTAGGTTTGAAATGAGTTCGGGTTGGTTCATTTCAACAACTAACTATATCATTTCCTGCAATCCTATTTTTGAATCAGAATATTATAAACTACCTTCAGTCAATTTGACCTTCACCCAAAATCCTTTATTTTTTAGTCATTCCGAAGATTGTTTTAAAAATCGTTATTATTTTATTTGTTAACTCCTAAGTATTCGACATTGGCGGCGAGAATTTAAGCCTAGAAAGAGAGTAAATGCGACTCACGTTTGAGATTAGTTTTGAAATATACTCTAATTCTGATGGTATTTTTATTAATTTTTTAAAAAGTTGTTATACATTTCGTAAATAATTGGTCTGGAAAAAAGTCAGCAATTCATATCTACTTCTGAGTATAACAGTAGTTTTTTTATGCCTGTTACTCATGCAATGGTGTCTGTTAATGGATGTTACTCGTGCAAAAGTGTCTGTTATGGTAGTATTCTTGATAAAATTGAACTTTTATGTTCCAATTTTAGATTCATATACAAATATAATATGGATGTTTCACTGGAGTAAGATCATTAGGTTTGAAATGAGTTCCAGTTGGTTCATTTCAACAACTAACTATACCATTTCCTGCAATCATATTTTTTAATCAGAATATTATAAACTACCAAGACTTCAATTAATTTGACCTTCAACCAAAATCCTTTATTTTTTAGTAATTCCAAAGAATGTTTTAAAAATAATTATTGTTTTATTTGCAAACTCATAAGTATTCAACCCTGGTGGCGAGAATTTAAGCCTAGAAAGCGAGTAAATGCGATTCGTTTGTTTGTTTGTTTGTTTACGTTTGAGGTTAGTTTTTAAATATACCTAAATTCTGATGATATTTTTATTAATTTTTTCAAAAGTTGTTATACATTTCGTAAATTATTGGTCTGAAAAAAAAATCAGCAACTCACATCTACTTCTGAGTATAACAGTAGTTTTTTTATGCCTGTTACTCATGCAATGGTGTCTCTTGATGGATGTTACTCGTGCAAAAGTGTCTGTCATGGTAGTATTATTGATGGAATTTAACAAATATAATATGGATTTTTCTCTGGGGTAAAATCATTAAGTTTGAAATGAGTTCCGGTAGGTTCATTTCAACAACTAACTATACCATTTCCTGCAGTCATATTTTTAAATCAGAAAATTATAAACTACCAAGACTTCAGTCAATTTGAACTTCAACCAAAATCCTTTATTTTTTAATCATTCCGAAGGATGTTTGACAAATCACTATTATATTATTTGCAAACTCCTAAGTATTCAACATTGGTGGCGAGAATTTAAGCCTAGAAAGCGAATAAATGCGACCCACGTTTGAGGTTAGTTTTGAAATATATCCAAATTCGGACGGTATTTTTATTAATTTTTTTAAGAGTTGTTATACATTTCGTAAATAATTGGTCTGGAAAAAAGTCAGCAACTCACATCTACTTCTGAGTATAACAGTAGTTTTTTTTATGGCTGTTACTCATCCAAAGGTGTCTGTTAATGGATATTACTCATGCAAAAGTGGTAGTATTCTTGATGGAATTGAACTTTTATGTTCCAATTCTAGGTTCATATACAAATATAATATGGATGTTTTACTGGGGTAAGATCATTAGGTTTGAAATGAGTTCCGGTTGGTTCATTTCAATAACTAACTATACCATTTCCTGCAATCATATTTTTTAATCAGAATATTATAAACTACCAAGACTTCAACCAAAATTTTTTATTTTTTAGTAATTCCAAAGAATGTTTTAAAAATTATTATTGTTTTATTTGCAAACTCATAAGTAGTCAACCCTCGTGGCGAGAATTTAAGCCTAGAAAGCGAGTAAGTGCGACTCGTTTATTTGTTTGTTTGTTTACGTTTGAGGTTAGTTTTTAAATATACCTAAATTCTGATGGTATTTTTATGATTTTTTTTTAAAAGTTGTTATAGATTTCGTAAATTATTGGTCTGGCAAAAAGACAACAACTCACATCTACTTCTGAGTATAGTAGCAGTTTTTTTATGGATGTTACTCGTTCAAACGCGTCTGTTATGGTAGTGTTCTTGATAGAATTGAACTTTTATATTCCAATTTTAGGTTCATATATAGATATATTATGAATGTTTCACTGAGGTAAGACGATTAAGTTTGAAATGAGTTCGGGTTGATTCATTTCATCAACTAACTATATCATTTCCTGCAATCATATTTTTTTAATCAGAATATTATAAACTACCAAGACTTCTTAATTTGACCTTCAACCAAAATCCTTTATTTTTTAGTAATTCCAAAGAGTGTTTTAAAAATAATTATTGTTTTATTTGCAAACTCATAAGTATTCAACCCTGGTGGCGAGAATTTAAGCCTAGAAAGCGAATAAATGCGACCCACGTTTGAGGTTAGTTTTGAAATATATCCAAATTCGGACGGTATTTTTATTAATTTTTTTAAGAGTTGTTATACATTTCGTAAATAATTGGTCTGGAAAAAAGTCAGCAACTCACATCTACTTCTGAGTATAACAGTAGTTTTTTTTATGGCTGTTACTCATCCAAAGGTGTCTGTTAATGGATATTACTCATGCAAAAGTGGTAGTATTCTTGATGGAATTGAACTTTTATGTTCCAATTCTAGGTTCATATACAAATATAATATGGATGTTTTACTGGGGTAAGATCATTAGGTTTGAAATGAGTTCCGGTTGGTTCATTTCAATAACTAACTATACCATTTCCTGCAATCATATTTTTTAATCAGAATATTATAAACTACCAAGACTTCAACCAAAATTTTTTATTTTTTAGTAATTCCAAAGAATGTTTTAAAAATTATTATTGTTTTATTTGCAAACTCATAAGTAGTCAACCCTCGTGGCGAGAATTTAAGCCTAGAAAGCGAGTAAGTGCGACTCGTTTATTTGTTTGTTTGTTTACGTTTGAGGTTAGTTTTTAAATATACCTAAATTCTGATGGTATTTTTATGATTTTTTTTTAAAAGTTGTTATAGATTTCGTAAATTATTGGTCTGGCAAAAAGACAACAACTCACATCTACTTCTGAGTATAGTAGCAGTTTTTTTATGGATGTTACTCGTTCAAACGCGTCTGTTATGGTAGTGTTCTTGATAGAATTGAACTTTTATATTCCAATTTTAGGTTCATATATAGATATATTATGAATGTTTCACTGAGGTAAGACGATTAAGTTTGAAATGAGTTCGGGTTGATTCATTTCATCAACTAACTATATCATTTCCTGCAATCATATTTTTTAATCAGAATATTATAAACTACCAAGACTTCTTAATTTGACCTTCAACCAAAATCCTTTATTTTTTAGTAATTCCAAAGAGTGTTTTAAAAATAATTATTGTTTTATTTGCAAACTCATAAGTATTCAACCCTGGTGGCGAGAATTTAAGCCTAGAAAGCGAATAAATGCGACCACGTTTGAGGTTAGTTTTGAAATATATCCAAATTCGGACGGTATTTTTTATTAATTTTTTTAAGAGTTGTTATACATTTCGTAAATAATTGGTCTGGAAAAAAGTCAGCAACTCACATCTACTTCTGAGTATAACAGTAGTTTTTTTTTATGGCTGTTACTCATCCAAAGGTGTCTGTTAATGGATATTACTCATGCAAAAGTGGTAGTATTCTTGATGGAATTGAACTTTTATGTTCCAATTCTAGGTTCATATACAAATATAATATGGATGTTTTACTGGGGTAAGATCATTAGGTTTGAAATGAGTTCCGGTTGGTTCATTTCAATAACTAACTATACCATTTCCTGCAATCATATTTTTTAATCAGAATATTATAAACTACCAAGACTTCAACCAAAATTTTTTATTTTTTAGTAATTCCAAAGAATGTTTTAAAAATTATTATTGTTTTATTTGCAAAACTCATAAGTAGTCAACCCTCGTGGCGAGAATTTAAGCCTAGAAAGCGAGTAAGTGCGACTCGTTTATTTGTTTGTTTGTTTACGTTTGAGGTTAGTTTTTAAATATACCTAAATTCTGATGGTATTTTTATGATTTTTTTTTTTAAAAGTTGTTATAGATTTCGTAAAATTATTGGTCTGGCAAAAAGACAACAACTCACATCTACTTCTGAGTATAGTAGCAGTTTTTTTATGGATGTTACTCGTTCAAACGCGTCTGTTATGGTAGTGTTCTTGATAGAATTGAACTTTTATATTCCAATTTTTAGGTTCATATATAGATATATTATGAATGTTTCACTGAGGTAAGACGATTAAGTTTGAAATGAGTTCGGGTTGATTCATTTCATCAACTAACTATATCATTTCCTGCAATCATATTTTTTAATCAGAATATTATAAACTACCAAGACTTCTTAATTTGACCTTCAACCAAAATCCTTTATTTTTTAGTAATTCCAAAGAGTGTTTTAAAAATAATTATTGTTTTATTTGCAAACTCATAAGTATTCAACCCTGGTGGCGAGAATTTAAGCCTAGAAATCGAGTAAATGCGACTCGTTTGTTTGTTTACGTTTGAGGTTAGTTTTTAAATATACCTAAATTCTGATGGTATTTTTATGAATTTTTTTTAAAAGCTTTTATAGATTTCGTAAATTATTGGTCTGGGAAAAAGACAACAATTCGCATCTACTTCTGAGTATAGTAGCAGTTTTTTTTATAGATGTTACTCGTTCAAAACGCGTCTGTTATGGTAGTGTTCTTGATAGAATTGAACTTTGATATTCCAATTTTAGGTTTATATATAAATATATTATGGATGTTTCACTGGGGTAAGACGATTAAGTTTGAAATGAGTTCGGGTTGATTCATTTCATCAACTAACTTTATCATTTCCTGCAATCATATTTTTTAATCAGAATATTATAAACTACCAAGACTTCAATCAATTTGACCTTCAACCAAAATCCTTTATTTTTAGTCAATCCAAAGAATGTTTTAAAATTAATTATTATTTTATTTGCAAACTCGTAAGTATTTAACACTGGAGGCGAGAATTTAAGCCTAGAAAGCGAGTAAATGCGACTCACTTGTGTTTTTACGTTTGAAGTTAGTTTTTAAATATACCTAACCTAAATTCTGATGGTATTTTTATTAATTTTTTCAAAACTTGTTATACATTTCGTAAGTAACTGGTCTGAAAAAAAAATCAGCAACTCACATCTACTTCTGAGTATAACAGTATTTTTTTTATGGCTGTTACTCGTGCAAAGGTGTCTCTTAATGGATGTTACTCGTGCAAAAGTGTCTTTCATGGTAGTATCGTTGATGGAATTTTAGGTTCATACACAAATATAATATGGATGTTTCTCTGGGGTAAAATTATTAGGTTTGAAATGAGTTCCGGTTGGATCATTTCAACAACTAACATATCATTTCCTGCAGTCATATTTTTTAAATCAGAATATTATAAACTACCAAGACTTCAGTCAATTTGAACTTCAACCAAAATGTTTTATTTTTTTAGTCATTCCGAAGAAAGTTTTAAAAATCGTTATTATTTTATTTGCAAACTCCTAAGTATTCGACATTGATGGCGAGAATTTAAGCCTAGAAAGAGAGTAAATGCGACTCACGTTTGAGGTTAGTTTTGAAATATACCCAAATTCTGATGGTATTTTTATTGATATTTTTTAAAAGTTGTTATACATTTCGTAAATAATTGGTCTGGAAAAAAGTCAGCAACTCACATCTACGTCTGAGTATAACAGTAGTTTTTTATGGCTCTTACTCATCCAAAGGTGTCTGTTACTGGATGTTACTCGTGCAAAAGTGTCTGTTATGGTAGTATTCTTATTGAAATTGAACTTTTATGTTCTAATTTTAGGTTCATATACAAATATAATAATAGATGTTTCACTGGGGTAAAATCATTAGGTTTGAAATGAGTTCCGGTTGGTTCATTTCAACAACTAACTATATCATTTCCTGCAGTCATATTTTTAAATCAGAATATTATAAACTACCAAGACTTCAGTCAATTTGACCTTCAACCAAAATGTTTTATTTTTTAATCATTCCGGAGAATGTTTTAAAAATCGTTATTATTTTATTTGTAAACTCCTAAGTATTCGACATTGGTGGCGAAAATTTAAACATAGAGAAAGAGTAAATGCGACTCACGTTTGAAGTTAGTTTTGAAATATACCCAAATTCTGATGGTGTTTTTATTGATTTTTTTAAAAGTTCTTATACATTTCGTAAACAATTGGTCTGGAAAAGTCAGCAACTTACATCTAGTTCTGAGTATAACAGTATTTTTTTTTATGGCTGTTACTCGTGCAAAGGTGTCTCTTAATGAATGTTACTCGTGCAAAAGTGTCTGTCATGGTAGTATCGTTGATGGAATTGAACTTTTATGTTCCAATTTTAGGTTCATACACAAATATAATATGGATGTTTCTCTGGGGTAAAATTATTAGGTTTGAAATGAGTTCCGGTTGGTTCATTTCAACAACTAACATATCATTTCCTGCAGTCATATTTTTAAATCAGAATATTATAAACTACCAAGACTTCAGTCAATTTGACCCTCAACCAAAATGTTTTATTTTTTAGTCATTCGAAGAATATTTTAAAAATCGTTATTATTTTATTTGTAAACTCCTAAGTATTCGACATTGATGGCGAGAATTTAAGCCTAGAAAGAGAGTAAATGCGACTCACGTTTGAGGTTAGTTTTGAAACATACCCAAATTCTGATGGTATTTTTATTAATTTTTTTAAAAATTGTTATACATTTCGTAAATAATTGGTCTGGAAAAAACTCAGCAACTCACATCTACTTCTGAGTATAACAGTAGTTTTTTTTATGGCTGTTACTCATGCAAAGGTGTCTGTTAATGGATGTTGCTCGTGCAAAAGTGTCTGTTATGGTACTATTCTTGATGAAATTGAACTTTTATGTTCCAATTTTAGGTTCATATACAAATATAACATGGATGTTTCTCTGGGGTAAAATCATTAGGTTTGAAATGAGTTCCGGTTGGTTCATTTCAATAACTAACTATACCATTTCCTGCAATCATATCTTTTAATCAGAATATTATAAACTACCAAGACTTCAGTCAATTTGACCTTCAGCCAAAATGTTTTATTTTTTAGTCATTTCGAAGAATGTTTTAAAAATCGTTATTATTTTATTTGTAAACTCCTAAGTATTCGACATTGGTGGCGAGAATTTAAGCCTAGAAAGAGAGTAAATGCGACTCACCTTTGAGGTTAGTTTTGAAACATACACAAATTCTGATGGTATTTTTATTAATTTTTTTAAAAGTTGTTATACATTTCGTAAATAATTGGTCTGGAAAAAAGTCAGCAGCGCACATCTACTTCTGAGTATAACAGTAGTTTTTTTTATGTCTGTTACTCATGCAAAGGTGTCTGTTAATGGATGTTACTCGTGCAAAAGTGTCTGTCATGGTAGTATTCTTTTATGTTTCAATTCTAGGTTCACATACAAATATAATATGGATGTTTCACTGGAGTAAGATCATTAGGTTTGAAATGAGTTCCGGTTGGTTCATTTCAACAACTAACTATATCATTTCCTGCAGTCATATTTTTAAATCAGAATATTTTAAACTATGAAGACTTCAGTCAATTTGACCTTCAACCAAAATCCTTTATTTTTCAGTCATTCCGAAGAATTTTTTAAAAATCGCTATTATTTTATTTGCAAACTCCTAAGTATTCGACATTGGTGGCAAAAATTTAGGCCTAGAAAGCGAGTAAATGCGACTCGCTTGTTTGTTTGTTTACGTTTGAGGTTAGTTTTTAAATATACCCAAATTCTGATGGTATTTTTATTAATTTAAACTTAATTTTCTGTGTTATTCTTTCGGATTCTTCTAAGCTCGTTAATTTTTGGTTCGATGGACTGTACTCTTTGCTCAAAACATCTTCATCACTCAAGCGAAAATCATTTGATTCAGTTGATTCGTCATCATTATCAAACACTTCTAACTTTTGTTCCTCATCTTCCTTTTGATTACCTTTTGCTTCAACTATTGTCGGCTTTAGGTCATCTTCCATACTACCAATATTTTTAGTGCTAACTTTCTTTTTCGGAAGAATATTTAATTCATCAGTATTTACACTTCATTCTCATAATCTAAAAGTATCAGTTATTTGTATTTCTTCGCTTTTATCATTAACGGGCAATTCATTTATATCAGTCTGTGTTTTATTTCTCGACTTCTTTTTCAATATTTTATCGATATTACCAAAAGATGGACTAGGTTCATATTCTTCTTTATGTATATCCAGTTTTTCTTTAAGGTCCACTTTATTTTTATTAGATGTCAGCTTTGAATATAATTTAGTTTTAGCTTTTTTATCAACATTGTCACCAGGCTGTTTGATTTTAAAGTTTTCTTCATCTTCCACAACTAATTTTGTTTCAAAATTCTCATTATTTTTAGTATTATAAAATCGTTTCGATAATATTCTGGTTTTTGGTTTTTTGTTGGTATAATCAGCAGATTCTTTGGTTTTATATTGTTCTTCATCGTCTCCCACCTCCAATTTTGTGTCAAAGTTATTATGATCTTTAGCGTTGTAAGAAAATTTTGGCAATATTTTCGTTTTGGGTTTTTTGTCACCACTATTGTTATAGATTTCGTAAATAATTGGTCTGAAAAAAAGTCAACAACTCACATCTACTTCGGAGTATAATAGTAGTTTTTTGATGGATGTTTATCAGACAAAGGTGTCTATTATGGTAGTGTTCCTGATGGAATTGAACTTTTATGTTCCAATTTTCGGTTCATATACAAATATATTATGGATGTTTCACTGGGGTAAGATGATTAGGTTTGAAATCAGTTCGGGTTGGTTCATTTCAATAATTAACTATACCATTTCCTGGAATCATATTTTTTAATCAGAATATTATAAACTACCAAGCCTTCAGTCTTGTGATGTGATGTTACTTGTGAAAAGGTGTCGGTCGCATTATTTATTTTAATTGTTTTCATTAACCAGAAAACCAGCTTTAAAGTAAAAATTTACATTTACCCTATTTCCTTCATGCTTAAAATCATCAGCCCCCTCGGTCGTTGAATATGCAGTGAGTAACAAACTATAAAAAATTAGAGAGATTCGTCGCATTCCGGCTAATTATTTTGTATTGCACTTACTGTACTTTCCGGTATTTGTATAAGTAATAGCTGGATATTAAACACTCTTTTTAATAATAATGAAACCTTGTTGACCTACAGCATACAAACATTTTTTAACAATTAACAGCAGTGTAAGGAGCACAAAAATCTTTTAATTTGTCAATATAATACACAGTATATACTATCTGAAAAAACAATTAGACAGTTTTTGTAAATAGGTAAATAGGTGTATTTCATGAAGAAATAATTTCCATGTTTGAGACGAAAGTACGTTGTTTTGTAAAATTTGGGAAGATTTACGTGTCATTTTTTTTATTAAAAAAAATATATTTTTTCGATAGGATGTCTTTATTTTTTGAATTTAATGTAGATTTGGTTTTTTGAGAACTCTTTTTAAGTTTCAATATTATTTAGTAATAGATTCCGAAAAAAATATAATTTTTTCATTTTTGATTTTACTTAGTATTTTTGAATTTTGAAAAAATTGGTGGAAGAAACCACACCTACAAATTTTAATTTGGTATTGCTTAATTCGTATTCTTCCTGGTTTTTAAATGAGTTTTTTGGAGCTGTATTAGCTCTGGGTATTTTAGAATCTATATTCCTTCAGTGATATACCTGTCATATCAAAAAACTGGGTGTAAGTGTTTCTTTTTTGACTTCCTAAATTCATATTATTTGGATATTTTAAGTTGAAAGTTTCTAATTTTACTTGCAACAGAAATTAAGATTCAATATCGCTAGTACCAGTTTTATTCGTTAGGGGGCATTTCCAGTAATATTAAAGTATTTATACATGTTAACTAAATATATCTTGAATCAAAGGACTCTGAAAAACGTCCACATATTATCCATACTTGTAGACTAGCAAGTTAACTTTTTTAGAGTGTATTTGATAAACCTTTCTCATTTCCAAAAGCTGTTTTAAAATTTTTTGAGTTTCATATTTGTTAACATTACTGGAGATGATTTTTCGTTTAAAAATTGTCATCATCTGGTTTATATCGGGGCCATATTTTCTTCTTAAAATCGACATAAAAAAAAATCAAAACAGTCACAGCAATTATTGTCAAAAAAATTATTGTCTCCTAATCCCTAACAAACCAAATTTTTGACTTACGAATTAAACTCTTCCGAAAATCAAAAAAAAAAGAAGAAAAAGGGTAAATAAAAATAACAACAAATCAAAATTAATTTTGACAAAACATAATGTTTATTTCTTGCTTCATTACTATTTAATAATTTATAAAATAATAACACAAAAGGAAAGAATTTTAAAAATAAATAAAATACGGTAATAGCGTAGTGCTAAATCAAAATAAAATAAAGAAAAATATTGTTTATGTACAAAAAAGAGAATAAAGCTTCTTATAAATGTTAACTAAAACTATAACTCTTCAGTATGCGTAAATACTTCGTTATTAAACTTCATTTGTATAAAACAATCAACATATTTTTTTCAAAATTGGAATATAATTTTAACACAACATACCACCTATATAAATTTGAATTAATACAAAATGTCAGTCTCCAGATTGGCAAAATACGCACCAAGTTCATTTAGATATCTAAAACCACCTAACATTGATAAAACTTCTCTTTTGATACATGTAAATGGGTTTTGTCTATTGTTAAGCAATTTTTTTATCCCTTTTTGGGTTTATTTCTTTGTTCTTCACATCCAAATTGAAAAAATTTATGGCTCTGTCAACATAATCCTAGATAAATTTTCTGTACAATAGAAAAAAATATTGAGATGTGAAAAGCAAAAAAAAAGAGTAACATTGTCAAGATAAAAATAGTAAATAGTATAGTGTCAACACAAATACAAAACAAAAATCAGTTTTGAAACAGGAAAAATAGCTAGTGCGATAACTAGGTAAAGCCCTATATACTTATATTAGAATATACATGTGACTTAAAGCTATACAGAAGATCTAGTGTAAAATTATCAGTTTATTTTAGACTTAATATGCCAATTCTATAATATTCTATCAACTCACTACCTGATAGCATGAACACGAAGCTTTACAAAATAAAATTTAGGAAAAAATTGTTTTTATCCTGTCCTAATCTGTTCTAGTGCCACTTGTAGTCTCTATTTTTACAATAAATGCAATAAAGACACCCTGTAATTAAACTAAGCATTGTTATTTTAATTTAGGGTGCGGATCATACTGGAAAGTTAGATCCGATAAGCTAGGTGCGGGAGAAGCTGCCGTATCTTAAATGATGTAAATGTTAATGATTTGGAGATCATTTCTAATCAAAAATAAATAATGAAGCTTTTCTAGTGTCAGAAGCTTTACATATACTTCGTTAACAAAAGTCCCAAAAAGTGTTTGGGGTGGAATTTCTGTAGATAATCTAAATTCTTCCAAAATTTGTACTTTAAGACTTTCTATTCGCCTATTTAAGGATTTCTCAGCTCAATCTACATATAAATATATTTGTTTTTTTATCTCCGAACTTCTATTTTAAGATTTTAATTTGTTCTTGTATTAACTATATTTAGCTTCGAAACATATTTGTGAATTTTATGTCATTCCACTGCTAAAATGTTCTAATAAATCACCCAAAGTTTTGCGATATTTCATTAAACCCTCATCTCACAAAACGTTTCACCTATTGTCAAAATAGTAATTTGAGAAAATTTAGATTAAAATTGAAAACTGCATTTTTTCACCAGAGTCAAAAGCTCGAGAGCTCTGCATTATGTTTTCTCCAGTCAAAGTGACAATTTTTTGAATTTTGAGATGCAGTTAGCAGCATTCGATTGACAAAATATTGGAGTTACTTGAATTGGAAAAAGAAACTATTTTTTTAAAGATATCTACAGAGCCAGATGCTCGCGATCACAGTATTGCAGTTTCTCTTGTCAAAATGACAGTTTTTGAATTTTAAGATGAAGTTGACAGCATTCGAGTCATATAATATTTCCGTTACTTTGACTAAAAGAGATAAATCATTTCTTTTTTAAAGATTTTGAGAGAGCCATAAGCTTGCGCTCACTGCATTACATTTTCTCTTATCACAACGACAATTTTTTGAATTTTGAAATGCAGTCATTCGGTTCAGAAACCATTAAAGTTGCATGGACTAGAAAAAATTAATCAAATCTTAGAGATTTTTACAGAACCACACGCTCGCGACCACTATGTTACATTTTCTCTTGCCAAAATAACAGTTTTTTGAATTTTGAGATTACGTTGACAGCATTCGACTCATACAACACTGGCGTTACTTGGGCTAAAAGAAATAAATCAATTCTTCAAAGATTGTTGTATAGCTACAAGCTTGCGCCCACTGCATTACATTTTCTCGTGCTACAACGACAATTTTTTGAATTTTAAGATGCAGTTAGCAATATTTGATTCAGGAAACATTAAAGTTACATGAAATAGAAAAAATTAATCACGCTCGCAATCGTTGCATTACGTTTACCCCTGCGAAAGCCACAATTTTTTGAATTTTACGTTGGGGCTACTTAAACTAGAAAAGTAACATCAAATTTTTAAAGTACCGTTAAATACACATTAAAATGGTTTTAGAGTGGTAAACAGAAAATTCAGATAATTTTCCTGAGCCTCCATGTTCATTTTAAACAAGAAGACTAGTACTCAGTATATATTGCCACTACATCAAACACTTTATTTTTTCACTCGACGCGCGTTTCGCTAACCATGTTAGCTTCATCAGGAGCGATGATTGACTAAAGGTAAACTACAAATCTACCCTGTTTATACTTAGCCTAACCCTTGAATTTACCCAGGCGGAACTAATGGCATACACGAGGGCATCAGTTCCAGTCAAGTAGCCAGTAGAGTAAGGAATAGGCCCTCTGTCTTTATTTAAACTACTTTTACATTTTATAATTTCCATGCTTTCGTATGCGTTCAACAATCTCCTATGAGATACATTTTTTATTAATCTTAAATTATCTAATCTTACAATATGATCAGCTTCAAGGGCATGTTCGGCAATGCTAGACTTTTCTGTTCTACAGTATTTTAAGTGTGCTTAAATTATGTTTTAATTAACCTTTTAGTTTGCCCAACATACTTTTTGTCACAATCATTACAACTAATTTCATAAATTCCACTTTTCTCATAATTAGGAATCTTATCTTTGGGATTTCCTAAGATATTCCTCAGATTGTCTGATGACTTGTAGACTAAGGTGAGGCCTACCTTATTAAATACCTTATTGAGTCCCTTGCTATATTTCGGATTATATGGTATGGAGACATACTTGGTGTTATTTCTTCGCGTGTAAAAAAGATGGAATTCTGAATATTTTACCTGAACTGTCTATTTTTTACACGCGAAGAAAATAACACCAAGTATGTCTCCATACCATATAATCCGAAATATAGCATGGGACTCAATAAGGTATTTAATAAGGTAGGCCTCACCTTAGTTTATAAGTCATCAGACAATTTGAGGAATATCTTAGGAAATCCCAAAGATAAGATTCCTAATTGTGAGAAAAGTGGAATTTATGAAATTAGTTGTAATGATTGTGACAAAAAGTATGTTGGGCAAACTAAAAGGTCAATTAAAACACGATTTAAAGAACAATTAAAATACAGTAAAACAGAACAGTCTAGCATTGCCGAACATGCCCTTGAAAGTATTATAACTTTAGATAATCTAAGATTAATTAAAAATTTATCTGATAAGAGATTATTGAACGCATACGAAAGTGTGGAAATTATAAAATCTAGAAGTAGTTTAAATAAAGACAGAGGGCCTATTGATTATAGTCCCCTTTACTCTTTACTTGACTGGAACTGATGGCCTCGTCTATGCCATTAGTTCCGCCTGAGTAATTCAAGGGTTAGACTAAATATAAATAGGGTAGATTTATAGTTTAGCTTTGGTCAATCATCGCTCCTGATGATGCTAACATGGTTAGCGAAACGCGTGTCGAGTGCAAAAAATAAAGTGTTTAGTGTAGTGGTGATATAAAATCATTGCGACTGACTATTATAGAATTAGCACGCAAATATTTCTATTTCCAAAAAAAAAAAGATCTTTGGGCTTTATCTAGAATTTAGTAGTTGATCTAGCTATTTTTCCTATGATTCTATGGGCTTATAATGGATGAGCGGCCTGTACGAGACAAACCTTCAAATCTTTTGCCGAATGTGAAATATCAACTATTGAATCGACCATTTCTTGTACTGCACTGACGGAGGGAAATTGTAAAGCGGCCTGTTTAGTTTTATTAACGCTAGTTGCCAACGCATCAGAAAGGGCATTTGCGCAATTCAATGCCCTGTCTTTAATTTCTTTGCAAGAAATGTTCCGATGAACTGTATCACCAATGTGGACTAATTTATGGGCACTCAAGACCACAAATTTCCCATGAGCGAGGAATATTTTTGGCGGTTGATTGTGTTCTACAGTTTGAAGAAATGCGTCTATAGATTGCGTTAAATTCGTATGGTGTGTTACAATTTGAGCTGCAAAAAATGTCAGTAATTGTTTGTCATTGTGCGCTAATGATTTGAAATCGGAATCGAAAGCTACATCATCACCATGTTTTACGCAATTATCGTACCCTTGTTTCAGTTCTTTGGGGAGATCGTTTAAAATTTGAGCGTGATTTTTGGAAATATTGTCTTTTGTGTCAAAACTTACGTAGTCGTACTCTTCCGGCCATTCGCTGGAACTACTAGGTTGCTCTTTTTTAAATAGAAGAGTACCGTTACCTTGAATAAATGAAGCTATTTGCCGAACATCCTCGGTAAGGGCTCTAGCGCAAGCTACCAGCTGTTCCAGTTCATCGGGTTTTCGATTTCTTTCGTCATTTTCTAATCTGGAGAGTAGATCTATGGACCATTTATGCCTTTCAAGTACTTCCGATGCGCCCTTGTACTAAACTGTCTGATTTTCTTAAGGCGGAAACTAACGGTGCCAGTTTAACAACTAAATTTTTATCTGATGCCTTAGCAGCGTTTCCTAAGGACCCTTCACCGAACTCAGCTAAGTCGTGTAGAGAAGTTCTCAGCCTCGTTACAGCTAATTTTATTTCCATTCTGGTATTTTCCAATTTCTCCCTGGTTCGCCAACTGGGGCCAACGAACCCGAGCAGTTTCGAAATTGCACTTGTCGTATCAGTCTGTAATCTCTCTAAACTTTCCAATGCTGAATTTAGTTCTAGCGGCAATTCTTTTAGCTGCTGCTGCGATGCAGGAACATCGTAAGTTTGTTGTTGTTGTTGGGGAGGGAAAAGAACCAATTGTGGTCCGCGATTTAACGGCCTAGGAACATCGTAATCTGGCATATTGGCCAAGCTGCTTCGGTTTGAGGAACTTAAAGAATGTGAATCTGCTGTCAGGGAACTTGCAGAACTGGAAGGAGTAAGTTGAGGGTTATTAAGAGACCTGGGGATATCATAGGCTTCCCCCGATTCTCGACTTATCGGGGAAACACACGAGGGTGCAGGGGAACATCTTGGGCAATTTCGAAAACTCTCATTTCCAACTGGGATGGCTCTAGGAGGGACGTCATAGCAGTCGTTGACTTGGTCACGTGGGCTAATACCAGGGCTTAGTCCAGAAACTGGAATTGGGGAACATCTTGAAGGAGGCATGTCGTATAAGTAGACGTCATTGAATTTCTTTGGAGTTATCACCTGAAATAAAACAAAATATTAGTAAAAAATGAATTTTTATATAAATAATAACTATACACTTGTGAAAGAAATAACCGGATTTTCAAATATTTCCTTCTAAATTTTAATTTTCTCTAAATCTCCAGATATACAGACTTGCACTATTTTCTAGGAAACAGTTATAACAATACATGTCGGCATATTTGTCTTTTCTGTTGCAACCATAATCTTTTCTGCAAATCTTGCGACTGAAAAATGGTAGTACCATAAGCCTTATATCAAGAAATTTAATCTGTTTTATCGTTTAAATGTATTCTATTTACATAACCATATGGTAACTTAAGTAAACCTAATTCAGACAAAACATTTAAGAGTTCCAGCCTCGTCATTAGATATAAAGTAGGATAGACCTCTTTATCTTGGTTTGCAAATTAGTCTTCAACAACATTTATTCCTTCTTCATTTGAATGAAGTTTGTATCATTTTAAATGTTCCTTTAGTTTTGGGAATAGGAAATAATCTGAAAGAACCTAATTCGTTTATTTTTTGTAAAACTAACAAAGATTTGCAAACACACGCATTGTCTTGCACTTTTCCTGGATATTTTTTTACCATTTTTTGGAGAAGTTTAATCAATAATAAAGAATACTATTCTCCAATCAATGTATTGCCATGTTCTAAGTAATCTGTAGGAAGTATCCCATCTTTGCGCCAAAAAAAGGAAGCAAGAATTTTGTTCTGCTGATTTTTGTAAGCCGAATTTCTTGAACAGAAGTGAGCTAGCATGTTTCGACTCCTTTGACTATTACTTTGTCTCTGGATCATAATGATGGACCTCCTTTTATCCACAGTTACCGTTGAATCCAAAAAGTTAAACGAATCCTCTTCAAAACGACGACAAATCAACTTAGATATTGCGACTTTAAGTCTTTTTTGATAGGCGTTCAGGCATTTAAGTATCATTTTTCAACCTGTATTACAGAAAGGAAATATTTCCTACAATTCCGCCGATACCCAAGAAAGGCAAGAATACCTTGCCACACAACTACCGGCTACACTGCTTCCAATAATATCGAAAGTTATTTAAAATACCTAGAAGAATTCAACATTATTACCGACTATCAATATGGCTTTCGTAAACAAGGATCAACAGGAGATCTTCTAACTTATGTAACACAAGTTTGTTCAACGCAATTGACCACTTTGGAGAATCTTAAAGGGTTTCACTCGATATGTCCAAGGGATTCAACCTTGTGGCACGACGGATTATTGGTTAATAAACTACGCTCTTATGTTATGTCAGAAAAGTTTTGTTTATGACTCTCGTATTTCCTCAGAGATTGTTCTTGACGAGTAGCTGTTGACGGATTTCTTCGAAAGCCGGTATAGCTTAAGGCTTGATATTATCTCCTACTCTCTTTGCAGATTTCTTGATTCACTCTGAATGCTCGAACATTAGCTACTCATGCAAATACCCGCAGACAGCAGGAAATCGTCCAACTAACAAAGGTCTGGAAAAAATTCTATCTTGGGCGTGACAGTACCCAAATAGAATTTAACGCTACCAAAACCCAACTACAGCTTTGCAGGTGACAGTACACTTATCTCTTCATTCACTTTGAACGCTCGGACATCGGCTACTCAGACGAATATCCTCAGACAGCAGGAAATCATTCAACTCAACAAAGACCTGGAAGAAATTCTATCTTGGGGTGCCAGTAACCAAGTGGAATTTAACGCTACAAAAACCCAGGCGGCAGTTTTCTCTAAAAAGTTAACGTTGCTGAACTCGACATAGTTATGTCGGGGCACTCCATCCCTCTAACATCGTCACTCAATTTGTTGGGCGTTAATTTGGGAGCAAATATGTCCTGGCATAAACATGTTGCAGGCATAGCAAGGAGAGCTTCTCGAAAGTTGGGAATATTATTTCGAACCAGAAAGCTTTACACTCCACAACAACTGTTAATTCTTTACAAAGCTCAAATTCGACCAACTATGGAAAACTGCTCCCATGTTTGAAGCTCCGCTCCCAAACATACACTGTATTTGTTGGGTTCTATTCAGAGAAGAGCTGTTCGTCTGATTGGAGACCCGAAACTGACCGACGGCCTTGATTCGCTGAAACATCGAAGAACGGTTGGCGACTTGAGCCTATTCTACAAGTACTTTCATGGAAAGTGTTCGAAGGATGTGGCCCGCTTAATTCCTCCCAGAGCGGTGCATGTTAGAAGTACACGTCGCGCTAATTCTTCACATCCGTATGAGGTTCAGCTTGTTACTCCTCGTACAACGCTCTTCAAGCAGTCTTTTATATGGAGAACATCATCCCTTTGGAATAATTTGCCCAGGACTGTGTTTCCCACCGAGTACAATCTACAGCGATTCAAGAACAACGTGAATCGCTTTCTCTGCACACGTGTCGCTCCCGTAGCGCTTTAGGGACTTCCCTGTAGCACGTGTGCTAGACCCATAAAAAAAAAAAAACGATTTTTTCTAAACACATCTCTAGAATAGATGAAAATTGTTCTGCCAAAATACCACAAATTGAAAGCCAGCATAAAAACTAGTTCAACTCTGTCAAAGTTTTTTCTAGGTACTCAGTTTTTCAAGCAGTTTACCGAAGAAGTAATATTTTGATTGGTTAAGCCATTTGATTGTGATGAAATGGAATGTTCTGTATATATTTATAGAACTATTAACATTAATGAGTTAAAGCCATGTAGTTACTAAGACGACCCTAATTCTTTTCCTCTCTGTATTACTGTTTCAGCAAGTTCCGCTATAAAAGGTACTAGTTTACCTATTCTCGACTTATTATGCTCGTATAGCTGCTGATAACCAGAATTATTATGAAAGATATACAAACAACATTCATTATAGAATAAACTTCGTACATCTAAAACAGTGTTTGAGAGGTATCGAATACGGAAAATATATTATTTTTATAATTTTATGTTTTAAAATTAAATAAAACTTATGTAATAAAAGGCTGATTTTGTCAATTTCCACTTTAATTTTTTTTTTACACAACATCATACAGTTTTACAAAAACTGTATGACGCGTTTCGCTATCACTGTAGCTTCATCTGATACAAAATTATATTTGATGATACCATTTTGTATCAGATGAAGCTGCAGTGATAGCGAAACGCTTTATACAGTTTTTGGAAAACAAAATTTGACAAAATCAGTCTTTCATTACATTCGTTATGAATTTCCATCAAGTAACAGCCACAACAATTCAAAGTTTAAATAAAACTTATACTTGGGGTAGTGGTACTCTTAACTTAACTTCATATCGTACGTAGAATACCTTATAAGGCAGTGATTCATTTCTATTTATAGAATTGCACTTGCATTTTTCTTATGCAACGTTGCATATGTGAGAAAATGTAGATTTCGCATGATCCTGCACGGGTGACTACTTAAGTGTGTGTGTGTGTGTGTATATATATGTGTATATATATATATATATATATATATATATATATATATATATATATATATATATATACTAGCCTGGCCCGCGGCTCCGCTCGCGTGGACTTGATTCACTACTATCGACACTGCTTATTCCTTATGTTAACCAACGTAATAAAATACCTCCCATTATTTCTCCTTATCTCCCATTATTTCTCCTTATCTCCCATTATTTCTCCTTATCTCCCATTATCTCACCTTATCTCAAATTATCTAGGCTTATCTCAACTTATCTCGCAATATTTCTCCTTATCTCCCATTATTTCTCCTTATCTCCCATTATCTCGCCATAACTCCCATTATCTAGATTTATCTCTTCTTATCTCCCATTATTTCTCCTTATCTCCCCTTATTTCTCCTTATCTCCCATTATTTCTCCTTATCTCCCATTATTTATACTTATCTCCCATTATCTTACCTTATCTCCCATTATCGCGGCTTATCTCGACTTATCTCCCATTATTTCTCCTTATCTCCCATTATCTAGGCTTATATTGAATTATATAGAACATATGTATAAATTTATAAAAACACATAAATCCGATAAGTGGTTCTCAAGTGATAAGCGCACTAACGGACAGACAGAAAGGCAGAGAGACAGGCAGGCAGACAAACCGACAGAGAGACGTTGCATTTTAACACATGGGCTGAAAAGTCCCGGGCCTAACACATAGATGGCGCTAGTTTTATTGCAGTCACCTTTTTTTCAGTTAATACTAACCTTCAAAAGACAGCTGTTAAAATTTCATGATATTCTATTCATTAGTTTGTGAGTTATTGTGCTAAGAGTGACGCTACTTTTGTTATTTTCAAAACAATGGATCAAAAACAATTTCGTGTTTTAATTTTACACTGCTTCTTGATGGGAAAAAATACCGTTCAAGCGAAGCAATGGCTTGAAAAGTGTTATGGGGACTCCGCTCCATCAGAAACAACAATAAAACGTTGGTTTGCTGACTTCAAACGTGGTCGTAGAGACACCGATGATGCAGAACGCAGTGGACGTCCAAATGAGGCGGTAATACCAGAAAACATCAAAAAAATCCATAAAATCGTTTTGAATGATCGAAAAGTGAAGTTGCGTGAGTTAGCTGACATCGTAAAGATATCAAAAGAACGTGTTGGCTTTATATTGCATGAGCATTTGACTATGAGAAAGCTCTGTTCAAAGTGGGTGCCGCGTTTGCTCACTGTTGATCAAAAACAAGAACGTGTTGATGATTCTGAGCAGTGTTTGGCCATGTTTAAACGTAACAAACCGGAATTTTTGCGTCGATATGTGACAATGGATGAAACATGGATCCATCACTTCACTCCGGAATCAAAACGATCGTCATCTGAGTGGACAGCAACTGGTGAACCTCGTCCAAAGCGCCCGAAAACACAACAATCGGCTGGAAAGGTTATGGCCTCGGTATTTTGGGATGTGCGTGGTGTAATATTCATCGACTATCTTGAGAAAGGAAATACCATCAACAGTGAATATTATATAGCGTTATTGGAGCGTTTGAAGGCCGAAATTGCAAAGAAACGACCGCATATGGCAAAGAAAAAAATTTTGTTTCATCAAGACAACGCACCGTGTCACAAGTCAATCAAAACAATGGCAAAACTACATGAATTGAACTTCGAATTGCTCCCACATCCACCGTATTCGCCAGATTTGGCTCCCAGCGACTACTGGCTGTTCGCAGACCTGAAAAAAATGCTCGCCGGTAAGAAATTTCGCACGAATGAAGAGGTTATCGCTGAAACTGAGGCCTATTTTGAGGCAAAAGATAAATTGTTCTACAAAAGTGGTATTGAAATGTTAGAGCGGCGCTGGAATGATTGCGTTGCTCTTGATGGAGATTACGTTGATGAATAAAGCTAATTTTGAACCAAAAAAACAGTGTTTTCTTTGTTAGGCCCGGGACTTTTCAGCCCATGTGTTATATATATTCGAGATAGAAGAGATAGAAGGTTATAGATAACCTGGCCAGAGAACAAATGTATGAATTAAAAAACAAAAAAACACGTAAAATCGGATAAGTGGTTCTCGAGTGATAAGCGCACTAACGCACAGACAGACAGACGTTGCATTTTATATATATTATATACTTTGCTAATGATATTGTACCATATTTAATGCTTTAGGCAGTGTATTGCAAGAGAACGCGCTAGCAGCAAACTTTTCTCCGACTTGATTTACTATTCTCATCACTGCTTATTCCTTATGTCACCTAACGTAATAAAATATATCCTATAACTTGGCCGGAGAACATATGTATGTTTAAAAAAAAAGCACGTAAATCCGATAAGGGGTTCTCCGGTGATAAGCGCACTAACGGACAGATAGACAGACAGAGATACGTTGCATTTTATATATATTATAGATGTAATAAAATATGTATCTATAACCTGGTCAAAGAACATATGTATGAATTTAAAAAATCACGTAAATCGGATAAGTGGTTCTCGAGGGATAAACGCACTAAACGGACAGACAGACAGAGAGACGTTGCATTTTATATATATATACAGATATAGATTATTTTTATTATTATATAACCTGGCCAAAGAATATATGTATGAATTTAAAAAAAAGACACATAAATCGGATAAGTGGTTCTCGCGTGATAAACGCACTAATGGACAGGCAGACAGACAGAGAGACATTCCATTTTATATATATTATAGTTTATAGATTATAGATATTCTCTGCTACATAATATTGTTCCATATTTAATGGTTTAGGCTGCGTATTGCAAGGGGACGCGCTAGCGGCAAACTTTTTTCTGACTTCATTCGCTATTTTACGTCACTGCTCATTCCTTATGATACCTATCGTAATAAAATATAGCCTATAACCTGGCCAGAGAACATATGTAGATTTAAAAAAAAAGTACGTAAATCGGAGAAGTGGTTCTCCAATGATAAGCGCACTAACGGACAGACAGGCAGACAGACAGACAGAGAGACGTTGTATTTTATATATATTATAGATATATATATATATATATATATATATATATATATATATATATATATATATATATATATATTATATATATATGTATATATATATATATATATATATATATATATATATATATATATATATATGTATAATATCTTTTTTTAACATTGTGAGAGGTTAAAAAAACCTATAACTATTATGCAAAGAGGTGAACAAATCATGTCAGTCATGTCATGTCAGTAACCTAAATAACAGCCTAGGTAATGAGTTTTATATAAATTTGATAAGAGAGAACTTAAGATATTAGAATTTAAGATATTTCACGAGTATAAACTTAAAATTAACTTAAGATTAACTTCCAAGCCAATCCTATGGTTAGGGTAGCAGGTAGGTACTCCCCCACGATCCCGGTGGAGGACAGGCCTACTTCAGGGAGTGGCGACCCTGCCCATGCGAGCACATGGTCTTTCCCTCACTTCCCTATCCGAGAGAAACCATGTCCACTTAACCCTATCACACCAAAATCAATCTTAAATCCTTACTCTATTCCATTTTCCATAATATTTAGATCACTCTGTATCTAACTGTATAGTTAATTTAGTTGACTAATTTTAGATCATCGTCACAATTGAAAAGAATAGACGAACAAGTTTGCTACTTTCAGGAGCCTTGCTCATAACCTTGAATTTAAAAGATTTATGACAACAAATTTCAACATATTACAGCCAATCCTTAAGATAAGATTCTTAAAATAATAAAATGTGTCCACTAATTCCTAGTTGAGACAATTTACATAACAAGAGAGAGTAATTAATTCTGTCGAAGGCCTCTGAAAAATCGGTGTATACGACATCAAAATAAGACTGTTTACTTACTGACTTAAATTATTTAAAAATCATGCCATTTTGGCGAGGTTAGCTGTTTGATTTAATTAAAGATGCAATCGTACACTAACTTATTTATATTTATATATATTATTTATAGTATTTTTTTTTAGTTGTTTATCTAGCTACGAAGGAAAATCTCAAGGGTTAAAAAATATATTTTTCTATGTAAATACCATCTACACTGATATTCTCAGTTCAGCGTTTCTCGTGTTGTTTCTTTGCATTTAAAAAAATTTATTTGGTTGTGCCTCAAAAAAAAGACATTACTACGACTTTAAACTCATCATCTGAGGACAATTTTCGACCCCTGAGGTCGTCCTACAGATGTTTCAATATGAAGAAGTCGCAGCGCACTAACTCAGGACTATAAGGTGGTTGTGATAACGCGATGAGTACACAGCTTTCTATAATATATTAAATTGAGCCAGCTTTGTGGCTCGGGCAGTTGTCAACAACACAACAACGCAAAATTTTGCTTCTCCTTAGAAGCTTTTCCTTAATAGCTCGCTTTAGGTTGTGAATGGTCTTTTCACAAACGCCGTCATAATTTGTGGATTTTTTCTGTATATCCAGATGACTTGTTCGCCTTTTTTTTAAGTTAGAGAGCCTTTATGAATCCACTGCATTGGCCACTACTGCGTGGAAGGATCCTAATAGAGCACTCGGATCTCCTCATCTGTGACAACTAGCCAAAAGTACCTCTCATAGTTCTTTAAAGCCTCCTAATGTTCTTGAGATAATATATTAGGAAGTGCGTTTGCTAGCTTAGAATTAACAGAAAACTAAATAGTTTTGCTATAATTCGAAGGAGAATTTTTAGCATTTTTATAGGAAAAATTCAAAATACTGATTACGTGAATTTTTTAAAAAATATTATCCAGCATATAATCGGAATAATATACTTTGTATGATCTAAGACAGATGCACATTAACACTGTAATAAATAAATTTTATTGAATGCTTTCAACTGCTGCGTTTTTGGGGCAATAAAAACATCGTAGTAGAGTATTTAACACAGTTTTCTACTTCATTTTCATTAACTCTATTTTAATTAAAACCAAAGTTAGATTTATACGAACGTGCTATTAAACCCATCGTAAAATAGTAATTTACTACTGCTAGTCACCTATTTACGTCTTTTAACGATAGATTAATGTTAGGTTAACGCTTAGTTGTTGTGGAATTGATTTTAAAAATAACTTAAAAGTTTAATCCTTCAGGTTTCTTCGTGCAGAGTAAATTAAATGTTAAAGATATCACGAGTAATATCCATTTTCTTTTTAGCTTAAGATTCTTGTATTTATCGACGTCATAATTTCTTTTATTTTAAGAAACATAATAATTTTGATGGTTCTGGATCTGAAAATTCAGTTGGAGCAGAAGGTGACGGCACTAAGTATCAACTTAGTTCGTAGTTGAGTCGTGTGTATTCACTTCGCTTTGTATGTCAACTAAGAGTAAAACCAAAGCACACTCAAGCATCGCACAACGCATTATCATAAAATTTCTTATAAATGAAGGCGTAAAACCAGCAGAAATTTGTGAAAAACTTTAAAAAAAGCAGTTTGATAAAGAAAACGTTCTCAGATATAAACGTCTATAAATGGTTACGGAACACGAGGGTAGGCTACAACGAATTGTAGTAAGTACGCATACCTAATACTCTATCGAAAGCTGACACAGTCATCTTTTAAAAGCAGACAGTGCTTATCCAGGGATGGCACTCAGACATATGTGATTAATTTAAAATAACTGAAAACGAACCATAAATGGTGCAAGTTTAAAGATGGCCTGAAAAGTGTGAACCGCTCATCACCACTCACACGGCCACATAATACCATTGTAATAACACCTCTTGAGAAAGCCAACTTGTTCGCTGAACTCTTTTCTTTACAGTCTTTCCACGGAAAAACATCACCAACTATTGCCATAGTGCATCAAGGATACAAGGATACCTGATATTGTCTTCAGCATTGTCGAAGCATCCTGCGGTGAATCTACATTTCAAATACCTCTGGTGCATTCAACGTGCTTTCTTTTATGGTTCAGCACTCTACCTCATCAACAGCACTGACCAGACGTAGCATTTGACCATCCGCAGTCTTCGTTTGAGGTTCAGATCGTCATTGCAAAGAAGGGCGTTTATTTTTCTAAAGCTAATATGCGCTGCTTCAATTTTGCATTTTATCTATATATCGGGATCCATGTTGTCTGTACAGGGTGTGGATATTTTTCACTAATAATCGGCTTCAGATTCTGGAACGTACTTTAGTAGACCTCTTCATTAATTGTGCGCTTTTTCCCATATATTTAATAACCGAGATTCTTTCGCAATCTCAAATAAACGAGTAAAATGAGTTACTCAGTACTTCCAAAAAGTTCTTCTTTATTACTTTAACTTGTTTTTTTGGCTAAAATAAGAATTCTTGGCATTTTTGTAGCCTCCCCTCCCACTTCTTTCCCCCTTAAAACCACATTTTTAGTGTTCCGTATGGATTTTTCCGAAACTGTTTGACATAGAATGGTAAAACTTGGCACTAATATAGAAATTGATGGCCCTATCAGAGCCATGTAATTTTGAAAGTTAAATTTTGACTTAAATGGTTAGTTTTGGGGGGTAAAATCAGAAGTGAAAAAAATTTTTTTCCACCAGGTCATCGAGTGGTGTGTCAGATGAAAGCTTGTGAAAACACGAGTTCAAAAATATATATAAAGTAATACCTGCGCACACTTTTGTTTGTATTATTTTTAAAAAATCGCGAAAAATCGCTGTCTCCCTCCCTCTCTCGAAAAGAACTGATCAAAAAATTTTGAAAATGTTCTGGAATATTCTTCACAGGGTGTAGATTGAATCAAAATTATCACGAATGGAAAACAAAAATTTCAGTGTCATCAGTTTTCAGTACAAATCGGGAAAAAAAACTTTGTTGAAAACTCATTTGGGGTGTGTTTTTGTGAAATCATTGATCATTTTATACCCCCGTAATAAAATTTTTTATTTTAAAAGTAATCAACGTACGGAACACTAATTACGCAAACCCAACTTCCCTTGACCGGTTATTTTGATAATGATATGACATTGTTATATTTTAAATTTTTAACGTAATATTTAAATATTTAAATAATGTAACTCTAAATGTATTATTTATTATAAACATTAGGAACATTAAACCCAAAAAAGTACACACATGACTACCTAGAATGTACCGTGAACTTTATACAACAGGTACATAGCCACTATACATATATGTGTGTAACTAATCAATCAGCGTATTATTTAAAATGTATTTTTGTTGTCAACAATTCATAAATTAACACGGTCCAAGGCCAAAAACAGAACAGTAATAATAACAATATTTGAAGGTTCGTTTACACTATCAATTAATTTTGCACCATGCTAATGGTGCCATAATTATATTAATTAAGATATAATAATTTGCATCTCTTGCTAATATAAGCCTAGTTTTAAAAGCAATCCAAGCCTCAAGTGAAAATTCGCTTATATCCTCGATTGTCGATTAATTGAGGGGAAATTGCAAAAAATCGATTTTTTTTAGTTAGATTCATTATTTATACTTTTAAGAATATTTCAGCTTTACAAAATGGAATCGTAGATTGAAGGCAATATAAAAAAAATTATAGATTTTAAGACGCGGACGCGGTATTTTTTTCTTTTCCATTTTTCTCGAAACTACTTTTTTCAAATTGGTGGACAAAATATCTCAAGATCTACTAAACCAATTTGATAAAATTTGTATCACATATTCTATGTAATGTTATCTTGAAGTTGATATACTGTTTTTTTCGATTGGATGCACCTTTCATTTTTTATTCATTTTTTAAGCTCAAAATTGTTGTGAAAAATCCGAGTTTATTTTCAAACAGCTGTCACTTCTACAAAAATGTTTTTAAATTTTTTTCCATATATGGCGACTTAGCTATAATCTTTCTAACAATAAAAAATGATTTGTTTTTTGTTGTTAAAACCATAATGTATTTGTGAAAAATAAAAATTTTATTATATATACAACAGTTGCGTCAAAAAAAAAAAATGTTATGCCTATTTTTCTGAGCGCCAAGGTCACGTAACCCCTTAATGAATGAAGTACTTTAATTGTAAGTTCAAGAGAAATTGTCGTCTGGTTAAGTTACCCTGTACTCCTTCACCTGACACTGATTAGCATCGAATTACACCGAAATATGTCGCGACTTGCACCCCGACAAGGACCCTTGCTATTCTCACGCGTCTGTTATAAGGCATCGCAATTCGTGCTGTTTGGAATCAGCTAATCTTTGTCTTACTTAATAAATAAAATAACCGGTCAAGTGCAAGTTGAACTTGAACAATTATTGTTCCGTACGTTAATTGCTTTTAAAATAAAAAATTTTGTCACGGTGGTATAAAATGATCGGTGACTTTACAAAACACACCCCAAATGAGTTTTCAACAAAGTTTGTTTCAAATCTTTACTGAAAACTAATGACCTTGAATTTTTTGTTGTTTTTTATATACCAGATAAATTGTTAAAGGTAATGATGCACTTGTGATAATTTTCGTTCAATCTATACCCCGTGGAGAATATTCCAGAATTTTTTCAAAATTTTTTGATCAGTACGCTTCGAGATAAGGTAGGGGGACAACGATTTTTCGCGGCTCTGATGAGGCCATCAATTCCTATATTAGTACCAAATTTCAACTTTCTATGTCAAATAGTTTCGGAGAAAATCGTGTGTGACAGACATACAGACAGACACCGAAGTGATCTTATAAGTGTTCCGTACGGAACACTAAAAAAACCGATCAAGTACAAATCGGACTTACCAAATTGGTGTTCCGTACGGTGATTGCTTTAAAAATAAAATCCTTAACTAAGTTAATTAGATACCTGACATGTATATATCTTAAGGTCCAATATGTCAGTACATACCAGGTTTGATTTCTTTCAAACACGCCGTCAAAACTCCAGCAATCACTGTCAAACTTTAATTGTGTATCGTACGTTCACTGCGCACAACACAAATCTTCGCACTAACAGTGAGGTAATTTACAGCGATTCAAGAACAACGTGAATCGCTTTTTCGGCACACATGCCGCTCTTGGAGCGCTTTAGGTACTTCCCTGTAGCACGTGTGCTAGACCCATAAAAAAATGTATTTTCACGTTTTTTCTTAGTCAGCAATGTATAATAGTTATGGCATCTTACCTATCTTGTGGCCAATACATCAATCTAGAATCTAGTGACAAAAGTGTAAAAAAAATATTTACTACTTAAATATTTATTTAATTACAAACAAATAAAATAAAATTATTTTGTCTCGGTACTGAAGCGACGCTCGACTTAGTATCACTAATGTACTGAAAAGTGTATTAAAAAAACCTCCACCATATTGTCAAGGCACTTAGATTTTTTATACAAAATATATTATCAAACCTAATGCATAATTTTCATTCAATCTACACTTTATGAAGAATATATTACAAAATTTTTTCAAAATTCTTTGTTTCAATATTTCTCGAGATAGGGTGGGGAGACAGCGATTTTTGGCCATTTTTTAAAAATATTACAACATATATATTTTTAGTGTTCCGTACGGAATACTTATAAGATGACTTCGGTGTCTGTCTGTCCGTCTGTCACACCCGATTTTCTCCGAAACTATTTGCCATAGAAAGTTGAAATTTGGTAATAATATAGGAATTGATGGCCTCATCAGAGCCATGTAGTTTTGAAAGTTAAATTTTGACTTAAGGGTTTAGTTTTGGGGGGTGAAATCGGAAGTGAAAAAAAAAAAATTTTACTAGGTAATCGAGTGTGGCGTCAAATGAAAGCTTGTGAAAACACGAGTAAAAAATATATATATAATGTAATACTTGCGCGCACTTTTCTTTGTATTATTTTTAAAAAATCGCGAAAAAAACCGCGAAAAATCGCTGTCCACCCACCTTAACTTGAAAAGTCTGGAATATTCTCCACGGGGTGTAGATTGAACGAAAATTATCACGAGTGCATTACCTTTAATAATTTATCTGATATATATAAAAAACCGAAATTTCAAGGTCATCAATTTTCAGTAAAAATTGGAAACAAAGTTTGTTGAAAACTCATTTGGGGTGTGTTTTTGTGAAGTCACTGATCATTTTATACTTCCGTTACAAAATATTTTATTTTAGAAGCAATCAACGTACGGAACACTAATTGCGATAGTTCAACTTGCACTTGACCAGTTATTGAACTCGCGTTTGCACAAGCTTTCATTTGACACTTCACTCGATGACCTGCTAAAAATTTTTTTTTACTTCCGTTTCAGTTTCAGAACGGAAGAAGCTGCGGTAAAAGGGAAAAAACCAAATAACAACACAAAAACAACTAAATGGTGGACAGATGATATACGAAGACAGGTAAAAAAACAAAACAGAAAAGTGGAAAAAGTATTTGAGCACCAGAAGAGCCGAAGCCTATAAAGTATATAGAGAAAAGAAGAGAGGTTAAAGCTACAATACAGAAGGCAAAAAGCAAATCATGAGAGGAATTTGAGAGCAGAATGAAAGAAAACTACAGAGAAGACCAAAAACTATTCTACGATCCGTTAGAACAGCTCAGACAGAGAAAAGAATATAGCATACTGAATATAAAAGAAAAAGAGAGCAACATAATAACAAATGAAGATAAAATAATGGAACGATGGAGAGCTAACAGCTATCGACATAGTGAGACATCAAGAAGAAGAATGGAAGGTAGCGATAGACAAATAGGAAACGGAAACCATAAGCGAGGAGAAAATGGAGGAAGCAATAAGAAGAATAAAACTAGACAAAGCTCCCGGAAAAAATATATGGGAGGAGAAGGAAGTGGATTTAATGATGATGACATTCTGAAGAAAGCAAGAATACCCAAGGACTGAAAAACACCAGAAAAACATATGAAATAAAGCTGGACGGAAAACTAATTCAGCAAGTAGATCATTTTAAGTACCTGGGTGCGATTATAGAAGAGAACTGGAAAATGGACAGGGAAATAAACGAAAGAGTGAGAAGAGCAGGAGGAATATTCAATGCAATGAAGACAATATTTCTAGGAAAAAGAGAAGTACCGAAAAATATCAAAACGGAGTTTGTGAAAAAGTGGTCAGACCAACACTTACGTACAGTAGTGAGTCATGGACACTAACTAAAAGTCAAGAATCCTGCACCAACGCAGTGAAAATAAGAGAAAAATCGAAAACAAGAGCAGACGAGACAAAATAAGAAATGAAACATTCAGACGAAACTTACAAATCCAAACCATCAACGAGAAAATTATAGAGGGACAGCTCAGATGGTCTGGACATGTGTGTCGAATGCCAGACGATGCACTCACCAAAACAGTATTCGAAACGCGAGTGCCGGAAAGAAATAGGAGAGGAAGACCAAGAGCAAGACGGATAGACAAAATCAGAAAACAAATAGAGGGGAGAGGAATGGCATGGAGCCAAATACGAACTTTAACCCAACACAGACAACAGTGGAGACAAAAATGCAAGACTCAACTCCCCCAGCCTTACACTTAACGATAGAAAGGCTTTGGACTAAGTAAGTAAGTAGTTTCAGAGAAAATCGGGTGTGATCGATAGACAGACGAACACCGTAGTGGCATAAGTGTTCCGTTCTAAAAAGTAGACAAATAACTCAATACTCAATCGATAACACAGGGGAACAGCTGTTTTGGTGTCGAGGTTTTTTGAGCTGATTCTATATCAATTTGATGTCCTGAATTCAAATAACGTATTCATTTGTACCTAGGAGCTCAAATTTTTAAGATATACGATTTTAGAGAAATATAAGTTACATTATTGTAACTCAAATCTGTAAGTGTAGTAAACAAAAGTAGATAAGAAATTTTTATTTTAGTTATACAAAATACAATATTATGTCGTACTTACAAACAAAAAAAAAAATTGAAGAAATGAAATAGTCACTCAACACTTGGAAAGCTTCTTTTCCGCGACATTCTTGAATGTTTTTTTAAACAGTCCCTTTTTAAACTCCAGCAGTAATCTGCCATCATGTGCATGTCCCATCTTCCTTGGTAGCGGTCCTCCATAACTTTAATATCTTGGTGAAATCTTTCACCTTGTTCCTCACTCATGTCTCCTAAATTTTCTGGAAAACGGTCTAAGTGGCTGTGTAAATAGTGTATTTTAATACTCACATTGCACCCTAAAGATTTGAAACTATTAAGCATCTTGTTAACCATTTCAACATAGTTTTGAGCTTTATGTTTGCCTAGAAAATTTTCTACAACTGCAACAAATGATGTCTAAGCTTCTCGTTCATCTTGATTCATTGAATTTATGAAGGCAGGATCCTTAATTAATTGTCTTATTTGTGGGCCGTCAAATATCCCTGCTTTGAGTTTTTCTGTGCTCAACTGATGCATTTTTACCCTATATATGCAAAACAAGACCCATTCTTATCAAGAGCCTTTACAAATTGCTTCATTAAGCCCAACTTTATATGTAACGGAGGAAGTATGATTTTTTCTCTTTCAACCAAAGCGTCGTTAATGACATTCTTTTCCCCAACGTCCATGTTTTCTCTCTGAGGCCAATCTTTTCTAACCCAGTGGTGTGTTTTGTCCCTACCATCCCAGAGGCACAAGAAACACGGATATTTCGTGTAACCACTTTGCTGCCCCAAGAAGAAAGTTTACCATTTTTAAGTCTACACAAATCATCCATTGATGTTCGTAATACTTTATCTTCTGCAAGACCAAAGCTATGGTATTATATTCTTCTTTCAGTTTCGTTGAGTGAGCTAGTGGTATTGAACCATATTTATTCCCATTATATAGAAGGACACATTTTAAACTTCGCTTTGAACTGTCAATAAATAGGCGCCAATCATCTGGAATATATTCAGAAAGTCCCATTTCTTTCATGAGTCCCCTAATTTCGTGACAAAATACAAGATTGTCTTCTTGAGAAAAGAATGGTAGCAGATCTTTTTCTCTTGTACGGTAAAAGGTAATTTTGGTTCCTTGTTCCAGTAAATTTTTGTCGTTCAACCTAGGAGCCAGTACTTCAGAAGCTTTTTTCTGATAAATTGAGATCCCTGGTGAGATTATTTAATTCATTTTGATTGAAGCGTTGAGGAACTGATGACGTCCCCTCATAGTCACTGTTAGTTTCATTAGCATCAGAACTTTTATTAGCATCAGAAGAGCGATCAGAGGGAAAATATTCGTCATCAGAGATATGTGGTAGCTGATGAAATGTTGGAATCGGTATTTCATCTGAGTGCGGGATAGGGCGTATTGCCGAGTCTAAATTGGGATAAGTCCACTTACTGCGGTTATTTCGATTGATTCCATTAGTATTTACTAAACAGAAATAACAATCATTGAAGTGGTTTTTTGGTTCTCTCTAAACCATTGGTACGCCGAATTTTAGACATTTTCTTTTCCCGGTAGTCCACTGCCGTAAATGCTCTGTACAAGTTTTACATACGAGATGCGGGGCCCACGTTTTGTCCTGATCACCAAGCTTAACTCCAAAGTATCCAAGATACGCTCGCTTTACAAAGTCAGTAATAGTTTGTCTGTTTTGTTGAAACATGTATTCTCCGCATATATAGGAAAACACATCAGGTTGATTTACACAACTTCTTCTTGAACTGGAACCTGAACTCATTTTAATTCTGTTCAATAACACAAAAACACTCTTTTCTTAACATAAAATAACACGCCGAATTCGATCTACTCTCATTAGTAAGAACGCACAAACTGACGAGACTTACCCGAGTTAGGTGATTAAAAGGGTCAGTTCAGGTACCTGATAGGCAATGGTTCCACTATTTATAGATTTACCTGGAATTTACTCAATTACAGACTGACAATAAAACCATTGTACCTACATTAATGAATATATAATAATTTTAGAACTCTCATAAATGAATATACTGAATAAAAACCACATTGGTAGATAAGTTGATGTATCTAAAAAAGTAGAGCTGATAGAGAAAAACGGATTGCATGTATAGATTTAGCGTCCCAAATATAGTTAAAATCAGCTCTAAAATCCCAGGCACCAAAACAAAAATATTTTTTGTTGCCCTGTGATAATTAGATTATTAAAATGAGTCAAATACTAAGCATTCGGTTATTAAAATTTGTTTGTTGTTCCCAACATTAATTACGTTGTCTGCCCTGAGAGTGAAGTGAATTGATTTTTATCACAAAAACAACAGATTATCAGTAAGCATGTAAACAGAGCCTAAAATATAAAAAATAAAACCATAAAAAGTTAAAAAAACGATATAAAAGAACTTTTAAATGTCGGCGTTGAAACATAAAATGCAGTTTAATATGCATGTCTGGCGCCTCGAGTACTTTGGATACCACTTCTGTTTTCGTCGGTATCGTTGCACCGAACGGAACTTTACTGATAAGTGATTGATAAAAAAAATAGAGGCTGCAAAACAGATGCATTTTAGCACTTGCACTGTTGAAAATAAGAATGAAATAACTTAATAAAACACTTGATCAGATTGTCAACGGAAAGAATTCGTACCGGTTTAATCGAAATTTTACTTCGTGTGTTTTTGAACGTATAAAATAATAAAACGAAAAGAGATTTATTTGCACATAGGGTATCGGGATAACTTTCACATGGGAAAATATCTGCAGACCTAATTAATTTGCTCTGTATTAGTTTTTTTTTTTTTTTTTTTTTTTTTTTTTTATTGGTCTAGCACACGTGCTGCAGGGAAGTCCCTAAAACGCTCCAGGAGCGGCACGAGTGCGGAAAAAGCGATTCACGTTGTTCTTGAATCGCTATAAATTGTACTCGGTGGGAAACACAGCGCTGGGCAAATTATTCCAAAGGGATGACGTTTTCCATATAAAAGATTGCTTGAAAAGCGTCGTACGCGGAGTTTGTAGAGAGTAAAACAAGCTGAACCTCATACGGATGCGAAGCACCAGCGCGACGTGTATTTCTAACATGCACCGCTTTGGGAGGAATTAAGCGGGCTACATCCTTCGAACACTTTCCATGAAAATACTTGTAGAACAGACTCAAGTCGCCAACCGTTCTTCGATGTTCCAGCGAATCAAGGCCGCCGGTCAATTCCGGGTCCCCAATCAGACGGACCGCTCTTCTCTGAACAGAATCTGATGAACCTTGTGGTTTGTTGAGTCGTTATTTTTAACCACATAACATCAAAGTTTGGGGGCTCCAGAGCTTCTTCTCGTTGACAAGAGAGGGTCGCTTCTGACAAAAAGACAGATTCCCAAGTTACACCTAAATCGGGAATAGAAGTCGTACCAGGATAAAGATAGTTGACCGTGCTGGTCGATGGACTGACCTTGGTTTCACATAGAGCGAGTACTTGAGGTTTATCTGATTGCAGGTGTTGATGCACTGAATTTATGTTCGAGTTTATACCTCGTATGTTGCAAAAATCTATCTTAAAATTATGATGTCTGCAAGTCGACGCCTCCGAACCAGCCCCTACCCGGAGATCCGAACGGGGGGCCATTCTACCTCCGGAACTTCTTGCATCCAGGCGCCTCATCATGCTCTTTGGTCCCACAGTAGTTAATGTGGAATTTTCCTGTTCTATCACATGTTTATCTTTGCCTTCTTTGGCTTTGATCCAGGGGTGTTATTATTGGGTAGTTTGGGTTCTGACCAGATACTTTTCCAATGATCTGCGAGTTCTTGTTTGTTTGATGGTTCGGTCACCGCTGTCTGTTTCCTGTGCATAGTTTTCCGGTAGAACTGTGTTTGGCTTCTTCGGAAGAGGTTGTTGGTATCTTTCCTCTCATTCAGGATATACACAAGAACAAATATAAACCTTAAAAAGGAATTTTTCTCATTTTAAATCTGAAGTTAAACGTAGATGGATCAAAGCCCATAATAAGAAAGACATATTTGTTCAATACAATAGTTCATGGCTAGAAGAAACCTTTGAAATTCCAGTGGTTGACAGTCTGCAAAATCGATCTGGTCGACCAAGCAAACCTTTTGAACAATTGAGCGAGGGCAGTAAAAGAAGAAAGACGGAGGAGCTTTGCTCTACCTTTGAAGAGGAGGTGATAGTGCATGCCGCGAAAGTTGAGTTGAGAAAAATGGGAAAGCGAGATGCTTCAAATGTACTCAAAGAAATCATCACTACACCAACTCGGGCAACGAAATATAAAAAGGTGTATTATCGCGCAAAATCATCAAAAAATACGTTCTTTGTATCTACGAAGTCTTGCGGCATATACGGATAATTTTTGTTTCAGAGTATCCAGGATTTCTGGCAGTGTTCTGTTGGGAGACCCGGACCTGATCTTGTTTATACTCTGCGTGACTCGTTTGGACACGTTCCCGTTGATAAACTGGGTAAGGTGTCCTAGATATCTCCTGATGTTGTTGATTTGGTTTTCTATTCTTATTTGCCGTTTGAATTTTGGTTTTGTGCTGTTGGGATTTCGTTGTCGTTGCGGGAGTTTTTTTTGATTAAATACTTCGTCGGTTGCGTTTGGGATTGATGGTGGTGGGTCTAGGCGGCGAGTGATTCCCTTCTCAGTGGTTTCTTTGTCAGGACTTGTGCTTTTATCAAAGCAACGCATGGTGTGTTCGTTTGTTCCTGTAGTATAACTCATGCGTTGCCTTGACTTTCCCGCCTTGGTGGGTGTCGGTTTACTCGCCGGCACAACACTTTTGGCAGGTCCATTGTCAGTTGCCCGGTCTTCATCGTTTTGGTCGAGCTGCCATTTCCCGCGACGTCCTCGACCGTTACGTCGCTCGCCCGATGCTTCTTTTATTTGTCTACTGTTGTTTGGGATGTTTTTAGTGTTTTTGTGGTGTCAGAAGCTCAAAGTGTCCCGACATTGGGTTGCCTGTTAGTAGAAGGTAAATAGTTTCGGTGTGTTTTCTTGTGCTTATTATTGTTGGCTTGTCCCTAAAAGTTATTTTTGTATCTCTTGTTCTTCGTTGTTTTGAGAAGATATGAAAGTTGCTATTCTGGGTTTCCGAGAAGGCAAGTATCTCTAGGCTCGTTCCATAGGTGCCATTTTTCCTCATATAGTTATAGTTATAGTTATAGTAGTTATTGAAGTCTTTCATATCGTGGTCCCCAATTAATGAAAATGTGTTTAGTTCCGACAGTTTTGTTGTATATATCTTAGAGCAGCCTCTCGGAGTCTTTCATGATGGTTTTGGTGGCCATATAAGTGTAAGCTAACTGCACGGAAAAGGCAATTTCCATCACCTACAATGTCGGATCTGGTAAAACTATCGGGAGTAGTTTCAGCTGAGGCGGTTGGTTGGATCGTTTGTCGTTGTTGTTGTGGGGGTGCTGTAGCTGTTTGTACGACAGGGGTCCGCCTCCTCAGCACCCTGCCATTATCGCTAGTATAATTATTATTTTGTGACATAGTGTTCCCACGAGTATCCTAGGAAAGAATGGTCGACTGCAGCAGAGCCTGGATGCCACAGCAAGGCTACTTACACCCGGAGGGCGCCCGGTATCCGGGGGGACCGTTTGCGACTCATAAACGCTGAGCCATTCATCTTCTCGGCACGGTAAACACCTTAAGATTGCGTTTTTGTTACATATAATCTGGACAACACAAGACAGCACAACATGACTCAGGTACCTCGGGATCGTCAATGCCCGTACTAGGAGAATCCTGGGATTCCCCTAGCCCCTGAGGCAGTAGTGCAGTAAAAAAAGCATTTGAAATTGCACGGTCCAGATACATCAATATTATGATTTTATCCTCTCTGGGCTATCACCAGGAGTATTGTCCTGAGTTTTGGACGCCGGAAAACGTCAAGGTAAAAAAAAACTAAACTCCTCGTAATGAAATTTCCAACAAATCCTCGTAAATTTTAAGTCAGCCGCCGGAAAAAAAACTTGGCATGTAAAATCCGCGTCCTAATTTCACTTACCGTTCCCACTATACAAATGAGGGAGGAACCTAGTGATGACATGCGGTATTAGCACATCACAGCATAGTGCGAAATTTTCTTGAGTTTACTGGAACTTAATTATTTAAACCAGTAAAACAGTTCTATTTGTTGGATTTTTAAAATTTTTAATAAAAATTAATGTGTTTTATTTAAAGTTTTTCAGTTTATTTGTGTTTTTTATTATAGAACAATTAAAAAAACATACATTTTGTAATAACATTTTGATCATCTATTCAGAACGAGACTCATTGCAATCGTCTGAAGACTCGCAATCATTACATGGGTCTGCAAATCTTTCTAACAAACTCTAAAACTTCTGGCGTAACTTCACTATGCTTGGTTTTGGGTGCTTTACGAAGACTAGCGATGTACGGATCCGATGAAATAAGCAGTCGATTAAATAAATCCGTATTTGTGTCAATTTGGGATGTTTTTCTAGTAAAAAGTTCGCGATATTTTCTGCAGTCTTTGTTTCTTGCCTCCTGAGCTTCTTCAGAAAATTGTCCGATCGGAAGAATGCAAGAGGCTATAATATCCTTTCCATGACAAAGGACTTTATGCACACTTACGGGCATTGAGTACCAGAAATATTCTTTTAAATATAATTCCAAAGTTTCTCTTGCATATTCGCCGAACTTTTCTAAATCAATTTTAAGACCACAATTTAGGCACTCTAACAGCACATGAAAACGCTTGATCAAATCTTAGTTGAGCCAGTTATTTCGGTAGACTTTTCGGCATTTCTAAAGAATTTCCTCGCGGTATTACCATCGTTTGTGTTTCCGGTCTGCTGTTTTGGCATATCTATAAGCAAGCCAAGCTCCTCTTTGAATTTTTATTGAATGTATTTTTTCTTCTCTGCAACTTCTTTTTTATTTTCTGCTCTACGAGCTTGCCATTCCTTAATATCCAGTTTGTACGATATATGTAAAATACATTCCAAAAACCTTATCCATGCATGGAGAGGTGATAGTCCAAGGGATAAAAAGGATTCATTTATATTTTTTTTTGAGGTATATCGTAGATGTTGTTCATTTCACTAGGTTTAGCCCCACATAAGTAGCATGTTTGTGATGATGCACAGGATGATACAGCATTGCATACTTTACCGTCAATCATACAAAAGATCATATTTGCTGTAACCTGAAATTACTTGCCATCTACAAGTATAGTGGTTGGAGTAAGTTGAGATATTTGTTCTTTCACTCTGTTTACTTCTGAGGTAATTACACTAATTGTTTCTTTGGCAAAAACGATCTTAATGGGGCGACAGTAACGTGTGGAAGAAGAAGCAGGGTTTTTCCAAATTACTGACTGATTATCACCATTATCATTTACGGAGCACATTTGGATTGGTACCATTGTTACACTAAACATACTATCATCAGAGCTATGTTTGTCCATATACTTTTGTCGATAATTAAAATGTTCCGCCCCATCACAACCCCACTTTACGATAATATTTAGTGCTTTAACGTTTGATAAAGTTCTAAGAATCTCTTCTAGCCCTGTACAAAGTCTTGCTACGGTATGATTTATAAGCGACTGAACTGATACTTCAGCTGAAACTTTAGTTATTATTATGTCTTTTGAATAGCACAACCTCTTTGCCTCTTCTACAACATAATAAGGTGGATACAAAGTGCAACGGTGATTTTTTGCTTGATCTCGAACAATGTTGTACTGATTTGACGATAAGTTTGCATCAATAAATAGCGCCAGAGCCTGGTCTGGAGTTAATTTTCGTGGGCTGTTTGAAGAAGACATGCGAGCCTTCTTGATTTTGCTACCCCTTTCTGGAGAACCAGATGTCAGTTCCTTGACAATTGCTGCAGAGTTTCGTTTTCTAGATTGGTATAGCTTTGTTGCAGTTGCTTTGGCTAACTCGTCTTGACTACCGGACTTCAAAAGATGATGCACTTTTCTGTGTTGCACTTTAGGATGACAATCCCTAAATTCTTTTTTAGGTCTGCCTGCATTGGTCCTCGATCCACTAGGTAATGCATCCCTTACAGCATTTGAAAATTTTACATTATTTTTAAGCCAGCTAGCATTTTTATTCAGAAATGATGCTAAATTTCGACTAGATTCCCTCCACCTTTTTTGTATTTTACAAACCAGCGCACGAAGAGTTGCCTTTTAAACTGCAAAGAGCGTCAGATGTTAGCATTGGTGAGCCTATTTTTTCCAAAACAAAACCAATGATGGCGTCCGATGTCGGTTCTTCCTTCCACTTTTGGAATATGCAGTTATATGAAATTTGCAAAGTCATTCTGGAAAATGTTTAATTTAAAAGAAGATCGCAAAATATCGCAGAAGACCTTTTGTGTTGCCAACAGAGGAAAAAAAACCTTTCAAATTTTGTGCGTTTCAAGCTGGTATTATGTAGTATAACTTTTTAAAGTCTCCACTGAAGTTAAAAATGTAAATTTTACTTACTTCTTAAAAATCACTTTTTTCACGAACAAATCACACACGAGTAAGAAAAGATTTTGCAATTATTTAAATGCCAATAATTGACAATTCTCTTATAAAATAAATGAAGAAAAAATCATGGCCTACTGACTTGCCGTTTGTATGTATCACTCTATTAACTTAAACTAATCGAATAGCTTTCTGTAGGCAAAAAGTATGATTGAATAAGTAATGCAACTTTCAGGTGCATTTTGCAGTTGTTTCGCAGGGTTAATCCCCAAACTGAGTATGAGGTTTTAGAGGTGGGATATTAACCTACCAAAATAATGAATAATCTTATGCATTTTACGTATTTCAAAAATTGAATAAAGTTCCGCTAAACTTCCTAAATTTCGCACTGTACACAGGCGACCGTCTCCCATCCAGCCAACACTCAATTCGCCTCGTGGACAGTGAGGTTGACCGTTCTTTTTCCGGTCGAACATTTATCATTTCCTAAAAGTTTGTCCCACTGCACACAATGGGTTGGAAGAAGCTTAAAATAGAGAAAAATCCCATGCCTTCAGTTTACTAGAGAAGGAGGATTCAGTGATTATTGTAACCAGAGATCTAAGCGTATCGAGAGAGACAATTTATCAACTGAAGCGGTCAGCGGCGTGATTGCCTTCTGGGACGGTACTTCAGAGAAAATCAGGCTCTGGCTCACCGAAGAAGAGTTCATCAAGGACTGTTAAGCTTTTGAAACGTAAAGTGATGTCAAATTCTTCTATAACCGTCGTTGAACTCAAAATAAGTACCCTACGCTCCTCCAGAACGTCACAACTAGGACAGTTCGTCACCGCCTGCAGAAGGAGCTGGGTCTACCAAATTGCCGTGCCGCAAGGAATCCCCTGCTCACAGCAGCAATGAAGAAGAAAAGGCTTGACTTCTGCAAAAAATGTCAAGACTGGACATCTGAAAGGTATAAGAAAGTGATGTTTAGTGATGAGAGCACTTTCAGGTTGGTCAGGTAAGGCTCAAAGATTGTGCGTCGTCCAAGTACTGTATGACCCTAAATATACGGTTAAGAATGTTAAACACTCTGACAGTGTGATGGTGTGGGGTGCATTCAGTGAAAGCAAGGACAGGGGATGTTTGTACTTTCTTCCCAATAATGTAACTATGGAAGCAAGCAATTAAATTAATGTTTTGGAAAAAGATTTGATTCATTTTTGGGTCATTCATCAGTGTGACTCTTTTATGCAGGATGGGGCCCCTGCTCACAAGGCGAAGGTCGTGACAAAGTTCCTCAGTGACCATAACATTAATATTTTAGAGTGGCCAGGTAATTTCCTTAACCTTAATTCTATGGAAAGTGCCTGGAATTTAATGAAGAACAAGGTTCAAGAGACACGACCCAGCAACATCAACGATCTCAAAGGAGCGCTGAAAACACTGTGGATAACCATGGACTCCACATACTTCATCAACCTTACTGAATCGATGCCTAAACGACTACAGATGGTGATAAAATGTAAATGTGACATGACAAAATACTAATTGTAACAAAATATCCACATTAAAATAATTGAATGTTAAAATGTTGTCGTTTTTTTTTGACCCCTAAGTGAACCATCGGCTTGAAACTTTCAGAAAATATGCTTTTTGTTATAGCAAAAATACTCTGAAATTTTGGTACAAAAGTATTGAACCCAGTGGGTATAATTAAATTTGTTATTTAAAATTTGAATTGTTCGCCATTTTATGTGATTTGGTCTAAAATAGATTTTTTTTTCAAAATTAGATCTCGATGTCAGCTTTCCGATGCCATTAAAAAAAACTCTTCTTTTGGAGTCATTTTAACCGTTTTTTTTACATTTGTTTATTAATTAAATAAAAACAAATGCCTTTTTTCGGTCATTTAAAAAAACATCGTCAATGTCAAAAAGTGCTTCTTCACCAAGATAATGCGCCTGCTCACACGTCGGCTGTTGTAATGACAAAAGTACACGAGCTGAGCTTTGAAATAGTTCCTTACCCACCCTATTTCCCAGATTTGGCAAATTGAACATTTTTTATCACATCTAGTAAAGAATGACGAGACATTTATTTGAAAAAAATAATTTTCGTTAACATTTTTTTTTTAAATGACAATTTATGTATATATGTGTATATGTATACATATATATATATATATATATATATATATATATATATATATATATATATATATATATATATATACGAGGCTGGTTTGAAAAGCCCGTGCAAAAATAAAAACTACTTATGTGTTTGGGGGTAAACCTTTTTTATTTTTCGACATAGTCTCCTTTTAGGCTTATACACTTCGTCCAACGATGTTCTAGTCTGTTGATCCCTTCCGAATAATAGGATTTGTCCAAGTCTGCAAAATATCCATTAGTGTCTGCAATCACCTCCTCGTTTGAATAAAATCTTTGTCCCGCCAGCCATTTCTTCAAATTGGGGAACAAATAGTAGTCCGAGGGAGCCAAGTCTGGAGAATAGGGGGGATGTGAAACGAGTTGGAATCCTATTTCCATTAATTTTGCGACCACAACTGCTGAGGTGTGTGCTGGTGCGTTGTCGTGATGGAAAAGGACTTTCTTGTGGGCCAATCGAGGGCGTTTTTCTTGCAGCTCGGTTTTCAAACGGTCCAATAACGATGAATAATATTCACCTGTAATAGTTTTACCCTTTTCCAGATAATCGATGAGGATTATCCCTTGAAAATCCCAAAAGACAGTCGCCATAACCTTTCCGGCCGAAGGAGCGGTCTTCGCCTTTTTTGGTGCAGATTCCCCCTTGGTAACCCATTGTTTAGATTGTTGTTTGGTCTCAGGAGTATAGTAATGTATCCATGTTTCATCCACAGTGACGAAACGACGCTTAAAGTCCTCCGGATTCTTCTGGAACAGCTGCAAACCATCCTTGCAACACTTCACACGATTCCGTTTTTGGTCAAGCGTGAGCAATCGCGGCACCCATCTTGCGGATAGCTTTCTCATGTCCAAATGTTTATGCAAAATATTAGGTACCCGTTCAGTCGAGATGCCACAGCACTAGCAATCTCACGCACCTTAACTCTTCTGTCATCCATCACCATATCATGGATTTGATCAATGATTTCTGGAGTTGTAACCTCCACAGGCCGTCCAGAACGTTCAGCGTCACTTGTGCCCATATGGCCAGTACGAAAATTTTGAAACCACTTATAAACTCTTCTAATCGAAGGTGCAGAGTCAGCATAATGTTTATCAAGCTTCTCTTTAGTCTCCTGAGGCGTTTTGCCTTTCATAAAGTAATGTTTAATCACCACACGAAATTCTTTTTCGTCCATTTCTTGAAAATCACTCGACTTCCTTGATTCACACGAATGCCAAACACAAAAAATAGACCAATATGGCTGAAACTTGGTGTGCGTTCATTCCAGGGATGCTACTAACTAAACATGACCTCGATACGCGCCGGTGGTGCCATCTCTCGGACTTTGCACGGACTTTTCAAACCAGCCTCGTATATATATATATATATATATATATATATATATATATATATATATATATATATATATATATATATATATATATATATATATATAGTATACTTAATCCAGTGTTTCTCTGGTTGTTCCATTCAATCTAAAAAAATCTCTTATTTTTACCTCAAAACACAATGCTACACCGCTATCAACTATTCATCTTTAAAATATTTTGTCATTCAGGTATTTTATTAGATGTTTGAGTAAAATAAATTGCAGGGCACTAAATTGGAACAATAGGAGAGATATTGTAACTTGTAAAACCATAGCTTTCCGTAAATGGTTGAAGGGTGAATCCTGCCGATGTCGTGCAACAGCAAGATTTTCATTATCCATGAATTCAGATGTTCTTCTCTAATGATCTGCTTCAGATTTTAAATCATCCTTCCGCATTAATTGTGGTTCTTTTTTCCATAGTTAATAAGCAAAGGCGTGTCAATCTTTTTTCCAGCAACACGCTTCGTTCTCGCTGTCTTTGTCCAATATTACTCGTGTGCCATAAAAATTTCTCAAAGATCTATGTCCTATCTATGATTTTGCATCATAAAACTTGATCTACAATGCTTCCCGTCAATTTTGCTGAACTTTTTTGAAAGGAAAACGCATTTTTTCACCCTCACCCTCACCACATAACATGAGCACTGCGGAAAAATTGAAGGATTTTAGGGGGGGAAAAGGCCCTCGGGAACAGATTCAGCATCAAAAAATGTACAAGAAAAATACCTTCATAATCCTTAAATTCAAATCAGAAGTCTAACGGGGGGCTGTTGAAGGGGAAAAAAAAACGATTGAGTAGAAAAAATATATTTTCAATCAATGGATGCGACCTCTAAATATTAATATTTTTTTTTTAAAATTTAGGAGCTTCATTTTTTCTTAGGATTGGACATTTTGCAGGGGTAGAACCAAAGAAAATCAAAAAAAAAATTTTAGCTTTTTACCCTACTAATTACTCTTAAAAAGTACCATAGTAATTTGATGTAAACTGATGATGTATTAGGAGAAACACTGTTTCTTGAAAGAACTTTGCCAATGTCAAAAATTGTTTACAATGTGGATATAGATCTACACAAAAAATCGAATAATCGGAATCTTTACTAATCAGCTCCCATCCACTTTTAAATAGCAGATTGTCTAGTCTTCGAATTTCTACATGACAAATGACTTGATTAAAAAAGCATTCGTTAAATCCTTTTAACAAATTTATGTTAATGCTTCTCAGCGTAGTGACATTATTCATTTCGGCAGACAGAAGTTACGTTGTTAAAGATATTCTGGGCGTTAAAGTTATTAGTTTTGAAGTATTTTTGGATCATTGCATGGCAGGACATGGTAGTTAATAGCTCTGTGTGTCGTAAATATATCGGTGTTTGTGTTTCCTTGTTTGCGTTTTAGAATTCAATTAATGATATTGGATTGTACGATCGTTGTATAAACAGCGATTTACTGGTTTAGTAAAAAAAAAATTGAGTCAAATACTTTATATTAATTAAAGTTAGATGGGCACGTTAATAAAATGTTTTAACTTACAGGTTTTTTTTTCTTTTTAGTGTTCCGTACGGAACACTTATAAGATCACTTCGGTGTCTGTCTGTCTGTCTGTCTGTCTGTCTGTCTGTCACACCCGATTTTCTCGGAAACTGTTTGAACATAGAAAGGTGAAATTTGGTAATAATATAGGAATTGATGGCCTCATCAGAGCCATGTAGTTTGAGATTTAAATTTTGAACTTAAGGGGTTAGTTTTGGGGGGGTGAAGTCGGAAGTGAAAAAAAAAAAATTTTTACTAGGTCATCGAGTGTGGTGTCAAATGAAAGCTTGTGAAAACACGAGTAAAAAATATATATATATTATTATACTTGCGCGCACTTTTCTTTGTATTATTTTTAAAAATTCGCGAAAAATCGCTGTCCCGGGCCTTATCTCGAAAAGTACTTATCAAAAAATTTCGAAAAAATTCTGGAATATTCTCCACGGGGTGTAGATTGAACGAAAATTATCACAAGCGCATTACCTTTAATAATTTATATGGTATATAAAAAAAACAAAAATTTCAAGGTCATCAGATTTCAGTAAAGATTGGACACAAACTTTGTTGAAAACTCATTTGAGGTGTGTTTTGTGAAGGCACTGATCATTTTATACCACCGTAACATAAATTTTGACTTAAGAGGTTCGTTTTGAGAGGTGAAATCGGAAGTGAAAAAAAATTTTTTTTACTAGGTCATCGAGTGTGGTGAAAGCTTGTGAAAACACGAGTAAAATATATATATATATATATATATATATATATATATATATATATATATATATATATATATATATATATATATATATTATATATATATATATATATATATATATATATATGTATATATAATATATATATATATATATATATATATATATATATATATATAAATGTAATACTTGCGCACACTTTTCTTCGTATTACTTTTAAAAAATCGCTGTCCCCTACCTTATCTCGAAAAATACTGATCAAAAAATTTTGAAAAAATTCTGGAATATTCTCCACGGGGTATAGATTGAACAAAAATTAGCACGAGTGCATTACCTTTAATAATTTATTTGGTGTATAAAAAAACAAAATTTCAAGGTCACCAGTTTTCAGTAAAGATTGGAAACAAACTTTGTTGAAAATTCATTTGGGGTGTGTTTTGTGAAGTCACTGATCACTTTATACCACCCTAACAAAATTTTTTATTTTAAAAACAATCAACGTACGGAACACTAATTGTGCAAGTTCAACTTGCACTTGACCGGTTTTTATTTTTTTAAACTTTGAATTGTTGTGGCTGTTACTTGATGGAAATTCATAACGAATGTAATGAAATACTAATATTGTCAAATTTCCACTTTATTTAGTTTCACTGAAACTGTATGACTCGTTTCGCTATACTATAGCTTCTTCTAATACAAAATGATATTTGAGTATTAGTGTTGTTACATTTATACGAGGCTGGTTTGAAAAGTCCGTGCAAAAATAAAAACTACTTATGTGTTTGGGGTAAACCTTTTTTATTTTTCGACATAGTTTCCTTTTAGGCTTATACACTTCGTCCAACGATGTTCTAGTTTGTTGATCCCTTCCGAATAATAGGATTTGTCCAAGTCTGCAATATATCCATTAGTGTCTGCAATCACTTCCTCGTTTGAATGAAATCTTTGTCCCGCCAGCCATTTCTTCAAATTGGGGAAAAAATAGTAGTCCGAGGGAGCCAAGTCTGGAGAATAGGGGGGATGTGAAACGAGTTAGAATCCTATTTCCATTAATTTTGCGACCACAACTGCTGAGGTGTGTGCTTGTGCGTTATCGTGATGGAAAAGGACTTTCTTGTGAGCCAATCGCGGGCGTTTTTCTTGCAGCTCGGTTTTCAAACGGTCCGATAACGATGAATAATATTCACCTGTAATAGTTTTACCCTTTTCCAGATAGTCGATGAGGATTATCCCTTGCGAATCCCAAGAGACAGTCGCCATAACCTTTCCGGCCGAAGGAACGGTCTTCGCCTGTTTTGTTGCAGATTCCCCCTTGGTAACCCATTGTTTAGATTGTTGTTTGGTCTCAGGAGTATAGTAATGTATCCATGTTTCATTCACAGTGACGAAACGACGCTTAAAGTCCTCCGGATTCTTCTGGAACAGCTGCAAACTATCCTTTCAACATTTCACACGATTCCGTTTTTGGTCAAGCGTGAACAATCGCGGCACCCATCTTGCGGATAGGTTTCTCATGTCCAAATGTTTATGCAAAATATTATGTACCCGTTCAGTCGAGATGCCCACAGCACTAGCAATCTCACGCACCTTAACTCTTCTGTCATCCATCACCATATCATGAATTTGATCAATGATTTCTGGAGTCGTAACCTCCACAGGCCGTCCAGAACGTTCAGCGTCACTTGTGCCCATATGGCCAGTCCGAAAATTTTGAAACCACTTATAAACTGTTCTAATCGAAGGTGCAGAGTCACCATAATGTTTATCAAGCTTCTCTTTAGTCTCCTGAGGCGTTTTGCCTTTCATAAAGTAATGTTTAATCACCACACAACGAAATTCTTTTTCGTCCATTTCTTGAAAATCACTCGACTTCCTTGATTCACACACGAATGCCAAACACAAAAGAATAGACCAATATGGCTGAAACTTGTTGTGCGTTCCTTCAAGAGATGCTACTAACTAAACATGACCTCGATACGCGCGCCGGTGGTGCCATCTCTCGGACTTTGCACGGACTTATCAAACCAGCCTCGTATAAATACCCTAAGGTACATAGGTAATAAAATTAATACTATATGCTAATGAATATAGCTGGGAAATCCATTCTGAATATTAATTGTATAAATTGAGTAAAGGGGAGTTACCATGGGCCAGACAGGTATCTTTTTGTTCGTTTAAGAGGATGTCTGAATTTTTAATTCTATTTATTTCTAAATTTTCTAATAGGTTTAATTTTACGCCTTTGTTTTGTATATGTAGAATTTTAAATTTATCGTCAAAAAGATGATTTGATTCGGTTAAATGAATACTGTACGCTGAGTCAGTTTTGTTTTTTAAATAGCATAAAAATAATAAATTCACTATGGAACTAGAAGTCGACAATGAAATTAATTTTCTTGACTTAACGATAACCAGATATTACAACAAACACAAATTCTCTATTTTTCACAAACCCCCACATACAGATAGTACAATAAACATAAAATCAGCTCACCCCCTACAACACAAATTGGCAGCTTATCACAATATGTTGCATAGACTTGTAAGTGTCCCCTTATCTGTAGATGATTTTAATAAAGAATTCAATCTAATAAAACAAATTGCTGTTAACAACGGATATTCTCCTGACACCATAGATTCAATTCTAAACAAAAATTAAAAAATAAAGCTATTTCTTTAGTATACCCCAAGAAAGAAAACACAGGGAAAAATTTAATGTGTTAACATATTTTGGTAACACGTCAGAGAAAATTAAAAACCACTTAAACAAATATAATATCAACATAGCTTTTAGAACAAATAACTCGTTAGGAAAATTCATTAAAAACGCAAACGGAAAACAAAATAGATCAAAAAAATCTGGAGTGTATCATTAAATTGTGGTTCTTGTCATAAAAGTTACATAGGTCAGACAGGTCGCTCATTCGAAACTCGGATTTTAGAACATAAAAGAAGCTATTTAAAAAACAAAACTGACTCAGCGTACAGTAATCATTTAACCGAATCAAATCATCTTTTTGACGATAAATTTAAAATTCTACACATACAAAACAAAGGCGTAAAATTAAACCTATTAGAAAATTTAGAAATAAATAGAATTAAAAATTCAGACAGCATCTTAAACGAACAAAAAGATACCTGCCTGACCCATGGTAACTCCCCTTTACTCAATTTAGACAATTAATATTCAGAATGGATTTCCCAGCTATATTCATTAGCATATAGTATTAATTTTATTACCTATCTACCTTAGGGTATTTATATAAATGTAACAACACTAATACTCAAATATCATTTTATATCAGAAGAGGCTATAGTATAGCGAAACGCGTCATACAGTTTCAGTCAGATCTATCTTATTTTGAATCTTAATATTTAGAAAGAGTTACCAAAGATATACCATTAACTTCGTTCTCAGGTACACTCGACATTTTTAACTCTTTCAATGAAAAACTACAGTTCACAGTAGAGACTGAATCTGACAACTCGGTTTCTTTTCTTGACACAAGGGTAGTTCGATCTGATAATAACATAATTAAATTAGATTGGTATAGAAAAAAAAACAAGCTCTGGACGATATTACCTTATCACTCTTATCATCCCTTGAAACAAAAATTAAACATCATAACAGCACTAAGGAACAGAATTGACAAAATTCGTCATCCTACCAAAAATTTCAAATTATTAGGAAACATACTAATTGCTAACAAATATCCTAAATCTAGTATAAAAAAAAAACCTTCCAACCTATTAATAGACCTAGACAAAGAAATGTTTTAAACAACTCAATATCAACTGAGATAAAATTTGGAAAGTTACAGCACATTGAGGGTCTTTCCCAATCAGTTATCGCTCTTGTCAGAAGCACTAATGTTAAAATAGCTCAGTATAATTTAAAGAAGCTTGGTGTGGGTGTTATTATTACTCTTACAAAAAAGATAAACTGATCTTTGGCAAAAGTCAGGTGTAGTTTATGGAATTATATGTGAATGTGTGTCTATTTACATAGGCCAGACATAGCAAAAATTTATCAAAAAGAATCACTCTACATAAAAGCAATTGTAGACACAAACCAGATTCTACCAGTCTTAGTCAACATTATAACGAAACTTTCAGTTTGGACACTGAAAGTAACATGTTCAGAATGTTTTTTGGTGTAGGTAAGACATTATAGTCTTAGAAGACCAAGGTGTATATGAAATTCCGTGTCAGGACTACGGTCTTTCATACACAGGCCAAACAAACAGGAAAATTAGCGCCAGAAGAGACGAGCACAAAGCGCCATAAAACAAAACTCCACCACCTCTTCTCTAACACAACACGCACATAATACCGGCCATAAAATCGATTTTGACAAGACCAGAACCCTACAAAAACGTGATAACCTATCCACTAAGGTAATCAAAGAAGCCATAAAAATAGAAAAGAAGCCCAACAACTCAAATAATCGGGATGATAGCCAACGTTTTACCGAACTCTTGGAAACAAATTCTATCTCAGTACCAAGAGAAACAATAATTCAACCATATGTTACTTCGCCAACACAAACATTACAAAGAACCACAGGACCGACAACGCGCAGCCAAAGCCGAGCCTCTATTGGCCAGATTCGTCCGACCAATAGAGCCACGCCCCGAGCACATAAAACCGGCGCCTTCGGAGTCAGTCTCGACATTCAACGCCAAAACATCGACCAGTGATCAATGCTTTGAAAAAGATGGATGAGATTCCATCGAAACGTCAGCGAAACCGTCCATCAAGGGACTTTAAGCTAACACGGGATACCCGAAAAACCACTACTATATTTCACACCCGTGAGAACATTCGTCAAAACATATATATATATATATATATATATATATATATATATATATATATATATATATATATATATATATATAATATATATATGTATGTATAGATATATATATATATATATATATATATATATATATATATATATATATATATATATATATATATATATACTCCTGGACAAAATTAACGCAATAATATATTAAATCATACAAATCTCTATAATGAATTAATTTTAATAATTTTTTATGAACATTGATTACACTAAAAGTTAGAAAAAACTTATTCGGATACTTTAAAAGTGAATTAGCTACCAAATTTCTCTATAAGATTCGAATTAAAATTATTCTGAAGACCTAATAACAAAATCGTTGAAATTATGTATTAATGAAAAAAATAAAACTGGGACACTAGTAGCAAAATTAATGGTGTAACTGGGACACTACTAGCGTGTGTTGCCTCCTCTACTTCGGATGACCGCGATAAGCGCCTAGGCATGCTTCTAATTAAATTTTGGATAAAATCTTGAGGAATTTACTCCCATTCTGTGATAACTGCATTTTCAAGTTCTCTCAGGTTTCTAGGTGCAGGTATATGACGTTTCACATTTTTCTTAAGGTGATCTCATACATGTTCTATCGGATTCAGATCCGGGCTTTTTAGTGGCCATTGCATAATCGGTATATCAACTTGATTAAGATAATCGGGTACCTCCCTAGCCACATGAGGTCGAGCGTTGTCTTGCATAAACAGGAAATTGGGCCCCACAAAATGACCGAAAGGCATCACGTGTTCTATTACAATATTCTCAAGATAGTAGTCAGCATTTATGGATCTCGTACGGACAGGAACTAACTCTGTGCGAGCATCAAAGCAGATGCCACCCCAGAACATAACAGAGCCACCGCCGAATGGAATCCTTGCAGAGATATTGCAAGGAGCAAACCTCTCTCCTGGTCTTCGCCATACTCGCTCACGACCATCTGGATGTTTTAGACTAACCCTAGTTTCATCTGTGAAGAAAACTTGTTTCCAATCATCCACAGACCAGTTTTCGTGATTTTGAGCAAAACGTAACCTGGCAACTCTGTTCTCTCTAGTAAGCAAGGGCGCAGTGACTGGTCTCCTACTGTTTAATCCCGCTCATTTAACCGTCTTCTAACTGTTTTAGAAGAAATTGTGACATTGTGAACAGCTTCGAGTTCGTTTCTTATTATAGAACTAGTGACAGTCCTGTTTCTTAAAGCATATTGTCTTATAAAATGTTCATCTAGGTCGCTAGTGCATCGTTTTCGCCTTGCCCTAGCCTTTAGAATAAGTTCCTACTTCATTCAAGCGTCTTACCATACGACTTATTGTGGAACGATGTTTGCCTAACAAATTGGCAACATAACTCTGACAATATCCCTCGTCCAATAAAACTGAGGCTCGCACTATCTCGTGTTCTGTTAAATTCCTTGTTCGACTAATTTTTCTAATTCTTCGGGGTCAAAAATAAAACAGTCTACCACAAAAATGTATTACTTTGAAAAAGGGAACAATTTATAAGCTTACTTTTAAAGAAATCTATCGCATTATTATAGAAAATTGTTTATCTTTTAAAAAATTCTTTAAAACTGTAAATCCAAAACGAATTGTTTTGATTTCTGTCATGAACAACGAAACAAAATATACATAGCTTACTATTCAAATACTCGATAAACTTTAAAACGGACATAAGAAAAAGATAAATTAATTTTCAGATTGTTGCGTTAATTTTGTCCAGGAGTTTATATATATATATATATATATATATATATATATATATATATATATATATATATATATATATATATATATTTGAGACACATGACTAAATATCGAACTACTATTTATAACAACAGCATTTGTTTTTGACGATGGGAACTGGTATGATGTATTCTTAAACGTGCATGTAACTAAAACTGAAGACGGACCTTTGGAACATACGGTATATAGAAAATCAACACATACAAATAGATATCTGAGTGATTAATCCCACCACCATCCCTCACAATTGCAGGCCATAGCGAACACATTAGTTTCCAGGTCAATCCGCCTCACAGATAGCCCTACGAAACCCAGAAGAGCTAAAAAAAATCACCACAGCCCTAAAACAGACTAAATACAAATAACACACAATAAACTGGGTTATAAATCAGCAATAGAATCCACAAAAAAAATCTAGTGAAGAGCCCGATAACGGGCCATTCATCAAAGGGACCACCGACAGGATTGGATGCATTCTGCGTAGCTATAATATATATACATGTGTATATATATATATATATATATACATATATATATATATATATATATATATATATATATATATATATATATATATATATATATATATATACATATATATATATATATATATATATATATATATATATATATATATATATATATATATATATATATATATATACATATATATATATATATATATATATATATATATATATATATACATATATATATATATATATATATATATATATATATATATATATATATATATATAGACGGTAGTTATGTAGAATTGTTTGTAAACGCTGTAGGTTTCCCTTCATAGCTAGGTAGGTAACTTAAAAGAACATCCTGAAACCGTAATATAATGCGTTAAAATAAAAAAGAATGTCTATACTACTCAAAAAAATTCAGTCATCAAGTGAATGTTTTAATCGTACAAATTTGTAAAACTAAATTTCATTGGACCAATGCCTAATCTTGCTAACGATTTTCAACACCTCACCCGAAATATCATATGCGCAGCATTGCAGCAAAACACAATAAATAAAAAGATCAAATGCTATTTTAAGAACCAGCGCTTCCCTTCAAAATCAATATATCTCTGGAAATTTCCATGTTGCGCTTTGTTGCAGTAGCGCAGACTCTCCACCAAATCCCGGTGCAATCGTATTGATCCAGAGCCCTGACCTACATATACATCCATTGTGTAGCATGCACTTATTGCGTCGTATTTTAAATTCAGCAACAGATTACAAAATAATTGTTTTTTTGCACTAAAATAATAGAAAAATGGCACTTTAATATTCAGTAAAGAAATATTAAAAAAATAAAATAGCGTAAATAAATGTTTACAAAGTTACAGGACTCGTCAGTGAGAAAACTTAAATTTCTAAACATGCCTCGTGAAATACGAGTAGTAAACGAGACGTCAAGAAATTATTCCAATTTGACACAGTCCAAGCCCAAGAATCATGATTCCTTATACATCGAAAAAAGTTTTGAAAATTCATATTTAATATAACTTTTTACAGAAAAAAATCATTTAATTTCGCTTTTAAAAAGGGAAATTACTGGAAATGTTTTAATATTTCATGTGTCTTCCGACACAGCAACAAAGATTTTTTGCGAAATGTATTTTACTACTCCTTTTGAACAAGGAAATAGTTAATTTCTAGGTAAGGTTAATTGCGGGTAATTTTTCCTAAACCACCTGCTTAAAAGTAATTAATTCGATAAATACCAGTAAGGACAATACTATCATTAATCATTGTCGAAATGCTGTGGAGGTACGTTAAAATTTTATTCGCATCTTAGTCTTAGGTGCTGAAAGGGCACTGTAGAACAAGTAACACCAATGTAAAACGAGACGAGAAGAAATAACAGTATACTTTATATCGTTTCCTCTTGAAATTTTCGGTAGGACACTAGAACACTATTAAGATGAAAAACAATCAAAACTCATCTGATATGAACACGAACAACACAGGACATTGCTAGGATGAATTAATATTTCTATTGTTTAACTCGTTTTAACACTCGGGCGGATTATTTCAAAATTGAATTAGTTGAAGGTTAGATAGCAGAGAGCATTTACAAGAAACCATAGTATAAAGGGCTTCCTCTGCTAGTATCAAAACCAAACTGGACGAGACAAATAAAGTCAAGATTCGATGAATAAAGAATATGTATATATATGAGGAAATTGGTGAAGTGTGGCGTGCCACAGGACTTCATATTGGGACCTCTACTTTTTACAATTTATACGAATAATTTAATTTCTTGTTTGAAGTATGTCAAGTCATATCTCTATGCCGATGACACTCAAGTGTTGTACTCCTTTTTGTCTAGTGATTGGAGAATGGCTGACGCAATGGCAAATAATGATTTAAGTGCTTTGGTGGAGTTTTCAGAGCGCCATGGTTTGCTAATTAACCCTGATAAATCATCTGTCATGATTTTTGGTAAACATAGAGACCGTTTCCAGCGTGTTATCAGTATAAACATCGCTGGTCAACGTTTGGAATGGCAAAATAGTTCAAAGAATTTAGGTGTTATAATAGATACAGATTTGCGTTTCAAAGAACACGTAGGGCATATTATACAAAGAGACTATATGTCACTGAAAATGCTTTACCCACATCGACATCTTTTGGAAGATTCTCTCAAGGTAAAATTGGCAGATTCCTTTGTTTTAAGTCACTTTAATTATTGTGATATTATGTATGGACCGTGTTTAGATAAAGTAAATTTAAATAGAATTGAAAAAGTGCAAAGGAGCTGCTTACGTTTCATTTATGGTATAAGAAAATTTCAGTCTTTGTCGCACAAATTAGAGGAAGCTAAGTGGTTGAATATGCAGGATAGACGTAGACTACATTCTTTGGTAATGTTTCATGTTTTTGTTGTTAATAACTGCCCACCGTACCTAACAAATAAAATTATTTTTAGAACAGACGTTCATAGGTTAAATTTAAGATTTGGTGGACTTATATCTCCACCACCTCACCGAACGGGAGATATTTAGAAAGCGGATAAAAAGTATTTTAAACCAATTAGTTAGGTTAATTTTTGTTGCATTTCTCTCTCTTTCTCTCCCTCTTTCTCTATCTCGTTTAGTTTTATTATTTTCTTTAATTCATCAACATTTATGCTAGATGATGTAGTTTACATGGGGTTGAACTTTGAACAGTTTTTAATTGTTGTTATATATATATATATATATATATATATATATATATATATATATATATATATATATATATATACATATACATATATATACATATATATATATATATATATATATATATATATATATATATATATATATATATATGGTTCAATGAGGGACGATTAATAATGGACAAAGCCCATATTTCAGCATTCTATCCATAGTTCTCTCATTTACCAATCCACGTGGAGCCGCGTTTCGCCGTCCTTCTCAAAGCTCATCAGTCGAGCTAGGATCGATAAACTAGAACAGAACTTCTAGTACTTATTCCCGTACTATCACAAGATCGTTAAACGCATGTTATACATGTATATATAAATATATATATATATATATATATATATATATATATATATATATATATATATATATAGGCACACAACCCGGCAAGGGAAGTAAAAACAATAATTCACCTATTGTGTCAGTGTTGGGTAAGTTTCGGCCAAGTTATCTGTATCTCTAAAACTTGTTCTATAATCAACTTAACATTTTTTTAGGTCACTCTGTAACCGGATTGCAATCCCTTTCACATACTGTTTCTATTAAAACTGGAAACAGTGAAAAAGCACACTGAAATAGAAGGATATTATGATATACACCTTTCACCTCGTATATCTTTTACTATAAATAATTAATTGAACTTTTATAAAATGTTCCAACCAAAAACCAGGAAAAAACTCTCAAAAGAATATTAAAATTACTACCGTATTTAATGATCTCCACCCCGTTCTCCCTCTTCTCCTATTAATATTAAAAATGACGTAATTTTTCAACTCCTGGACTCAAACAGCCCTGAAAAAGACCCATAATATAATAAGTACGAAACCACCTTTCTGACTTCCTTCCTGCGACATAATTATGTATAGAAAATAAATAATATTTAAGGGGGAAAAAGTCCCATACTATTATTAAAACTATACCCTATTTGACAACTTACCCTCTTTCACATCTTTCCCTTGTTAAAATTGAAGTTAATTTTCAGATTGCTCGATGCCAAAAACCCTAAAAGAGACCTATACCACCATACATAAGAGACACTCCCCTACCCCACCCCTTTAACCTCGTACATATTTTGCTATAAATAATATGCTTAAAATGTATCCAAAAAAACCTGTAAATATTCCAAAATGCTGTTTAAGTTATACATACAATATAAAACTTTCGACTTTAAAAACCCTAAAAAAAGACATATAACTAGATATGTACGAATCAACCCCTATAATCTCCCCCACCTCCTCTTTCATCCCTTATATGTATTATTATAAATAGTAGTATAGTATAAAATTTATTATTATTTCGACAAAAACAGGAAAAGTTGCCATATTATTAAAACATAAAATTTATCAACCGCCGCCCATTTCAACCCTTTGGCCTAAATCGATATCATCATCATAATAGACTTCATCCCCTTATTAGATAATATCTATGCCCCAGGTTTGAAATTGATGTCTCATTTCGTTCGAAAGTTATCGTGTCAACAAACCGACCGACTGATAGACAATCCGACGAAAATAAGTGACTATGTTTTTCGTGATCTTGAAACGTCAAGAAAAACTAAAATCTCGAAGTGTAATTTTTTGACGAATGCTATTTTTTTAGCAAGTAAAAAATCGTTCATATAAACTAAACGATTGTACACTAAACAATAATAATTATAGCTTCAATACTACTACATAATTAAATCTTATGAGAACTTAAAACAATGGATAATAATTATTAGTTTATCACATTAAATATCCAAAAATTCAAAACAACAAAATTTCCCAAGTTATCGAAATAAATCAGGATTTTTTTTTAATATTAAATACTTACGTTTAAAGAAATCAGGAGAGTATTTTCAGTTCAACCACAAAAAAAAAACTACTTTTCCAAACGTCACGACATTAACTTCCTTAAGAAAAAATACCAACTGACCAGTTCTTAGACCAAGGAAACATAATTTTGACAAATGAAAATTTGCGAAACAGGTGTCGCGCTACCAGCCGCCAATAATGCTGGGATGAAAAATGGAAAGCTGCTAGGAGAACCGGGAGAACAAGGTCAAAACCGATGCAACTTTTCCGTCCCTCTCCCTGCGCCGGTCCCAGAGGCGGAGGTAAGGAAAATAAGGGATAACACAGTGTGATTTTTTTAGTTTGTATCTCGAAGAGTCCAGAATACTTATCTGTTCTACTTCTTTATATGTTTTGTTGGATTTGTTCCACTAAGGAGGTAATCGAAACTTATTGGTAGAGAATCATGGCCATTATTGGGGTTCACCAAAAATAATGTATTTCTTGTTCGCTTTAACTTATTTCAAAAAGAGACGATTAACCAACTTTCACTCGAAAGCTGAGTTTCAAGTACGAAATGATGGTTTATGGGAGTTAACTGTGTCAAACTGGAGTAACTTTCTAACATTTCGCGTACGATTGCAAGAGCAAACTTTACTTTTCGAGATTAAAGCACTTAATGAGCCTGTAGAGCCACGAACTACGTATTTATAACCTGAAATTATTAATCACTAGGATTTTTTACATGCTCTAACCTTATTTTTTACTGTAGGGAGTGGTTTAAGGTCACAGACCAGTAGAGGAATTTTTGAACGACTTACCAACAATTACCGCTAGGCAGCGCGTACAGTTGCTTGTCATTAATAACAAATTTCAGAAAAGAAGTTAATGTTTTTTACTGCAATTAGACAAGGCGAAATCGGCGCCATCGTTGGAAAAAATTTTCTAATTGAATTTTTTTTCATAACCTTCTCCAGGAGATGCCCCTGAAAGAGGATCAACATGTTGCCGGGCGGTAACCTGGTCCGAATTTGTTTAAACAAATTTTTTTTAAACAAAGTCCAAAAATTGAAATTTTCGCCCCGGAACAAGTTTTTTTTAGGTAAATTGGACTCTTTTGAATAAAAAATGTCTCTTGTGAATTTTCTCTAAAATGCGCCGTTTTCGAGATATCGGCGATTTTAGGTGCGAGGAAAACGCGAAAATGGCCACTTTCACCTCCCAATATTGGGGTCAAAAATTAAAATTTTCAATGTTGCCAAGTGTCCAAATTAAAGTTTGAGATCTCTTCTACAAATTACCGTAGGAAATATTGCAATATCTTTATTTTTAAACATTGTTTTTTAACAGTTAACAAATTGCGTTCGAGCGCCCGCGGCCGCATCGAAACTGTATACATAGATATATACGCAACGCCCGTACGTAGGCGCGAATATATTTTATTCAAAACTGTGATACAAAAATTCCAAAAAATATTAAAACTTTAATGATGAATACAAATAATAAGTTTCAATTGGTTCAATATTTATCTAATAATGCTGTAAATTACGTTGCATTAAGTCACACTCAACAATTAATAATATCAGGTGGATTCTATAACATTGAAAAGTGCTATTGTATACAGGGAAATAATATACATGAAATTATTGAGTTAGAAAACAATCACTTAGAGGCTGATACAAGGATATTTTGTCATGCTCGATATATGTTACCTTATAATTCTGAAATAATAATTCATTCCGTTGATACCGACGTTTTTATATTAGCAATTCATTATTGGAGCTTTTTCAAATTAATTGGTCAGAAGCCAAGATTATTGTCTTGTAATGTAGCTGCTGAATATTTAACTAGTCAAGTTTGTCAAGTTTTGCCTGCTTTACATGCGTTTACAGGCTGTGATACTACTAGTAAAGTAGGTACTAAAAATAAAGCTTTAGATTTAGTCTTTGATTTAGATACTCAAAATGCATTAACCCCACTTGGTACTGGCTTACAATTAAATGCCCATGGAATTCAATGCATTAGAAAAATTGTATTTGAAAATTTTGAATAAAGCTGGAGAAAAACAGCAGATAATGCTAGACAAATAATTTTAGAACATTCTTGTGGGATGGGTATTAATTTTGGAAAAATTCCATGTACATCCGATGCTTTAAAATTGCACATTTCACGAGCTTCACTACAAACGTACATATGGAAAATGTCATTGTATTCTCGGTATCGACATTTAGATGCAACAGAATTTGGTTACACTATAGAAACAGGTGAATTGTTACCCAAATTCATGTTAAAAAATTCGATACCAGATTCGTTAATTAGGCAATGTAAATGTACAAAAAATTGTAAAACTAATGCATGTAATTGCAAAAGCAACAACGTAAGTTGTATACTCATGTGTGGGTGTAATTTAAATATTTGCGAAAATTCTATTAAATATATATAAGTTATATTTCATAAAATTGTTTTAATTTTTCTACCATCCTAATCGAATATTGAATTTTTATTTATATTCATTTGTTATAATAATTAAATTTGATATAACAATTACTCTTTAATAAATAAATATTTTTTTACATACTTTTCAAATATATTAATTTTAATAAGAAATCAAGAAACAAAGCTTTATAGAGCATCGCAGTGCGTATACAGTTCCGTGCGCCTACGTACGGGCGTTGCGTATATATCTATGTATACAGTTTCGATGCAGCCGCGGGCGCTCGAACGCAATTTGTTAACTGTTAAAAAACAATATTTAAAAATGAAGATATTGCAATATTTCCTACGGTAATTTGTAGAGGAGATCTCAAACTTTAATTTGGACACTTGGCAACATTGAAAATTTTAATTTTTGACCCCGATATTGGGAGGTGAAAGTGGCCATTTTCGCGTTTTCTCGCACCTAAAATCGCCGATATCTCGAAAAACGACGCATTTTAGAGAAAATTCACAAGAGACATTTTTTGTTCAAAATGGTCCAATTTACCTAAAAAAACTTGTTCCGACTTTGTTTAAAAAAAATTTGTTTAAACAAATTCGGACCAGGTTACCGCCCGGCAACATGTTGATCCTCTTTCAGGGGCATCTCCTGGAGAAGGTTATGAAAAAAAATTCAATTAGAAAATTTTTTCCAACGATGGCGCCGATTTCGCCTTGTCTAAATACGCTTTTTTGATTTACAGCATACAGGCTCTATCTACGCCACTGTCCCTTCCCGGTCGGCTAGGGCTGAATTATCTGGAATTGGCTGCAAATTTAATGGGAGTTGTCGAGGACCGACATGAACGAAACGTTCTGGATGCACGTAGACTGGATTCATTGGATTTCCATTTTGTGCGTCTCTAAGGGAGTTTTCCTTAGTCATCCATAATGAAAATTAATCAATAAATTAGTTTTTCTTGCTGACGACACACCCGTTAGTCATAAAAATGCTCTTATTTGCGAGCCGAACGTTTCAAAGCTATTAAAATAATTCAGTGTAGATTTCCATGGCAATTTCATTAAACAATTATAAGAAAAATTGACTATTCTATTGTCAGAAAGTCCTGATGATATCTCCTGCAATGCTAGGATAAACATCGGAAATAAATTTCTGAAATGTCTAGCAAAGATGCATTTTGAAGTGTGTATTAGATCTACACTTTCTGATGAGAAACATCAAAATTTTGTAAAACGAGTAAAATTCTCAATCGTCTCCACATATCGCTCCGAGTTAGCTCTTGTCAAGTTTTTTTGAGGGGTCCGCCATTTACATCCCTCGCATGTCTTTGGTCTGATGTTACGAGCCAACGTTCTAGATGTTGCTGAGATGATCATCTGTTGATTGTTATTTTTACCACCTGTTTTTGGTATACCAAACGCTGGTTCTTTATCCTTGTGTGGATTTGTAGTTCCGAATCTAGCTAATTCGTCCGCTTTTTCAGTACCTTTTATACCCGAATGGTCTAGAATCCAAAGTAGTTCAACCCTGTTGTTCCTGGAAGATAGTTCTAACAGGTAACATTTACATTCCATCTTGGAGTTGGCCCGATAGACATCAAAACCTTTTAGAGCACCTTGATTATCTGAGAGAATATATATTTCTTGGTTGCGGTAGTCCATTCTAATATTCTCGTGAATAAGTACTTGTATTAGGGTCAAAAATAAGTAAAATGAGCCACCTGAAAGTTTTTTTTCTCGGATTTCAAAAATAAATATGTTTTTTCGATAGAGGTACAAGTACCTTTTTACCCCCTAATTTTTTTTTTTTACAATAGTTCAGTTATTCTGGGAATAATCGCAAGTTGAATATTTATTTATAAATATAAATGAGTTAATTTTTTAGTGTTCCGTACGGAACACTTATGATTTCGGTGTCTGTCCGTCTGTATAAACGCACGGAATTGGCGAGTCTTAAATATAGCTTTACAAATTCGATGCTTCAATTGATAAACGTTTTCGTGAGCCTGACATTCTTCATTTGTACAAAAATCGAAGCTCGAAATTTTCCTGGGACCTCTGTCTGTCTGCCCGTGTCTGTCCGTCTATCCGTCTGTCACACCCGATTTTCTCTGAAACTATTTATCATAGAAAGTTGAAATTTGGTAATAATATAGGAATTGATGGCCTCATCAGAGCCATGTAGTTTTGAAAGTTTAATTTTGACATAAGGAGTTAGTTTTGGGGGGTGAAATCGGAAGTGAAAAAAAAAATTTTTTTACTAGGTCATCAGGTGTGGTGTCAAATGAAAGCTTGTGAAAATATGAGTAAAAAATATATATATAATGTAATACTTGCGCGCACTTTTCTTTGTATTATTTTTAAAAAATCGCGAAAACCCGCCTTATCTCGAAAAGTACCTATCAAAAAATTTTGAAAAAATTCTGGAATATTCTCCACGAGGTGGAGATTGAACGAAAATTATCACGACCTTTAATAATTTATCCGGTTTATAAAAAAAAAAACAAAAATTTCAAGATCATCAGTTTTCAGTAAAAGGAACAAACTTTGTTGAAAACTCATTTGGGGTGTGTTTTGTGAAGTCTCTGATCATTTTATACCTCCGTTAACTAAGTTGGGAATGTGGAATCTTTGGCACAATGACACTACTCAGTATATATCACCACTACACCAAACACTTTATTTTTGCACTCGACGCGCGTTTCGCTAACCATGTTAGCTTCATCAGGAGCGATGTCAATCATCGCTCCTGATGAAGCTAACATGGTTAGCGAAACGCGCGTCGAGTGCAAAAATAAAGTGTTTGGTGTAGTGGTGATATATACTGAGTAGTTATACCTCCGTAACAAAATTTTTTATTTTGAAAGCCGTCAACGTACGGAACACTAATTGCGCAAGTTCAACTTGCACTTGACCGGTTATTTTTAATTGAAGCTAAATGTTTATACTTTTCAGTTGAATTCATGCGATTGTTATAAAAATTTAATTTGTTAAAGTTATAAACAATTTTTTTAAACAATTACGAATAAACCATGTTCTTGGTTTCACTCGAAAATGAAATCGCATTCTTTTTAATGCGTAAAACGCCACTGAGCAAATTGAAAAAAAGTTAGTAACCTCTTATATTAAAGGAATTATTAATATTTTTCTGATGACGCGTGGACTCAAACGGGCGAATCGCTTACGCTGACGCTCTCGAAGAAACCATAATAGTAATATCAAGACCTTTTGCATTTATTATTTAACATTTAAGTAAAAATTATACAATATATTATTTCAAACATTAACTGTTACTGCTTCTTCAGGACTAAAGTGCATTTGTTTGGAGTTGATAGCAGAATTCTCTCATTGTAAACGCAAATAAGTTGGGGTGCGCCCAAAAAAAAGAGATTTTTTTATGCATTTTACTGAATTTTGCTACCTGTTTTGAATTATTTTTAAGGGTTCACCCTATTTTAGGCAGAAAACCTCTGCAATACAATAGGGTCATAAGATGTAAATGAGGGTTCATCGATAGCATAGCCGTCCGAGCGTAACTTGCTTTTGGTGTTTAATAAATAAAATTATCTTTAAAAAAAAATTATAAAAACATAACGTTTATTTCCAAAAATGTTTTAATCTGTAGATCTATGTATATATACGAATTCACAATTCACGATATGTAAGTACGGTAATTACAATCAAAAAAAATCTCCATCTTCAAAATCTGAAGACTAGACTTCTCTTAAATTGGTAATTAAGGGTTCTATTTTCACAGTTTCTTCGATGTATTCGTCAAGTTTCCACATTTTATTTTCTTCTATAACATGTCGAATGACATTTTTCCAATTATCCTCTTTGATATTCTCTATTCCGGCGAGTAATAATTGCCTTACGTCTTGAAGTTTGAACGTGATGTTTTCCCTTACAACGGAGCCTTTCATTTGTGTCCAAATTAGCTCTATGGGATTCAATTCGCAATAATATGTTTGAGATTTTTGTCTCTTATCCATCGAAGAATATCCGCTTTCTTCCATGAATTTGTCGGGAGTCATTCTAATAATCGAGAATGGTATGGGGCATTGTCTAATATTATAACTGATTCTGCTGGTATACATTCAATCATTTGTTGGAAATACTCCTCAAAAACATAGGCCGTCATCTCCTCATGGTAATCTTTAATTGACTTTGTTTCGAATTCCAAGAAGCCACCGTCAAGAAATCCATTTTCACTACCATTACGTGCTATAATTAGCCTGAGATCTTTTCCTGAAAGGGGTTGTAATCCAGTTGACCAACCTTACATAAAAGCTTGTTTGGCACTCTTAATATTTTTATCAATCCAGAATTTTTTTACTGTGTGTCCCTCATTAACCCAAGTCTCATCAAAACAAAAAATATTTCTTTCTTCGGCTCGAAATTTTCTGATTGCTCGTAGATATTCTCTTTAACAAATCATATCTGTTTTATCGATAAGAACAGATTTTCTATTGTGTTTTTCCCCACGAAAATTCAGGTTATGAAGGATTTTCCATAATAATGTAGAGAATTTGCAAATGCAAAATGACCAACAAATAAAGATCCCATGAATGCTATATTCCATGCCTTTCCTCCTACAACTATAGTTTCTGAGCCTATACTCTTCATCAGGTAGGCTTTAGGCAACGGTATCGATCGTTAAGACCAGAGTACCGTGGAGAGCAAGTTGGAATGACTCTCGCTGGCTTATAGCAATCATGGAACTTTATATAAACGAGATACTATTCGTTGGGCAAGATACAGACTCTTGCGCCATCTGTTGAGAGTTTCGAACATCGAAAACTGCTCAACTATATAAACCTAATATTGTTAGGAAGGATAAATCAAATCGATATCCGAAATAAAATTTCGGAATATGGTTTGTTACTTGATTGGTCACTACAACATAATGTCGAGAATTTTCAAATGCAAAATGACCAACAAATAAAGATCCCATGAATGCTATATTCCTTTCCTCCTATAAGCCAGCGAGAGTCATTCCAACTTGCTCTCCACGGTCTTAACGATCGATACCGTTTCCTAAAGCCTACCCTCAGAAAACTATAGTCGTAGGAGGAAAGGCATGAAATATAGCACTACTCACTATAAATCACCACTACACCAAACACTTTATTTTTGCACTCGACGCGCGTTTCGCTAACCATGTTAGCTTCATCAGGAGCGATGATTGACTATCAATCAATCATCGCTCCTGATGAAGCTAACATGGTTAGCGAAACGCGCGTCGAGTGCAAAAATAAAGTGTTTGGTGTAGTGGTGATTTATAGTGAGTAGTATCATTGTGCCAAAGATTCCACACTCCCAACTTAGATGAAATATAGCATTCATGGGATCTTTATTTGTTGGTCATTTTGCATTTGCAAATTCTCGACATTATGTTGTAGTGACTAATCAAGTAACAAACCATATTCTTACAAAACTTTATGTAGTGTAGGTACTTCTTTCTTAACAGGTTGACTGCCGACCACTCCGATCGGAGTGCGTCGGGTCTCTTCGCCAACGCCGTCTACTCCGATCGGAGTTCGACATGCGTTCTTACGAAACGTTTTAGTATTCCATCGGCGTTGTATATGAAACGTGTTTCTAGTGGTGGCGTTGCTTAAAAACGCAAGTTCTAACAGGTGCTTAAGTGGTTCCGCGGATTTTGCTTTTGGTTTGGGTTGTAATCTGCCGTACAATATGGACAATCAACCTGGGCCTTCTGGTATTAAAAAAAGACATTGTAGTGATGAAAAAAAGGTATATGATAAGAAAAAAGAAGCTAATTGACACTGAATTATTGCAGCTATTGGGAGAAAGCGGAGGTAGTAGTGACGAACATTACGTACCAGACACAGACGATAGTGATGTAAACTCAAGCTCCGAGTCTGAAGAAGAGAATTTTTATAGACCCTATTCGGCCACATCAAACACTTCCTAGCCTTGATGAGATAAAATGGAACGACAGAGGTGCGTTAAAACAAATTTTGTTCCAGAAAACTCAGGAATTATTGGTGCAAATTCCAGGACAGGGTGCACCTATCGATTTTTTCGAAATGATCATTGATGATGATTTTTTACAAACTATTGTAGAACGAACGAACTCTTACGCAGTCGAGGTTTTGCTGCGCCCAGAAACAAGTACAAAATCACGTATTACTAATTTTAAAGATCTTACTCTTGACGAACTAAAATTTTTTTGGCCCTGTTACTTCACACTGGCACAATATCCTTGAGCCGTCTTAAAAACGATTATTGGAAAAACTGATCCGCTATTTAATCTACCTGTTTTTTAGAAAATATATGTCAAGGAATAGATTTTTTGCTTATCTTGAGGTGTTTGCATTTTACATCTCTAGATATGGATCCGGCAGATCGGCTAGGAAAGATTAGATTTGTGGCAGATTTTTTAAACAACAAGATGGGAGAAATTTACTATCCTGGAAGAGAGTTGTCTTTGGATGAAGCTATGGTACTTTATCGGGTCGTCTCCAGTTTAAACAGTATATCAAGAATAAGCGTCATAAGTATGGTATGAAGTTATACATGCTGACAGAGCCTAATGGACTTATTTTGAAATTTCGTGTCTACGAAGGTGCGACAGATGTTTATGGTGGAAGCGGACATACTGAAAAGATTGTTTTACATTTATTGGAGGAAAAATTGGGTGTGGGACATGCTGTTTATCTAGACAATTTTTACAATAGTGTTAATTTAGCTAGGAAATTACTTGAACAAAATACATACTGCACTGGTACGCTGAGAGCTGAGAGGAAAGATAATCCGAAAGAGGTAATGAGTGCAAACTTAAAACGTGGTGAGAATAAAATCTATGTTTTGCAATGGAGTGCATGTCGGAAAATGGCGCGATAAACGCAATGTTCAATACATTTCGACAGAATTTGAAAGCGAAATGGGCATTTTTAAAAACAAAAGAAATCAAGAATCTGAAAAAAACCTTCCGCAATCATTGGATATAATGCTTTTATGTCAGGTATAGATAGACAGGATCAAATGATGGCATATTATCCTTGCAGCCGTAAAACCATTCGGTGGTACAAAAAGTTCTTCATGCATGTGCTGCAAATGAGCATGATAAACGCCTATTTTTTGTACGATAAATATTCGCGGTCTGACCAGTTACGATTATATGACTTCCCGATTGGATGTCATAAGAAATTTACTAGCCAGACGATCAATTACTAATTTTGCCGCAAAATTCCTCCAGGCCAAATAAATGTCCACAGCATTAGCAAAGTAGAAAAAAATTGTTAGTTGAAAAAAAAGGAACTAAAGAAACAAAACGGATAAGCAGAAAGGAATGCAAAGAGAATGCAGGAAAAATAAAATAAGAAAGCAAATAGTGTATGAATGCAAAATGTGCCCTGGACAACCAGGTTTTTGCCTTAATTGCTTTGAGGATTACCATAAAAATGTACAAAAATGATTTAGAAATAAATGTTTTGAGTTCATGAGTCGATTTATTATTTCTTTACTTATTTAATTGGACACTCCGATCGGAGTGTTCGGCATCTAGTAAAAATTTTCACTTGCAATGCCGATTACTCCGATCGGAGGGAAATTTTTTTTTTCTAATATTTTGAATGGCACATAAAAAAAAAACACATCCAAGACTCATTTTTTAATTCATATTTACCACAATAAAATAAAAATATTTGGAAAAAACTCTTACCGGCGTCAACCACAAACTCAAAAATATAGATCGGCAGTCAACCTGTTAATAAAAAAAATGGTGTACTTTTCTTCTTATTACGTTTTTAAAGTCTTCATCGACCTCTAAGGGCTCCTTTCCCTTGTGATTCTGAGTTTTTTTTAAGGACTGTGTTTTTCACTCTTTCTTTTAAAAATCTGTAAATAGTTGCTGATCCAACTCCCGTCATGTTTGCACAGGTTTCCACAATTTCAACGACTTGGCTTGTTGGCTGTTGATGCACTAGAGCATCGTGGACGTTAAGTACCATTGTTTTTCTCGCAGGGAAAATGCACATTTATAGACTTCGTAAATTTTGACCGGGGCAAAACTGAAAGTTGAAGCAATCGCTGTTCTGATTTGAACTAAGCATATTATAGGTTTTTGCTTTATTTTTATACTTACGCAGAATATTTTTATTGCATCCTTAGGTACTTAGGTACCTATCTACCGATAAGTACTTTGATTAATTATATTCCAATAACTGCTAAAATCCCAAATAATTTTATTGTACCTATTATCATTAAGCTTTAAAACACTGTTGATTTCTAGTCCTTAAGAATTGTTAATTGTACTCGTTTAGGCCTTTATCATACAAATAAGATTTTTAGTTTCATCATTTACGCATTAAAATAAACTTTGAATTGCGTTGTAAAGTTAAAAGGCATGTAATAAAATATTTTTTAAAAAAAGGTCACACTGTTGTATAGAGATAGAAAATAAAGGTGATTAAAACTAAAAATGCAAATAATTGGTAAAAAAATTTCGGACGCTTATGGGTTATGACATTTTAACGTTTATAACCCATGTTGTGTGCTATCAACTCCAAACAAACGGACTTTAGAAAAAATTTTGCACCTCAGTTGGTTATTTTCTTTCGGTAAAAACGCGTGGAATTGGCGAGTCTTAGATATAGTTTTACAAGTTCGAGGCTTCAATTGATAAACGTTTTCGTGAGCCTGACATTCTTCATTTGTACAAAAATCGAAGCTCGAAATTATCATTTTTTCTGGGACCTGAAAGAGCCCTACCCCTTAAAAAAATCTCTCGTAACAATCACATAATAATTAAGAAAATGTGGAATATTTAGCATAATGACACTACTCAGTATATATCACCACTACACCAAACACTTTATTTTTTGCACTTTTTTACACGCGAAGAAAATAACTCCAAGTCTGTTTCCGTACCATATAATCCGAAATATAGTACGGGACTCAATAAGGTATTTAATAAGGTAGGCCTCACCTGAGTCTAAGTCATCAGACAATCTTGGAAATATCTTAGGAAGTCCCAAAGATAAAGTTCCTAACTGTGAGAAAAGTAGGATTTATGAAATTGGTTGTAATGATTGTGATAAAATGTATGTTGGGCAAACTAAAAGGTAAATGAAAACAGGATTTAAAGAACATTTAGCACACTTAAAATACAGCAGAACAGAAAAGTCTAGCATTGCCGAACATGCCCTTGAAGTTAATCATATTGTAACATTAGATAATCTAAGATTAATAAAAAATGTATCTGATAGGAGATAATTGAACGCATACGAAACTATGGAAATTTTAAAATGTAAAAGTAGTTTAAATAAAGACAGAGGGCCTATTCCTTATAGTCCTCTCTACTGGTTACTTGAAAGGAACTGATAACCTCGCCTATGCCATTAGTTACGCTTGCGTAATTCAAGGGTTAGGCTAAGTATAAATAGGGTAGATTTGTAATTTAGCTTTCGTCAATCATCGCTCCTGATGAAGCTAACATGATTAGCGAAATGCGCGTCGAGTGCAAAAATAAAGTGTTTGGTGTAATGGTGATATATAAAAAATCGGTCAAGCGCAAGTTGAACTTGCGTAATTAGTGTTCCGTACGTTGATTGCGTTTAAAAAAAAAATTTTGTTACAGAGGTATAAAATGATCAGTGACTTCACAAAACACACCCCAAATGAGTTTTCAACAAAGTTTGTTTCCAATCTTTACTAAAATCTGATGACCTTGAAATTTTTGTTTTTTTTATATACCAGATAAATTATTAAAGGTAATGCATTCGTGATACTTTTCGTTCAATCTACACACCGTGGAGAATATTCCAGAATTTTTTCAAAATTTTTTGATAAGTACTTTTCGAGATAACGATTTTTCGCGATTTTTTAAAAATAATACAAAGAAAAGTGCGCGTAAGTATTACATTATATATATATATATATATATATATATATATATATATATATATATTTATTACTCGTGTTTTCACAAGCTTTCTTTTGACACCACCCTCGATTACCTAGTAAAAAAATTTTTTTTTCACTTCCGATTTCACCCCCCAAAACTAACCCCTTAAGTCAAAATTTAACTTTCAAAACTACATAGCTCTGATGAGGCCATCAATTCCTATATTATTACCAAATTTCAACTTTCTATCACAAATAGTTTCGGAGAAAATCGGGTGTGACAGAGGAACAGACAGACACCGAAGTGATCTTATAAGTGTTCCGTACGGAACACTAAAAATGAGTGCAAAAATAAAGTGTTTGGTGCAGTGGTGATATATACTGAGTAGCACATAATTACTATTAACTCTAATAAATTTTATTTTTTTTACTAAAAATGGGTGACTATTTCACTTACAACATTGCAACATGTAACTGGCGCCTGCCATGACGCTGTATAATGTTGTAACCATACATAAGATACGTGAAACATTTACTTTTATTTTATTAAAATCACAAGTAGCTATTAGTTTATTAAAATAACCAAAATACCGTAAATAATTATACTGCCATACCCCAAATAAGCCACACAAATCTAATAAAGTTATTACTTGGCTGCAGTCACGATTTTACGTTAAATTAAGTTATTGCAGTTCCAAATATCAGTAATTGAGTAACTTGATATACAGACTAAAGAAAAGAGGCTGAGTTTTTGCGCAATTACGCATAGTAACTATTTACTCATACCACAATAATCATACATTTTATCTCATTAATGACATAGAATACCGACATAATAACTGCATAAAGGTGAGAAAACATAAATCCGTCAATTTAGTTAAATAACCCGTTACATGCTCAATGGTTCTTAAATTACAGGAAGTCTAAACCTTAAGCTATATCTATTTGCACAAAAGGCAGCTTTAAACTCCCCCTAGCGGAGTATTAATTTCAATGATTTTGTCTTTGATTAAGTAATATTGCAGTTTTCCAGTCAGGGCTTGCGGGCACGCATAGATTAACTCGCTATGAAATATGGGACAGTGTTAATACGATCAATACTGAAGATAACTTCGGCTGATATTAAAACTTAACACATATTTTTCTTCTTTAAATGTCTGAAAGAAGAGGAATACTGTATTCAGCATATTAAGGAACATACGAGGGTCGTTCCAAAAAATTAAAGATTTTTTCTGCATAGTTACCTTGTAGCCTAGTCATCAGAGGCAAATTTTGACGAAAAGCTCTTTTTCTTGTGCTTACATATTTATAATAAAGGGTGTCCCAAAATTCACGCAAGAAGTAATTTTGAGAGAAAACACATGTTTTTAATTAAACATTGTAATTTTTTTTATTGATTCATAAAGTATACAGTATAGGCTTACGTATGGAATAACATATCGGGTAAATGGCCTTCACGGCTTTGCTGGCACATACGCACTCTTTTGTCGAAATTTTCCATGACCGTTTTGTATAAATGTAGCTGAATTTCGTTGATACAGCGCTTAATTTCCTCCTTCAAGTCGTGGGTGGTCGTGGGCTTGTTGGCATAAACCTTAGACTTTAAAAAAACCCCAAAGAAAAAAGTCCAACCGCGTTAAATCGCATGATCTGGGCGGCCAATTCTGATCACCCAAACGGGATATTACACGATCAGGAAATGACTCATGCAGTAATTGAATTTTTTCTCGGGCTGTATGGCATGTGGCACCGTCTTGCTGAGACCACATGTCGTCCACATCCATATCTTGCAATTTAGACACAAAAAACTGGATTATCATATCGCGATAAAAATCACCAATAAGTGTTATTGCCTGGCCAACAGCATTTTCGAAGAAGAATGGTCCGAACCAAACAGTGACACATTGTGGATGCATTTGTTTCGCAACAGTCACGTGTGGATTGTCTGAACCCCAAATGCGACAATTTTCTCGATTAACGAAGTCATCAAGATGGAAATGAGCCTCATTGGTGAAAATGATTTTCTTCGAAAAATCAGTTTCCACTTGTTATTGCTCCATAATCCATTCAACGAATTCTCTTCGTTGTGTGTGGTCAGTAGGCTTCAGTTCTTGAGTCAATTGAACTTTGTAAGCATGAAGATGCAAATCTTTCGTGAGAATACGTTGTAGAGAGCTTCTCAAAATGTCTTGACCACGATGCCGAATTGGTGTTCCTGGAGTCTCAGCAACACTCTCACGAACTGCTTCAATGTTTTGTGTCGAACGACTTGTTGAAGGACGGGCGGAGCATTTAAGATCACTAATTGATCCAATCTCCCTGAATTTTTCAATTATTCTCTTCACAGCTCTCATTAAATGTTAATAGGCTAAATTTTAGCATACAGATAGTTTTTTGGACGTTGCTTTGAATACGTCACAGATGAGCTGGAGTAAAAAGAAGTATTATATTTCTTTACCTGATTGGGATGGACATGCCAACTTCTTCGTTTTCCTTGTCTTTGGAGGTAACTAAGGTCACTGTGTGTATCAGGAAACTGAGGAGAACAGACCCTGGACTGACCGGAGGTTTCGAAGACACCAGGTATTAACCTTAACCTGTTCGCAGGACATATACCCTGAAAAAACGAAATAATTAAATTACCATGAAATACCAATAAAAAATAATTCTTTACACCATATTTGGTATGATATTTTTAGTGTTCTGTACGGGACACTTATAAGATCACTTCGGTGCCTGTCTGTCCGTCTGTCTACCTGCCCGCCTGTCTATCTGTCCGTCCGTATGTCTGTCACACCCGATTTTTTTCCGAAACTATTTGACATAGAAAGTTGAAATTTGACACTAATATAAGAATTGATGGCCTCATCAGAGCCGTGTAGTATTGAAAGTTAAATTTTGACTAAAGAGGTTAGTTTTCAGAGGTAAAAACCGGAAGAGAATTTTTTTTTTACCAGCTCATCAAGTGGTGTGTCAAATGATATCTTGTAAAAATACGAATTCAAAAATATATATAATGTAATAAGCTTGTAAAAATACAAGTTCAAAAATATATATAATATATTATTTGTGCACTTTTCTTTGCATTATTTTTAAAAAATTGCGAAAAATCGCTGCCCCCCCCTTATCTCGAAAAGTAGTGATCAAAGAATTTTGTTACAGCAAAATGAATTTAAAAATTCCTTTACTAGGGGGCAGTGTAAACCTACAAGTACAAGGAACTTTTTTTTAAAATCAGTTTATGGATTCCATTCTATTTTCCTTGCAGTTTTGGAAGTATATCCCCAATTCAGTGTCGTTTTGATTGGAAAATCGCAAACGTTTCGCCTATGCCTCATTGGACATTATCGATTGTCAGCGGTTTACGGTAAACAATTTACTGTCAACCACTGACCAGTAAGCATCAACGACTGCCAGGAAACACACCCTTGAATCCCGACGTAGTAACACACACACACACACATATATACATACTTTTTCCCTTTTTTCTTGAACATAGAACAATTATATATTTTTTTTAATTTTCTCAGTATTAATGATGAAATTAAAGCCTTGTTTTATATCATAGTATATATTTTGGATAAAACGTTCCGACCAGTCCTTTTCGTCTTCATCAGTTGTGTACTTTACAATAATCACATTTTTTCTTTTTTTTTTTTTTGTGTTGGTTTCTTTTTAAAACTAGCTTTATTATTCCTATTTACATAATTTTAAAATAAATAACAGGTATGCGGAATTAATAATATTATGTAGGATAGACACCATGTAAAAAGGAGTAAAAAAGCATGATTTAAAAAAAAAACCCAACACAACAAAAAAAAAAAATATGTTTATTGTAGAGAACACAACTGATGAAAACAAAAAGGACTGGTCGAAACTATGATATAGAACACGGCTTTAATTTCATGAACATTAATTCCGAGAAAATTTAAAAAAGTGTATATATATATATGTATAATATATAAACTCCTGGACAAAATTAACGCAACAATCTGAAAATTAATTTATCGTTTTCTTATGTCAGTTTTAAAGTTTATCGAGTATTTAAATAGTAGGCTATGCATATTTTGTTTCTTTATTCATGACAGAAATCAAAACAATTTGTTTAGATTTACAGTTTTAAAGAATTTTTTTAGAAGATAAACAATTTTCTGTAATAATGCGATAGATTTTCTTTAAAAGTAAGCTTATAAATTGTTCCCTTTTTCAAAGTAATAAGTTTTTGTGGTAGACTGTTTTATTTTTGACCCCGAAGAATTAGAAAAATGAATCGAACAAGGAATATAACTGAACACGAGGTAGTGCGAGCCTCAGTTTTATTGGACGAGGGGTATTGTCAGAGTTATGTTGGCAATTTGTTAGGCAAACATCGTTTCACAATAAGTCGTATGGTAAGACGCTTGAATGAAGTAGGAACTTATTCTAGAAGGCTAGGGCAAGGGCGAAAACGATGCATTAAGCGACCGAGATGAACGTTTTATAAGACAATATGCTTTAAGAAACAGGACTGTCATTAGTTCTATAATAAGAAACGAACTCGAAGCTGTTCGCAATGTCAAAATTTCTTCTAAAACAGTTAGAAGACGGATAAATAAAGCTGGATTAAACAGTAGGAGACCAGCCACTGCACCCTTACGTACTAGAGAGAACAGAGTTGCCAGGTTACGTTTTGCTCGAAATCACGAAAACTGGTCTGTGGATGATTGGAAACAAGTTTTCTTCACAGATGAAACTAGGGTTAGTCTAAAACATCCAGATGGTCGTGAGCGAGTATGGCGAAGACCAGGAGAGAGGTTTGCTCCTTGCAATATCTCTGCAAGGATTCCATTCGGCGGTGGCTCTGTTATGTTCTGGGGTGGCATCTGCTTTGATGCTCGCACAGAGTTAGTTCCTGTCCGCACGAGATCCATGAATGCTGACTACTATCTTGAGAATATTGTAATAAAACATGTCATGCCTTTCGGTCATTTTGTGGGGCCCAATTTCCTGTTTATGCAAGACAACGCTCGGCCTCACGTGGCTAGGGAGGTACTCGATTATCAAGTTGATATATCGATTATGTAATAACCACCAAAAAGCCCGGATCTGAATCCGATAGAACATGTATGGGATCATCTTAAGAAAAATGTGAAACGTCATATACCTGCACCTAGAAACCTGAGGAACTTGAAAATGCAGTTATCACAGAATGGAAGCAAATTCCTCAAGATTTTATCTAAAATTTAATTAGAAGCATGCCTAGGCGCAAAAACGCTGTCATCCGAAGTAGAGGAGGCAACACACCCTACTAGTGTCCCAGTTACACCATTAATTTTGCTACTAGTATCCCAGTTTATTTTTTCATTATTACATAATTTCAACGATTTTGTTATTAGGTCTTAAGAATAATTTTCATTCGAATCTTATAGAGAAATTTGGTAGCTAATTCACTTTTAAAGTATCCGAATAAATTTTTTCTAACTTTTAGTGTAACCGGTGTTCATAAAATATTATTAAAATTTAATTCATCATAGAGATTTGTATGATTTAATATATTGTTGCGTTAATTTTGTCCAGGAATGTATATATATATATATATATATATATATATATATATATATATATATATATATATATATATATATATATATATATACATATATATATATATATATATATATATATATATATATATATATATATATATATATATATATATGTATATATATGTATTTATATTTATATTTATATATACTTTTTTCCCTTTTTTCTTGAATATGTAACAATTATAGTCTTTTTTTAATTTTTTCAGTATTAATGTTCATGAAATTAAAGCTTTGTTTTATATCATAGTATATATTTTGGATAAAACATTTCAACCAGTCCTCTTCGTCTTCATCAGTTGTGTACTCTACAATAATCACATTTTTTTTTCTTTTTTTTTTGTTGTGTTGGTTTCTTTTTAAAACTTGCTTTATTATTCCTATTTACATAATTTTAAAATAAATAACCGAATTTAATAATATTATGTAGGATAGGCACCATGTAAACAGGACTAATAAAGCATAATTTTAAAAAAACCAACACAACAAAAAAAATATGTTTATTGTAGAGCACAAAACTGATGAAAACAAAAAGGACTGATCGAAACGTTTTGTCCAAAATATATACTATGATATAAAACAAGGCTTTAATTTCATGAACATTAATCCCGAGAAAATTTAAAAAAAGTGTATATATATAATATATATATATATATATATATATATATATATATATATATATATATATATATATATATATATATATATAAATAGGTGGATTGATGAGTTTAGACGATACGTGGATTTACCATTATACCCCCAAGACAAAATGGCAGTCAAAACACTGGCAACTGTTTTTGGGACTCATAGGGTATCATCATATATAATATAAAGGGTGGGCCATCTATCGGTTTAAATTTGAACCACCGGTTATTTCGAATCTGGCAATACTTATGTTATTCTATTCTGTCACAAAATTCAGTATATTATCTCCAGTGAATGAAATGAATCGTTTTACGCTTGAGCAACGTTGGGATTTATTGGAAATTTATTTCCAAAACAAAGACAATTGGTCGGAAATTGCACGAAAAATGTCGTACAAAATTTGGTCTCAGAGAAGGACCAACAGTGCCCGGTATAACGCGAGTTTATTGCTAAAGTTCGTGAAACTGGTTTCATTGTTGATGCGCCAAGACGTGAGCGTGCTCGTACAGTGCGTACACCCGAAAATATGGAAGCTGTGGACGGCTCAACCATTACGGTCAATGGAGACACCTATCGCACCATGATAACCGATTTTTTTGTGCCCGCTCTTCATGGTATTGATGTGAACGATGTTTGGTTTCAACAGGATGGTGCAACTTGCCACACATCTCATGCCACAATTGATTTATTGCGTCAAACGTTTGATGGCCGTTTAATTAGCCGAAATGGTGATGTCAATTGGCCGCCAAGAAGCTGCGATTTGACACCGTTGGACTATTTTCTGTGGGGCGCAACAGCAAGATCCCAGTATCGAGTAGCAGTAGCAGCGGGAACACTCGAGAATGCCAAATGAGATTTTGGCGAAACGTCGTGCAAATTCATTGTTAGACGAATGGATTGAAACTCGGAATTTATATATACATATATATATATATATATATATATATATATATATATATATATATATATATATATATATATATATATGTATATATATATACGAGGCTGGTTTGAAAAGTCCGTGCAAAAATAAAAACTACTTATGTGTTTGGGGGTAAACCTTTTTTATTTTTCGACATAGTCTCCTTTTAGGCTTATACACTTCGTCCAACGATGTTCTAGTTTGTTGATCCCTTCCGAATAATAGGATTTGTCCAAGTCTGCAAAATATCCATTAGTGTCTGCAATCACCTCCTCGTTGTAATAAAATCTTTGTCCCAGCCATTTCTTCAAATTGGGGAACAAATAGTAGTCCGAGGGAGTCAAGTCTGGAGAATAGGGGGGATGTGAAACGAGTTGGAATCCTATTTCCATTAATTTTGCGACCACAACTGCTGAGGTGTGTGCTGGTGCGTTGTCGTGATGGAAAAGGACTTTCTTGTGGGCCAATCGCGGGCGTTTTTCTTGCAGCTCGGTTTTCAAACGGTCTAATAACAATGAATAATATTCACCTGTAATAGTTTTACCCTTTTCCAGATAGTCGATGAGGATTATCCCTTGCGAATCCCAAAAGACAGTTGCCATAACCTTTCCGGCCGAAGGAACGGTCTTCGCCTTTTTTGGTGCAGATTCCCCCTTGGTAACTCATTGTTTAGATTGTTCTTTGGTCTCAGGAGTATAGTAATGTATCCATGTTTCATCCACAGTGACGAAACGACGCTTAAAGTCCTCCGGATTCTTCTGGAACAGCTGCAAACCATCCTAGCAACACTTCACACGATTCCGTTTTTGGTCAAGCGTGAGCAATCGCGGCACCCATCTTGCGAATAGCTTTCTTATGTCCAAATGTTTATGCAAAATATTATGTACCCGTTCAGTCGAGATGCCCACAGCACTAGCAATCTCACGCACCTTAACTCTTCTGTCATCCATCACCATATCATGGATTTGATCAATGATTTCTAGAGTCGTAACCTCCACAGGCCGTCCAGAACGTTCAACGTCACTTGTGCCCATATGGCCAGTCCGAAAATTTTGAAATCACTTATGAACTGTTCTAATCGAAGGTGCAGAGTCAAAATAATGTTTATCAAGCTTCTCTTTAGTCTCCTGAGGCGTTTTGCCTTTCATAAAGTAATGTTAAATCACCACACGAAATTCTTTTTCGTCCATTTCTTGAAAATCACCCGACTTCCTTGATTCACACGAATGCCAAACACAAAGAAATAGACCAATATGGCTGAAACTTGGTGTGCGTTCATTCAAGAGATGCTACTAACTAAACATGACCTCGATACGCGCCCCCGTGGTGCCATCTCTCGGACTTTGCACGGCCTTTTCAAACCAGCCTCGTATATATGCAAAATGGTAAAATAGTGACTGACTCTTATTACGCAATGTTATCGGCTGTTGCAATTACACAAGTGCACGAACAGGGCTTCGAAATAGTTCCTCATATTACCCAGATTTGGGCCCAAATGACTTTTTTTGTTTTCTAACCTCGAAAATTGGCTTAGAATAACAAATTTCCGTCGGATGAAAAGGTTATCTTTGTTTTAAATTATTTTTCTGAGGGAATCAAAAATATTAAAAAAGAATATGAAGGCATTTTAATAACTGTTAATTATTTCACATCTTTACATAGCTAGTAATTTATAATACATTAGTACACGTTTTAAATTGTTATTAATTTAACCTCAAGATCAGAAATAGCTCGGAAACCAGTCTTGACTAATTTTTATTTCTACCACTTTACTATCCATATAGGAATACCTAGGCTCTTATACGGTATTTATTTCTATTTATATCGTTAATATAATGCGCGAGTAATTTTACTTATAAGGCAATATTTTTTCCTGCGCGTGGAATACATATTTTTCAAAGTATTCTCATTGCTATTATTATTTTATTATGCACAGTTCTTTTAAACTACTTTTTCATTGTGACATTTATTGAAAAAGAATGTTATATATTATACAACCATTAAAACAGAACAATAATTCTTCAATGAAATATATTGTATAAAAAAACTAAATATCAATTACTCTACTTAGTTTATGGATTCTATTAAGTAAATATCACCATGCTTGACTACATCATCAAATTGTTCAGCTATTTTTGTTCGCCTGAATATTAATTATTCTCCCACTGATTTTATCAATTTTATAGTTTAATCTTTTTGAAGTAATATATCTACAAATGTCTTCTTCTATATATTCTTCTGTTACACCAAACTGTTCAGCCATATAAGATATTTTCACCGATCTATAGCTCGTCAACAATTGATCATATGCTTTTATTTTCATTTCTCTGATATAATAGTGGTAATGAGGATGTAGGAACATATCGTGTTTCATATCAGTCTCTATCTCCGCCAGTTTTTCAAAAAATTCTTTATATTCGCAATTATACAAGGAAAAAACGAATTGTTTTAACATTGAGTTGTAATGTAGCGCCTGAAGCATGTCTGGATTTTTAATTATCTTTGTCTTGAGTTCGCCTCGTTTTAACGCTAACATGGCTGATATTATGGTGTATTTTATGAAGGTGTTAAACGAAATTAGTTCGGTACAAATGAACGTTGCCACAGCATTGGTGAGAACTTCACATGCCGTTGGAAAATCTCTAATTGTTATCGAATAAAGACCTAAAAAATTAAAGTGATCTATCATTATACGTGTATATCTATCTATGTTACCGGCAAAGTGTATAATTCAGGCATTTATAGAATGCCGGGCTCGTTTAGGCTATTATATACTTTGCCTAGGTAATCTATAGAATGCCTAAGAATTCTATAGAATGCCGATAAGAGATTAGGTAAAGTATAAAATGAAAGACAAATTACCATAATACCAAACTTACAGCCGGCAATGTGTGTAATAGATATTGGAAACAATAAGCATTAACCGCTATCGGGGGTGAAGTCAATACTTTATAACATGAACTAACCTGAACTAACAGAAGCTTATGTCTTAAGAAGAAGTTTCTATGTACTTCCAAGTGTCACAACAGTTTATCAGGCAATAAATAAATATACATAAAATGGAAGACAAATTACCATAATTTTGTTTATTCAAGATTATCAGCTGTCTATAAAAAGGAAGCGTAGGAAATCAAATTAGAGACTTCACCAAGCTTTGAAAGTTTGTTCAGGTTAGTTAATGTCATAATGTGTAGACTCCACCCTCCCACCTGTGTTTCCCCGCCACCAGCAACACGAGAAACAGTTAATGCTTACTGTTTTCACTATCTATTATATACATTGCCGGCTGTACGTTTGGAATTCTATACCTATTCTATACCTATATACAGTTACAAACAGAAAGTGTGCGATATATGAGATTTTTCTTTATTATTAGAATTAAAAGAAAAAGTAAGTTTATAGGTAGATTCTGCATCACTCGAAACCCTAAAAAATGCAGTGCCGATTGTCATTAGTCGTTTAAATTTTCTAAAGTTTTAAAGTCCAAAATTCAGTATTAATGCTTACATCCTCTTTGCTCTTGGTGGTGTGCCCGAGTATCCATATTCTCAAAAAACTTACTATATGGCTACAGATAACAATGAAACCGGTACACCAAAAACCAATTAGTGCCATCTGAAAAGAAAGACACGAGAGAAGTCAGTCAAAGTACCACCATACAACTGGAACCGTGAGGCCTGCTTTAATATTAGTTTGTGGATGGAAAGTAACGTAATAGAGCCGCCTTCCTTTTTAAAACCTGTCCAGAGAAGATATTAAGTGGATTTTCGACCATTTACTAATTAAAGTGAGTTACTATCCCAGCCTCATGCAGAGTTACGAGCGCACCGTAAAGCTAGTATCCAGGAAATGCACAAAATTTGAGGACAGACAAGACATAATGACTGTTTTGAATTTTCAAAAGTGAGAGGGGTTTAAAATGAGATGTGGACATTAGAAATATTTCATACGATGTCAAGAAAATAGTGGGTTTTGAAGCAGTTAATGAATTTATATTCCTCGGATTATTATTTATTAATAAAGAGGGTTGCGATAAAGAAATAAAAGGAAGACGTCTCGAAATGTAGGAACTAGTACTCAGCAATATTTTAAAATAATAAATTAAAATTTATTAATGCACTAATATTTCCCATAGCTAAGTCCGCCTCGGAAACCTGGACGAGAAATGTTGTGGCTCCAAGAAAAATTGACGCGTTTAAAAATTGGTATACAGAATAATGTTGAGGATACCCTGGACACAGCGCCAAACCAATGCCTCCATTCTAAATTAGGTAAATATCAAGAATTGTCTATCCACCAAAATAAACCAATCGTACTTGCGATACTTTGGAAACATCTCCAGAAGAAATGACTTGGGAAAAAAACTTTTTTTTTACAGAGAGAAAATCCGCCTTATGAATACCTTAAGAGCGCTCCAGGGTGCTCCAGTTATGTGGGGCTCTCCAGCCAGAGTAAAGCCATACAGTGGCTGGCATACCCACTAAAAACTCCTTGTGAGCTGGATCTGTTGCCCGTTATACCTTTTACAATAGCGCGCGTTTTTCTTTGTGTAAGTTTATATATTTTTAACTCCAAGGTTAATTTCTACGGGCTAAATATGGTGGAGAGAAAATAAATGGCAAAATGTCCAAGGAAGAGAGGAAGATCGCCTAATCGATGAGCAGACCAAGACTAAATTCCTGCTAGGGGTGATAGGACTAGGGAAGGAATATATATATATATATATATATATATATATATATATATATAATATATATATATATATAGTGACTCACAGCTTAAATGATGCAGTCGCTATAAGAAAAGACTAACTGGTCTCAGTGCCTCTTTATTTATTTGGAAAAAACAACTTATTGAAATTAAGTTAGTAAAGAGTCTTCTAAAAAAGTATAAATTACTTTTTGTCTTAAATATGCCTTACTTAATTAACAATAAATAATTAATCAAATCATATGCAATTTTAACGTCACAGCTTAAATGGTGCAAAATAACAACAGGGTCAAAATTTATCGCATTTTTTGAAATTTTACGAAGGCGGCGTTGCTTTGATTTCTTTTTGCAATTGTTTTTTGTTTAGTTTAACATTTTTTCATTCAATAAAACGAAATTGTTTAAGAATGGGTCGTCGAACTACAATTTCTGAGAGAAATTTAATTATTACTCATTACAGGAATGGATACAGCCAAACCATTGAACGTTACCGGAATGAAAATAGAGTCGAGAATAAGTCAAGGTTGGCTCCAAATAAGATCTTCAATGAACGTGAAGAAAGATGGATTTTAAGAAAGGTATCAAATAATCCAAAAAAAAAAAGTGCGCCAAAGTTGTGCGCCGAGGTGGAAACACAGTTTGGAAAAAAGGTGTAACCCCGAAACAGTTCGACGGATCTTGCGAAATAATAAATTTACATGGTCGAACTGCTAGAAATAAGCCTTTCATTAGCTAAAGAAATAGACGCGTGAGATTGGAATTTGCCAGAGAGCATAATCAATAAAGACTTGAACTTCTGGAATTCAGTAATATTTGCTGATGAGACCAAAATAAACTTATTTGGGTCCGATGGAAAAATATCAGTGTGGAGAAAGCCTAACGAAGAATTAAAATTGAAAAATATGAAAGCTACGGTAAAGCACGACGGAGGTGGAGTGATGTTATGGGGCTGTATGTCATCTGCAGGAGTAGGTAACATGCATTTCGTCGAAGGGAATATGAACCAATATTTGTACTTGGATATACTAAGGCAGCATCTCGTCGCTAGTGCCCAAAAATTAGATATTGAAAACAATTATCGGTTCTATCACGACAATGATCCAAAGCACACGTCATTTCGAGTCCGCAGTTGGTTGCTGTATAACTGTCCAAATGTTATTAAAACACCAGCCCAGTCACCAGACTTAAATGTATTTGAAAATTTGTGGCTGACATTAAAAAATAAAGTAAATAGTGCCCCAATATCAAATAAATCTGAATTAAAAGTAAAAATTACTGAAGCATGGAACACTATTTCCCCGGAGTATACTAAAAAGTTAGTTGAATCAGTGTCCAGAAGATTACAAGCCATTATTGATAATGAGGGAGGCCCGACCAAATATTAGCAGGCTTATTTCAAATTCTACAGTTTGTTTTCTCTAATAATTTTGGTATATTGAATTTTGCATCATTTAAGCTGTGACGTTAAAATCGCATATAATTTAATTAATTATTTATTGTTAATTAAGTAAGGCATATTTAAGACAAAAAGTAATTCATACTTTTTTAGAAGACTCTTTACTAATTTAATTTCAATAAATTGTTTTTTCCAAATAAATAAAGAGGCACTGAGACCAGTTAGTCTTTTCTTATAGCGACTGCATCATTTAAGCTGTGAGTCACTGTATATATATATATATATATATATATATATATATATATATATATATATATATATATATATATATATATATATATATATATATATATATATATGTAGTAATGGTTTTTCGGGTATCCCGTGTTAGCTTGAAGTCCCTTGATGGACGGTTTCGCTGACGTTTCGATGGAATCTCATCCATCTTTTTCAGAGCGTTGATCACTGGTCGGTGTCTTGGCGTTGAATGTCGAGACTGGCCCTGAGTGCGCCGGTTTTATGTACTCGGGGTGTTTCTATTGGTCGGACGGACCTGGCCAATAGAGGCTCGGCTTTGGCTGCGCGTTGTCGGTCCTGTGGTTCTTTGTAATGTTTGTGTTGGTGAAGTAACATATGGTTGAATTATTGTTTCTCTTGGTTGGACTTGGTACTGGGATAGAATATGTTTCCAAGAGTTCGGTAAACGTTGGCTATCATCCCGATTATTTAAGTTGTTGGGCCTCTTTTCTATTTCTATGGCTTCTTTGATTACACTAGTGGATAGGTTATTACTTTTTTGTAGGGTTCTGGTTTTGTCAAAATCGATTTTGTGGCCGGTATTGTGTGCATGTTGTGCTAGAGAAGAGGTGGTGGATTTTTTGTTTTACGGCGTTTTTGTGCTCGTCTCTTCTGGCACTAATTTTCCTGTTTGTTTGGCCTATGTATGAAAGACCGCAGTCCTGACACGGAATTTCATATACGCCTTGGTCTTCTAAGGCTATAATATCTTTTGGTGTAGGTAGAATATCTTTAATTTTTTGGTTGGTTGTGTAAATGGTCTCAATTTGGTGTTTTCCTAGAAGTCTTCCTATTTTGTCTGTGATGCCTTTTACATATGGGAGAAATGCTTTTGTGGTATATGTCTTTCTTTCCTGTTTGTGTTGTTTATTTAGGGCCCGCCGGATTGTGTTTTGACTATATCCATTTGAAAGTAAAAACGTTTCGAAGGAGCTTGGTTTCTTGTTGTAAATGTTCCTTGTCTGTTAGGGTTTCTGATCGGTGAGCTAAGGATTTGGCAACGGAGAAGAGTTGGGCTGGGTGATGATGTGAGCCGGCATTTAAGTATCTGTTTGTATGTGTCGGTTTTCTATATACTGAGTGAGACAAAGAACCATCTAATTTTCTTTGAAGCAAGACATCTAGGAATGGTAGTTGTTCTGCTGCTTCCCTTTCCATTGTAAATTTAATGTTTGGATGTATGTTGTTAAGGTGTTCCAGGAACTTGTTTAAGTTGTCTTCACCGTGTTGCCATACCACAAAAGTGTCATCTACGTATCGTAGCCATGTTTTCGGTTTATGTGGAGCAGTTTCTAGAGCTAGTGTTTCGAAATGCTCCATGTATAGATTAGCTAGTGCTGGTGACAATGGAGAGCCCATGGGTGCACCTTCTATGGCAACACGGTGAAGACAACTTAAACAAGTTCCTGGAACACCTTACCAACATACATCCAAACATTAAATTTACAATGGAAAGGGAAGCAGCAGAACAACTACCATTCCTAGATGTCTTGCTTCAAAGAAAATTAGATGGTTCTTTGTCTCACTCAGTATATAGAAAACCGACACATACAAACAGATACTTGAATGCCGGCTCACATCATCACCCAGCCCAACTCTTCTCCGTTGCCAAATCCTTAGCTCACCGATCAGAAACCCTAACAGACAAGGAACATTTACAACAAGAAACCAAGCTCCTTCGAAACGTTTTACTTTCAAATGGATATAGTCAAAACACAATCCGGCGGGCCCTAAATAAACAACACAAACAGGAAAGAAAGACATATACCACAAAAGCATTTCTCCCATATGTAAAAGGCATCACAGACAAAATAGGAAGACTTCTAGGAAAACACCAAATTGAGACCATTTACACAACCAACCAAAAAATTAAAGATATTCTACCTACACCAAAAGATATTATAGCCTTAGAAGACCAAGGCGTATATGAAATTCCGTGTCAGGACTGCGGTCTTTCATACATAGGCCAAACAAACAGGAAAATTAGTGCCAGAAGAGACGAGCACAAAAACGCCGTAAAACAAAAATCCACCACCTCTTCTCTAGCACAACATGCACACAATACCGGCCACAAAATCGATTTTGACAAAACCAGAACCCTACAAAAAAGTAATAACCTATCCACCAGGGTAATCAAAGAAGCCATAGAAATAGAAAAGAGGCCCAACAACTTAAATAATCGGGATGATAGCCAACGTTACCGAACTCTTGGAAACATATTCTATCCCAGTACCAAGTCCAACCAAGAGAAACAATAATTCAACCATATGTTACTTCACCAACACAAACATTACAAAGAACCACAGGACCGACAACGCGCAGCCAAAGCCGAGCCTCTATTGGCCAGGTCCGTCCGACCAATAGAAACACCCCCGAGTACATAAAACCGGCGCACTCAGGGCCAGTCTCGACTTTCAACGCCAAGACACCGACCAGTGATCAACGCTTTGAAAAAGATGGATGAGATTCCATCGAAACGTCAGCGAAACCGTCCATCAAGGGACTTCAAGCTAACACGGGATACCCGAAAAACCATTACTACATTTCACACCCGTGAGAACATTCGTCAAAACATATATATATATATATATATATATATATATATATATATATATATATATATATATATATATATATATATATATATATATATTTAGTATCTTATGATTACTTAAAAAAAATTCACATATCAGCGATTATGCATCGAATTAATTAATTACTAAACCAGAAGCTCAGAATTCATTACAAGCAAATGAGAAATCTGTCAGATGGGTTTTTCATCAAATAACCATGTTTCCTCATGTAACATGATCAATATCTTTTATTAATTAAGGAGTATTCCGAGGTTATTAAACTAAAAGATGCAATCAGCTATTCTAGGATTATTTACAGCCTATGATAAAAGTGACGTTTGATAAGTACTCAATCTCATTAAAATGGTTTTTGAAAAGAGTGAAATTAAAGTTATGGAGGAAATCATTTTCCTTCCAATAATGTTGGTAAATTGGCAGGTATATTATTAGTGATATCTGCATTCCTTATGAAATTACCGCGACTATAAATTTATTTAATTATAGAAAAAATCATGTAATGATACATTTTTTTGACTTCGTTTGCCACTTCAAATAGAAAGACAGAATTATGTTTTTAATGCTTCAGATAAATTAAACAAACCTATTTAGATTTACACGCTGCTAAGGTGTTTCTTTGGATCCTAAACGAAAAACTCAGATCTTTCCTGCTGCCCCAAATATCTACAGAACAAACAAGCTTAATTCCAGGAAGAGGTACTAGAGAACAAATTCTCAACAAACGCCAGATGGTAAAAAAAAGTCAAGGAATTCCAAATAACAACCTATATCTGTTTTATAGACTACTCTAAAGCTTTCGACTGCATACAATGAAACAAATTCTGGTCGATTCTAATGAACATGGGAACACCTATCTTCCTTCTTCCTTCAGCCGCTCTCTACCCACTGTCAGGTATAGGTAAAGTGACCATACGTCCCGTTTTGAACGGGACTGTCCCTTTTCTCGGTCACCTGTCCCGTTGTCCCCAAACAAAGCGCCGGGACGGTAAATAGTCCCGTTTTCCGAAACCGCGCGAAAATTTTAAATTACGATGCTCGTGAGACACGCGCGGGCGGGGAATCACAGACCGTCGCGACGTCGACGATTAGCAATTCCCGCCCGCGCGTGCTGTCGGTTACCTAGTAACGCGGGGAGAGGAGGGAGCATTTATTTGGTTATTAGGCTAATCAATCGCATGCACACAGACTTGTCGCTATTGTTTTGTTTTTGCGTAATGTCCGTGAAGTAGTTTAGTGGTAAACTGGTAACTAATTTGAAGTTTTCTGTTGTTTTGGAATTTTACCTATAGTTATGCCGAAACGCAAGTGTTCATTTAATGTCAACTTACAAGCAAAATACCCATTTATTAAGCAAATTAATACTTCCTCGGACGTCAGATGCGAAAAGTGTCGTACAGAGTTTAGTGCTTCCCATAGTGGTGCTGGTGATATTGAACAGCATTTGAAGTCTGAAAAACATAAAAATGCCGACCGTGCCGCTGCTTCCAGTTCTTCAGTGTTAAACTTTTTCAAGAATTCAAACGCGCCAACTTCAAAGGATTTAGATATTGCTGCTACAGAAGGCGTCTGGGCTTATCACACTATACAAGAAAACCACAGTTTTCGCTCCAATGATTGTGCGTCGAAATTAATCCAATCATGTTTTGATCCAAAATTCACATGTGCGCGTACAAAAACAGAAGCTATTATAGTAAATGTTTTGGCGCATACAGCGATCGATAATTTAAAAGATGATCTCAATAAGTCCAATTGTATTACAATTTTAAACGACGCTTCAAACCACGGTAACAAGAAAATATATCCTTGTGTAGTGCGCTTTTTTCAACCTTATGAAGGTGTGCAAGTAAAAATTTTAGACCTCTAAGAGCAACCAGGTGAAACTTCTGATATCATAGTCGACTATTTACACCAAGTATTGACAGATAATAATTTGTCAAATAAAATCGTGGCATTTTGTGGCGACAATGCTAATGTCAATTTTGGGGGTGTAGCTAGGCGAGGAACTAATAATGTATTAGCAAAATTACAATCATCTCTGAAAAAACCGTTGATAGGTATTGGATGTGGAGCCCATATAATTCACAATGCAATAAAATCTGCTGCAGATGGTCTACCTTTAGATTACGAAAGCATTATCGTAAAAATATATTCATTTTTTTATATTTACACGGTTCGAGTTGAAGCTCTAAAGGAGTTTTGCGCTGAAGCTGAAATAGAACATCACCAAATGCTCGGCTACAGTAAAACCAGGTGGCTTGCGCTTATGCCTGCCTTGGAGAGAGTTTTAAAAATGTACCAGCCGTTAAAAGACTATTTTTTGACCATTGAAAAATGTCCCAAATTGTTAAAAAACTTTTTTGATGATCCCATATCAGAATTATGGCTTCATTTTTTACACGCTCAGTCAGCAAGTTTTCACCAAGCTGTATTGAAGGTTGAAGGTCAGACTGTGTCGGCAATTGAGGCTGCAAAAGAAATCAATCATCTCAAAGACAATTTGGCTCAGAAACAGATCAACCAGTTTCTTCCATTTACTGTTCGTAGTTTAATTGTAAAATTAAAAGATAATGGCACTAATATTGATGAAGAGTTTGTGAAAAATACGGCCACAGAATTTTATAAAACAAGCCGTGAATATCTGGAACAGTGGACTTGCTTTCTTACTAAAGAAATGGAGATATTTCATTGGGCAGATTTAAGAAAAAGTACCTGCATGGGAAGATATTCAAAAAGCGCTGGATGTATTGATTGAAAAGGGATATTTTCCCTGTAACAAAGATACAGAAGTATTTGACGAATTTACATTAATTTCAAGCTACGTCACTTCCCAAAAAATTACCGAATGGGATAATTTAAAAGTCTCCACAGAAACTCGTTGGGTGGAAGTATTCAAACACTTTCGCACCAACAATCTACAACATGAAAATTTTTGTATTTTAATTGAATATATTTTATGTCTACCTGGTACAAATGCTCCAGTAGAAAGAGTCTTTTCTCTTATGAATAAATTGTGGACGTCTGAAAAAAAAAATCACTTACAGGTACCAGTTCTGAAAGCGATGTTGATAACTAAGGTCAATATAAAAAAAACGTGCCAAGAATTTTATTCTTATTTAAAATCATCACCAACTTTATTAAAGCAAATTTGTTCCTCTGATAAATATAAATACAATTAAAAAAAATATGGTGCATATAATTTAATAATTTCTGTCAGAGGAACTTTGCTTCAATAAAGCTAGTTAACTGGTGATTGATTTTTATTTTTCACAACTTGTTATAATAAAAATAATTATAATTAATATGAATATAATAACAGTCAATACTAATTGCATTAAGTTACACTTTTTCTAAATAAAGAAAATTAAGAAGTTGTGTTTATTTTCATTGTTAACCTGCTAACTTGGGTATAAAAACTTATGTCCCGTTTTGAGTTCAAAAATAAATGGTCAGTTTAGGTATAGGCCTCTCTCAAATCTTTCCATTTTTCTCTTTGTTGTGCTTGTTGATACCAGTTAAGCCCTCCGATTCTCTTCAGATCGTTGCTCCATCTCTGTTGGGGTCTTCCTATGCTTCGCTTTTCACCCCATGGTCTCCACCTAGTGATCTTGCCACTCCACTTATACGTCGTTCTCGATACATGGCCGGCCCAGCTCCATTTCAGAGATGTTATCCGTTTGGTGATATCATCCACCTTTGTTTGTTGTCTAATCCATTTATTAGTTTTCTTGTCCTTCAAAGTAACACTCAACATCTTCCTTTCCATCGCTCGTTGGTAAACTTGTAGTTTTTCTATTGTTCTTTTAGTTAAAACCCATGTATCGGCTCCATACGTTGTAGCTGGTAAGATACATTGATTATAAATTTGGGTTTTTGATCTTTGAGGAATGTTCATATTCCGTACATATTTCACTTTTCCATATGCTGCCCATCCCATACGTATCCTTCTTTCTATTTCAAGCTGCTGATTTTCCTTTCCTAGCGTTATTATTTGGCTCAGATAGATCAATCACTATATTTTCATCATTGGTCTGTTCGTTACTCATGTACTTTGTCTTGGAGAAATTTATGTCAAGTCCCACTTTTCTTGCTTGGTAGTGGAGATCTGTGATCATCTGGATCATTTCATTCTTATTGTTTGCTATAATTACAATGTCATCTGCGAATCTCAGGTTGTTTAGCCGATCGCCAGCTATCAGAAGGCCATTTTCGTCTCAATTCAGTTCTTTGAATACATCTTCTAAGATCATTGTAAACAACTTAGGCGATATTACATCGCCTCGCCTTACTCCTCTGTTCACTGGGATCTTGGTTTACCATAACTTTGAGTGTTGCTCCTTCATATATTCTGGCTATCAGTTCGCTGTATCTGTGGTCTATACGAGCATTTCTAAGAGCTCTTATAAGCGCCCATTTTTCCACTGTGTCGAAAGCCTAGCGAAAATCTACAAATGTGAGCCATATTGATATATTATATTCGGTGGTCTTCTCGATTAGTATTCTCAAGGTGTGCAAGTGCTCAATCGTACTTATCTGAATCCAGCCTGTTCTATCGGTTGGTATAATTCCATTTTGTGTTCCAGTCTGTTTGTTATGATTCGTGAGAACAGCTTGTAAACTTGGGAAAGTAAACTAATTGGCCGGTAGTTTTCTAGGTTTTCGGGGTCACCTTTTTTGTAAATTAAGATGACTATGGCGTTTTCCCAGTCTTCTGGTATATTTCCACATTTGAGGCATTCACTAAAAAGATCTTTTAATTCATTCATTAGAGCTTCACCTCCGCATTTTAGCATTTCAGGTATAATATCATCCTCTCCAGCCGCTTTTCCACTTTTCATCTGTTGTAAGGCTTTTTTAACTTCATCCATTGCTATGTCAGGAATTTCTTCTGAGTTGACATTAATTACTCTTTTGTCTGTTAAAGAATTGTCCTTTTCAACTACGACATCTTGGACTTTTGAACTGTAGAGGTCTTGATAGAAAGTTGTAATTCTGTTCTGGATATTTTTCTTGTCATTGATTTATGTTTCCTTCTTGGTCCTTCAATTTAATTATCTCACTTTTACAGGCGTTTGCTCTTCTAAAAACTTTTAATCCTTTGTTTTTTCTCTATAAGATCTTTAACCATGTTTTCTTTGTATTTGTTTATGTCTTCTTTAGCCGCTTTTCGTACTGTCTTATTTAATTCTGCATATTCGGCAGTTAATCTCTTTCCTTCGTGTATAAGTTGTCTTCGATGTTCCAACATTCTTTTTGTTTCTTCACTGAGCTGGTTATTCTTTCGCCTAGAAGGTTGGGGAGCTATTTTTTCTGTGGTGGTCTTGAGTGTTTCAATAATTTTTCTGTTTCTTTCGTCTATATTTGCTCCTGTAGTTAATGTGTTGTTATTAAGGTTGACTGTAATCTGTTTTTCGTACTGTTCTACGTTTTCTTTTAGTGTTTGTCTGTCTGTTTTATTTGTTTTCTTGTTGTGTAAACGTTTTCGTCGAGTCTTTTGTTAAAAAATACCTTTGCTCTGACCAGCCTATGATCACTACCCGTTGTAAATCTATTTAGGACCTTCACGTCTGTTACTATGTTCTTATGTGTTTTTAGTGCATAATCAATTTCATTTATTATCTCACCATCAGGACTAATCCATGTCCATTTCCTCTTCTCCTTTTTCTAAAAGAAAGTATTCATATTACAGAGTTTCTCCCTCTCCAGAAATATGTCCTCTGTTGTTCCTCTCTCCAAGGCCAAAATTTCCTATATAACTCTCTGTATTTTCTGCTTTCTTTCCTATCTTGGCGTTAAAGTCTCCTATTACAAATGTATACTATGTTCTGTCTTCGTGAAGCGATCTCAGATATTTCCTCATAAAATTCTTCTGCTTCTTGATCTTCATGGCTTATCGTAGGAGCATAGACCTATATTACTTTTAGTTTTAAGGTGTTGTTCAATCTTATTGTTATGTATATAACTCTATTAGATATTGCTTGGAATTTCTTATATGGGAACACCTATACATCTTGTAAACCTTATCCGATCCCTGTATGAAAATACAAATGGCAAAATTAAACTGAATAATTCTTTTTACGATCCCTTTAACGTAGAAGCCGACGTGAGACAGGGCTGTAGTCTGTCACTCTTACTTTTTAACATATATGGTGAACACGTAATGAGGTCTGTTTTGGATTGGCTGGAGTGGGGGTGTGACATTTGGCGGAGATAGCTAAGTCACCTTAGATATGCGGATGATACTATTATACTTGTAGAGTCAATACAAGACCAAGAATCAATTATGGAGCGCCTGGAAATCACTAGCAAAAACTATGGATTGATAATTAATAGAGTGAAAACCAAAGTAATCATTGTTAGTCGTAATGAAGATTTATCACACATAAATGAAATTGCTGGTTTCACTGTTGTAGACCATTTCAACTATTTGGGATCCCATATAATTAATAATGATGGCTGTGAAGCTGAAGTAAGAAGAGGTTTCGCTATGGCTGAAAACTCAACGATCAGACTCACTAAAGTCTGGAAAGATCCAGCTGTTACAAAAAACACAAAGTTAAGATTTCTATCCAGCTTTATATTCCTCATAGCATCTTACGCATCGGAAATATGGATCATTAAACAAGTTGGCTAAAGACGAATCGATGCGTTTGAGATATGGGCATATCGAAGAATCCTCAGAGCATCATATACCGAACACCATACTACCTGTATCTATTCTTGAAGAGCTTTCAAGTAGAATTAGTAGACAGTACCTGAAATATTTTGGTCACATTACACAGTGCAACACATAAAATGTAAACTATATTCTGACTTCAGTTTCTGGAAGAGCCCACCCAAACTAGCAAAACCCTATTTGGGTTTTGATAGTTTAGTTCGAATTATTTTTTTGCCATCATAAATTTTTTTGCTCGAGCTTTGGTTTTGCATGGCTATATCTCGTAAATTATTGGGAATTTCTCAACGCAATCTCCAGACAAAAATGTTCTTCATACCAAAATACACAATTTTTGTGAACATGTCGAGGCCAGATTTTCACTCTTTCGGGGTGTTTTTAGTGCAGAAAGCCCGAAAAAAAATGCCATTTTTTCACATTTTCGACCATAACTCACAAACCGTGCATTTTTTTAGCATAACTGTCCGACAAAAATATTCTCTGCATCAACACGAGTAACTTTGCTGAACATTGCAATAACCTACAATCGCTCCTTACAGTTCTTTTGGCCGTTGTAAGGAATTTCGCCACCAAATAGTACATTTCACACCAAAATTTTAGCTTTCATCAGCAAATATATATTATTTGGCAAATTTTTATCCATTTTATAGAGCTATTGAAAATTCAAAATTTAAAAAAAAAAGGCAAAAAAACATATAATCAATTTTAAACACACGTATACACACACGAAAAATTGACAACGTTTAAGTACTAAGTTCCTACTGTGCAACAATCCATACCAACATTAGTATGAAATTGGCGCGCACTGTGCTAGTATTGGTACAGTGCCATATACTTAACATGCGCACGTGTTAGACATATGGTACTGTACCAATACTAGCACAGTGCGCGTCAATTCCATACTACACACAAGCGATTCCACGTTCAAATGTGTGTGTATTTATTCCAGCGTGTATGTATACCATAGCAGTTTACAAACAAAATTTTTTTTTTTCATTTTCTTTTCCAAAAATAGAAGCTAATGGTTAGTAAACCATTCAAAAGTGAGCTAAAAAAAAATAAAACCAGTTTCTTGAACGTAAAACCTGAAAAAAGCTGAAATTTTGGTGTGAAATTCCTTACAACGGTCAAAAGAACTATAAGGATCGATTGTAGGTTATTGCAATGTTCAGCAAAGTTACTCGTGTTTATGTAGAGATCATTTTTCTCGAATACAGTTTTGCTAAAATATGCACGGTTTGTGAGTTATGGTCGAAAATGTGAAAAAAATGGCATTTTTTCGGTCTTTCTGCACTAAAAACACCCCGAAAGAGTGAAAATCTGGCCTTGACATGTTCACAAAAATTGTATATTTTAGTGTGAAAAACATTTTGTCTGAAGATTGCCTTGAGAAATTCCCAATAATTTACGAGATATAAGCCGTGCAAAACCGAAGCTCGAGCAAAAAAATTGATGATGGCAAAAAAAAAATTCGAACTAAACTATCAAAACCTGCTAGTTTGGGTGGGCACTTCCAGAAACTGAAGTCAGAATTTAGTTTACATTCGATGACCTCGAAAATGTTGCACAGTGTTATGAAGAAAGTGGATGTCATGGAAAGGCTTGTAGTAACGAGGAAGGTAGAAGCTAGAAAATCAAGAAGACGGTCTCGAACAAGATTGTCCGACCAAGTAAGATCTCTTCTTGGTATGGGTATGGTTATTCCTTATGTTACCTAACGTAATAAAGTATATCCTATAACCTGGTCAGAGAACATCTGTATGTTTAAAAAAAAAAGCACGTAAATCGGATAATTAGTTCTCGAATGATAAGCGCACTAACGGACAGACAGACAGACAAAGAGACGTTGCATTTTATACATATTATAGAAGAAATATATTGATGATATGAGCTTAGTATAAAGGGTTACTCTCCAAGTCTTCCATGAGATAATCCTCTCTATATGTCACAAACAAGTGAAATAATAGTTTATCAACATCTGTTCATCTACATAATATAGTATCATAATCACCAGAGACGAAAATGTAGTAAAAGTGCATATAAGTTTAAATAGGTTAGATTTTTGGCCACCGGCTGAAAAATAGGGTCCGAGAGGACCCCATTTTGAGTTTTTTATAGGATATCTCGAGAAATATGCATAATTTGTGAAATCATTACGTAGAAAAAATATAAGCCAACCAAAACTGCACAAAAAAAGTATGTTGATATTTTCCTGTAAAATGCACGGTTTTTGAGAAAATGTGGGTTTGCAATAAACGCATTTTTTGACAATTATACTAAATGTAATGTACCAATAAAGAAACGGTGGCAGGTATTGGAAAGAACATCTATTACCGTTACCGCCATACAAGCGATAAAACAACTATATTCAAATTGTCAATCACGAATAAAGATTGGTAAAGAGATATCTGAAAGCTTTCAAATCACAAAAGGTCTTAAACAAGGGTGTTGCTTGTCCCCAACGTTATTCAAAGTATATATTGATGCGGCCCTTGATCATTGGAGGAAGAGTTGTCGAGGAATGGGTATCGAAATAGACGATGAGACAACACTCTATACGCTACATTTTGCCGATGATCAGGTGGTTATCGCCCAAGATCCAGAAGATCTGGAATATATGACAAGGAAGCTCATAGACCAATATAACAATTGGGGACTCACAGTAAACATGAACAAAACATTACTTGCGGATCGGTGGGGATAGGTAGAACCTGAAACTGGACAATAACATCGAAATTGAAACATGCGACCAATATACTTACCTGGGAACTAGAATAGACAGCACTGGAGGAACAGAAAATGAAGTGGGAGAGAAGATAGCAAAGGGGAAAGGACTGATCGGTGCCATGAATTCCATTCTGTGGTCAAAAAATGTCAGTAGGCAAAGAAAGCAACAGATTTACAACGTCATCTTCAAAAGTGTAGTTCTATATGGATGCGAAACATGGCAACTGAACAAAACTCTTGAAAGAAGGTTAAATGGTCTGGAAATGGATTTTTGGCGAAGATCGGCGAGAATTTCCAAGCTCGATAGGATATCAAATGAAAGGGTCCGGTCAAAAATGAAAATAGAAAGAACACTGATAGAGGACGTACAGGAGAGACAATTAAAGTGGTACGGCCATGTCCACAACCATAGAATCCCAAAACAAATCCTACAGTGGACACCTACAGAAAGAAAGAAAAAGGGAAGGCCGAAAATAACCTGGTCTATAGGCATAACAAAAGCAATGTCTGAAGGAAACCTACGACCAGGTGACTGGAATGATCGGCGAGAATGGAAGCCAGGAACCGGAAGGCGCAAAGTGATGCTATAAAACCGGATATATATATATATATATATATATATATATATATATATATATATATATATATATATACATATATATATATATATATATATATATATATATATATATATATATATATATATATATATATATTTATATATATGTATATATATATATATATATATATATCATCATCATCATCATGCAGCCACTCGCATCCACTGCTGGATATAGGCCTCCCTTAATCTATTCCATCCATCACGGTCCTGAGCAGCCTGAATCCAATTCGTTGTAATCCATTTGATATCATCAGTCCACCTAGCATATGGCCTTCCACGGCTTCTGAAAGCCTCCCGTCTGGGTCTCCATTCCAACAGGCGCTTTGTCCATCTGTTGTCAGTCATTCGCGCCACGTGCCCAGCCCAGTTCCACTTCAGGCATGTCATTCTATACACTGCGTCGATAACCCTTGTTCTTTGCCTTATGACTACATTGGGAATTCTATCCTGGAGAGTCAAACCCAACATAGAGCGCTCCATTGCTCTTTGCGCTACTTGAATTCTATTTATAGACTTTTTAGTAAGAGTTAAAGTCTCAGAACCATACGTCAGTACCGGTAACACGCACTGGTCAAACACCTTTTTCTTGAGACAGATAGGGATGTTGGATTTGAAGATATGTCTGAGTTTACCGAATGCTGCCCAAGTCAGACCCACTCTCCTTTGAAGTTCGTGAGTTTGGTTATCTTTCCCCAATTATATTTCATGTCCCAAGTACTTATATGTGGAAACGTCATAGATGTGTTTATCGCCCACAGAGACAGGGTGACTAAGGATCAAATTTGTCATGAGCTGGGTTTTTGAAAAATTTATCCTTAAACCTACTTCACTGGAAACGGCTTGTAGTGAATTCAACATCTTGCTTGCTTCTTCTACATTATTGGCTATGAGGACCATATCGTCGGCAAAGCGCAGGTGGTTAAGATGTTCACCATCAACATTCACACCCATGTTCCTCCAGTCAAGTTTCTTAAAAGCATATTCCAAAAGAGTTATGAAGAGCTTTGGGGAAATAGTGTCTCCCTGCCGTACGCCTTTTTCGATTTTAAATTTGTTGGTGTTTTCGTGGAGTCTCACTGAGGCTGTTGCATTATCGTATATGTACTTTATCAATGAGGTACATCTGAAGTCTATTCTGCAGTCGACAAGTCTGCAGTCTAAAAGTTTGTGTTGGTCAATAGAATCGAAGGCCTTTTCGTAATCTACGAACACTAATATTAGCGGTTTGTTATACTCAATAGATTTTTGAATGAGCAGCTTTATAGCTAACAGATGGTCGTTAGTTCCAAAACCCGATCTAAAGCCAGCCTGTTCACGAGGCTGGTACATTTCAAACTTTGATGATAGACGTTTGGTTAGTATTTTCGTAAACAGCTTGAATATGTTGCAGAGGAGGCTGATAGGTCTGTAGTTTGTTAGACTAGTAGTGTCTCCTTTTTTATGAAATAATACTATTGTACCGTTATTCCATGCTGACGGTATAGCCCCTTCTATCAGACATTTATTGAACAGACATTGAAGAGCATTGATGACCGGCTCACCTCCCTCTTTTATTGCTTCTATTGTGATATGATCTTCTCCGGGAGACTTGTTATTCTTCATATCTGACAAAGCTGCAATCACCTCGTCTCTGGTGATGTCGGGAATTTCCTCTGACCCCACATTCAAAACTTTGCTGATTTCAGACCTGCCCGCGGAATCTGTGGCGCATTTATACAGCTGTTCGAAAAATGTTTCGGTTATCTGTAAAAGCTGTTCTCGATTTGTAACTTCATCTCCATTGTCATTCTTTAATTTGTGAATGCCTGTATTTCCTGTTCTTAATTTTTGTCTCATGATTTTAAGACTTTTATTTTGTTCTATCGTTTGTTCTATTAAGTTTGTGTTGTGCTGTCTCAGATCCCGTCGCACTGATCTTGAAATTTCTCTGCAATGGTTTTTATATCCCTCCGTATTTTTATTTATCATGTCTCTGCGCCGCTTCATGAGTTTTTTGGTAGCGTGGCTCAATTTATCTATTTTAGTTTGTTGTCTTGGTAGACACTTATTCATTGCTTCCTGCACCACATATATTACTCTGTTATTAAGGTCTTCCAATGTTAAGCCTTCTATCTCCTTCAAGCCCTCCTCTATTATTCTTGAGTAGGTCTCTGGTTTTTGCAGTGATGTCCATTTGTTTGTGTTACTCTTACTTCTGACAAGTCTAATTCTTTCTTGTTTGTTTGTTTTATATATATATATACTAAATTTTTTAAAGAATTTTTATCCAATGAATTCTTTAGAACACCATCAAGGAAGGAGGGTATAAATTAACATAAGATCATATGAATTTGTTATTAAATTTTAACTTTACCTTAAGATAATGCAAGAAATTTATAAATACAGAAAAATATGCGAGTGCAAGATCATGCAGGATCGAGATGCCTGGAGAATGACTACTATTATGGTAGCAACTGCATAGTATCGCCGATACTCCTATTGGGGTAATAGAATTGAGAGAGAGAGATTTAGATTTACAACGTTAGTATAACTGGTGTAACTAGCGCAGTCAAAATAGAGATTTTAAGGCGTATTGTTTAAACCGATTAAATTTCAAATGGTAAAGAACAAGGCAAATTTATTTTTACGGCTAATTTCTGTTACCCTCTCCTTCGACCTTGGTTGTGACAACACGCAATACTTACAACTGAAACTTTATTGGCAATTTATTGCAATTATTCCTGCAATGCCGTAACGGAGTGTCTCGCCTTTTCGCCGAAGTGTAACAAATTTAGCGCAACGATTCCGCGTTTCTTGCATATGGCTTCTTGGGTCAGTAATTCTTACTGCTGCTATCTTCATACCTTTCGTACTTTTATGTTTACCGATTCTGGTCAATTTGTTAGGCACGTAAATGCAAACGACCGTAAAATATGATGTCCGAAAGGAAAGTTGCGGCGTTCCCTTGACACCGCAAACTTTGAAAATTATGGCTGGTCATTTTTAAGTTTAAATGTTGACCAAGAATTACATTTTGGTTTTAGTTCCAGAGGAGTTGGATATTTTAGTCAAAGTATTTTGGTTTTTGGTACTCGGAAGCTCAGAAGGAGTTGCTTACCACATATTAATTTTAAAATCAACACGGAAGTGTTACGGATTAATGACAAATGTAGAAATTTAGGCCTTACTATGAACTCCAATTTGAGGTATAGATCGCATGTAAACATACCAGTTGTACAAATATGAAATCCGGATTTTTTTTCTAAAAAAAACATGTTGAATTCGGAAGAATGATAAAAAGTGCTTTATTCAAAGTATGCTTCATCGCTTGTTATCCATTTTTCCCCATCTTTCGGGCAATTTGTGAATACCACGCCAGTAAAAATCTTCCCCTTTTGCTGCGTGCCGTATGTGATGGAGCATTGTGATGAAGAAAAATTACTTTGTGTTGCCTGTTTCGGTATTCTAGCCTTTTTTCAAGCAGCGAACGGTTCAAACCAGTCAATTGTTGTTGGTAACGTTTAGTATTAACCGTTTCCCCAGGTTTTAACATCTCATAATAGACCACGCCCCTCTGGTCCCACCAAACACAGAGCATCGGCTTTCTGCCAAAGCGATTCGGTTTTGCGGTCGATGTGGATGGTGCGCCTGGGTCTACCCATGATTTTTTGCGCTTGGGATTCTCAAAATAAATCCACTTTTCATCCCCTGTAACTATAAGCAAAAACGACTTCCTTTTGTACCGAGTGAGCAAAATGTCAGACGTGTTTTTGCGCTTTTCCATTTGCCTGTCGTTCAACTCATGTGGTACCCATCTACCGGCTTCTGAATCTTTCCCATCTCTCGTAGCCGATTGGAAACAGCTTGTTGACTAACGTCCAATTGCTCGGCGAGTTGTTTTTGTGTTTGCGAATCATCTTCTTCCAACAATGCTTGCAATTCCACATCTTCGTATTTTTTTGGCGGTTTTCCACCTGCCTTGTCTGCAACATCGAAATCACCACTTTTGAAACGCCGAAACCATCGCTCACACGTATCTTGCGATGGAGCATGTTCACCATAAGCTTCTCGAAGTAATCGGTATGATTCAACAGCAGTTTTCTTCAAATGAAAACAAAAAATTAATGCTGTTCGCGAATGTTCTTTGTTCGGTATAAATTTCGATATATTGAATACAGCAACACAACACTATTTTCCAATTTATCACTCATGCGCATCTGACCCCTGTTGATGACACAATAAAATGGCACAGTGTCAAATCTTTATAGCACAAACTGCATTGGTGTACCACCTGTTGTCTGAAATCCGCATTTCATACTTGTACATCTGGTAGTTATACGTCGGGCGTACTTTAATTTGAGGATGATTTACAATTCTAGGGACTATTTAAATCAAAAATTGAAAACTATATTGTGTGAGTCTCTGGTATTGTCCTGATTAAATTTTTGTGTTACTATATATGAATTTTCAATAGACTCATCCGATAGACGACGTATGCAAGTTCTTCAAAATTCATGTTTGCGCCTGATATTTAGTATTCGTAAAAGGAATCACATATTACACAAATTATTTGAACTGGGATGGTTAAATATGAATGATAGACGTTGTTTGCATGCGGCTTGTTTATTCCACAAAATTGTCTTAACGGGTGTTCGCTTCTACCTACATAGAAAAACTACCTTTAGATCGGATGTTCATAATTTGAATGTCCGTTTTAGGGGTCGCCTTACGCCTCCGGCTCACAAAACTGAAAAATTTAGATCGTCCTTTTCTTATCAAATAGCTAACTCAGTTTCAGAAAATATAAAACTAATAGATCCTAAGTCATTCAAGGCGGCGTAAAGGAAGATTTTGTTAAATATGTAAAGATATAGTACTTATTTATGTAAATTTTCCTTCAAAAAAGAATATCACTAGCTCTTGAGTGTATCTGTGCTCTGTATAAAGTCTATTATTTATTTCGGATATGTTTGGGGTGACTCGCCTGTCTGTTTAACAATTTAATTTAATTTATATGAAGGGTTTTTTTTTGTTTGCTCTAGTTGTGTCATAAGCCATTCTTTTTTTCGCCTTTTTTTTTCTTTTTTCCTGACACAACATTACACAGTTTTATTAAGATACTAGCACAGTCTAATAGATAAATACAGTATTCTATAAACTTTAGTATTAGGATGCTTAAGGTAAAGAATAGGGGGAATGTTTGTACCTTCGTGGTCTTACATTCCCAGCTGACCTTCGGCATTTTCCAATTTAATGTAGCATTTTTTTATTTAGTTTATGATGTATTTTTTGTTCTTTCATAATTGGAAATTAAGACCATATTTATTTATTCATTTTATAATATTATACTTTCTTGCACCATCTAGAGCTGAGTGGTGTGCTAAGAAGATAAATAATATACTCTAAAAGATTATTTTAGGAGGTACAGATTCCTAAACGCTACAGGAGCATCGCGTACGGAAAATAGCGGTTGTTCTTAAATCATTATAAATAATATTCGGTAGGAAATACAAACCTAGGCAGCATTATAAGGAAATGAAGTTCTCCATAAGAAAGAGTTCTTGAAAAGGATGATACGAGAAGCGGCAAGACAAACCTCATACGGATAGGATGTATTAATGCTGTGCAAGTTATTGTCTACAGTTATTTGCATGAGAAGTTAAAATTCAAGCGATTAGAGTGCAATAAGGAACAAAGGTGGGACTGTCATCAGTAAAGTTATAACACGTAAGCTAAAAAGTTTTTATTCTGACCCATAGTGATCGCCCTTTTCACAAAATCCATACGATTTTTAGGAACTACCAGCCTTCAAACGATACGTGTTAAAATTTCATGACATTTCGACAATTAGTTTACAAGTTACAGTGGTTTTAGTGACGTTAATTTTGTTATTTCAAAACAGTGGAAAAAATTAAATTTCATGTGTTGATTAAACCCTGTTTTTTGATGGGAAAAAATACCGGTCAAGCAAAACAATGGCTTGATAAGTGTTACGGGGACTCTGCCCCTGGAAAATCATTCATTATTTACTGTTATTCTGAATGAAAACATCAAAAAAATCCACAAAAATTAGTGAGATAGCTAACACCCTAAAGATATCAAAAGAACATGTTGGTCATATTTTGCATGAACATTTGGGCATGAGAAAGCTCTGTTCGAAATGGGTACCGCGTTTACTACAGTGGACTAAAAACAACAACGTGTTGATTTTGAGCGCTGTTTGGAACTGTTTAAGCACAGAAAAAGGATTTTTTCATGCGATCTGTGATAATAGATGAAACATGGACTCACCACTACATACCGAAATCAAATCGGCAGTCAGCTTAGTGGACAGCAGCGGGTGAAAACCGCCCGAAGCGACCAAAGACACAACAGTGGGCTGGGAAGGTTTTGGCCTCTGTATTTTGGGATGCGCATGGAATAATTTTCATAGACTGTGCTGAGAAGGAAAAACCATCAATAGCGAGTATTATATAAAGTTATTGGTGCGTTTGAAGGCAGAAGTCGCAATAAAACGGCCCCAAATGAAAAAGAAAAAAGTGCTCTTTCATCAAGACAATGCACCCTGTCAGAACTCAATTGTTACGATGGCAAAATTGCATGAATTGAAGTTCGAATTGCTTTCTCATCCACGGTATTCTCCAGATTTGGCCCCCAGCAACTAGTATCTATTCGCAGACCTCAGAAAAATGCTCGCGAAAAAGAGATTTAGCTATTTTAAGGAGAAATCCTTCTACAAGAAAGGTATAGAAATGTTAGAAAAGCATTGGACTGATTAAATCGCTCTTGAAGGAGACTATGTTGAAGAATACAGTCGAATTTTGCAAAAAAAAATGTGTTTTAAGTATCTAGAACAAAAACTTTCCAGCTTACGTGTTAGTCCATGGAAAGACAATGAGATAGAGCCACTGATACGTATCGACATCATGTTCTTATCACCTCTTGGAAGAACATACACCAAGTTGAAGCCTAATCGGCTCATTTCTGTGTTTGGCTTTCGTTCGAATCGAGGAAGACGAATGATTTCGAAAAAATAGATGGAAGAGAGTTTCATATATTAATCAAACATTACTTAATAAAAAGGCATATCGCCCCAAAGTACCAAACGTGCATCGTAAACACTATAATAAAGCTTCACTTTCAATTATATGAGTTTAGAAATAGTTTCAATGTTTTGGAAGTAATCATACTAATATGACTCCCTTTTGAGGACACTACTCAGGAAATCATTGATGAATCCGTAATCCCCGATTTTCATTAGAAAATGTTCGAGAAATATAGTCCGCTTGACTCTTTCTAGAGCGATGCATGCGGGAAATACAAGTCACGGTAATACATCAGATCACCATGAAGGTTTGTCACTCCTCGTAAAATTTAAAAAATCGCAACAATTTTTCTTATATGAAAAACCTTGACTCCTTAGAACACCTCTACCTATATAAGGATTTAACTGCAGCCCATATGTTGTACCCATAAAGAAAATACATCGCAAGTTAAAAATTTGAAATATTTTAAACAACACACACCTTTATAAATCTGAAAGCAATTTCTATAATGCCAATCAGCTTCTTGTTCAATAAGTTCTTCGCATTTCAATAAATTTCTCTTAATTAACTCCAAATCGTTGAAAAATAAACCGATTCTTATGCAGTGAAACAAGTTATCCAACTTACAACCCAGTGCTACCGTATTTGCATACGCCTGTCTAAGTGTTTTCGTTGTGTTTTCTTTATCTCCTATTTTGCTTAAATAATTCGCTTTATTCAGGTAAGCTACTTTCATGTCATTTACGCCCAAACTGTTACACGCGTATTCGATTTCAGAATCTAATGATTCTAGGGCTTTTGAATTGGCTTCTTTCATTTCCTTCAAAATAGAATGCATTAGATTTTCTAATGTACCGAGTGTTGTTTAAGTTGGAGCATTATTTTTACCTCGGAGAGTATGCAATAGGGAACTCTCAACGTATACAGTCCCTGGCCAAATTATTAGACGCACTGCAAGATTTCTTGTAAAATATTAATTACCGAGTGATATTGTACCGTTTTATTATTTTAAATTGATTTGTTTTTTATTTTTTATATTATCCAATCAATTACCTATTTATTTGACATAAATAAAACAGCATTAATTTAGAAAAGCATAAGTTTATTAAGTTTTAAAGAAAAGTGAAATTAATGTTAGTAAAAGTCAATATTTAGTTGAGCCACCTTTAGCCGCTATCAAAGCTTTAATTCTGCGCGGCATGCTATCAATGCAAGATTGTACTGTCTCCTGCATTTGAGGATGATGATTCGACACATGAATAATCTTTTCTAGGAGCTGGGTTTTGTTGGTAATCACATCTTTAGCCACTTCTCTTTTCATCAGCTCCCACACATTTTCAATGGGGTTCATATCAGGACCAATCCAACAGAGGGATATTTTTTTCTGCCAAAAAAGCTTTAACAGACCGAGCAGTGTGGCAGGGAGCTCCATCTTGCATGAAAGTGAATGGTTCCCCATTTGGAAACCATTCTCTGAGCTGCGGAATCAACCGATTTTGTAATACTTCTTTGTACTGATCTTGCCTCATTATTCCTTTGACGACGTACAGACGTCCAGTGCCCTTGCCGCTGATGACTGACCAAATCATCACTTTGGTGGGATGTTTAACCGTCGGGACGACACAATCAGGATGAAACTTTTCTCCATGACGACGACGCACATACTGAGCTTTATTCTGCAAAATTTCGAATGTGCTTTCGTCACTGAAGCAGACCTGTCAAAAATAGGAAAAATATATAAACTTCCATGTTTATTTGCTTTATTTAACTGAAAATGATAATAATGTATCAATTATTGATTAAATTGCTGTATCTTACCGATCTCCAGAAGTCCACATCTTTGTCTTGCCATTGTTTGGCCCACTTCAGGCGCTTTGCTTTCATTGCAGCTGTTAACTTGGGCTTCCTGGCGGGGCGACAGGCCTTAAAATCTAATTCTTTCAATTTTCGTCGAACAGTGCGCTCAGAAGCATTTACGCTAGCATCCTGGAGTTGTGATTTTATTACCTTTGTGGTAGCAAATCTGTTTTCTACACAAATTTTCTTCAAACATCTCTCTGACCGTGGAGTGACCAAGGGCCTTCACTTCAGCTTTTTTACGTGGTGAAAGATCGCCTTTTCTACCCATAATGAAAATAGTCCAATTACTTTTTTAAAACACTGCATACAAAATAAACTAATAACTGAGTAGTATAAAACTGTTAAACAAACAATCACAGTCCATAAAGCCACAGAAACACGTCCGTACTTGACTCGATTCCGATCGCGACTGATACAGGTTTGTACTTGTTTACGTTCATGTATCACTTTGTCAACACAGTGTTGCCATATGTTAAAAAATAAATACAAATATGTAGTCTACAACAATTCTTTTAAATAAAAATCAATAATATTGTAGTTTAAATATTATTTGCATAAAAACTCTTAAGGAAACATAAAATTACTAAAAAAAAATACAGTGCGTCTAATAATTTGGCCAGGGACTGTAGAAGCGAGCCCATCAGGAAAAGTGAAATATAAATATAAATATTGTCCCAATTAGTAATACTCATGATGCAGACGATATCGCAATCTTAGCTAACAATCTCAAAAAGCTATATGGACTACGTAAATGAAAACTTAACTGATACTTCTCCTAAAGTAATTCGTGAAATAGTGAAAACAATCGAATGATTGATGAATTGAATTGGCTTCTTTCATTTCCTTCAAAATAGAATGCGTTTAATTTTCTAATGTACCTAGTGTTGTTTCAGTTGGAGCATTATTTTTACCTCGGAGAGTATGCTCTCAAAGTATAGAAGCGAGCCATCAGGAAAAGTGAAATATAAATATAAATGTTGTCCCAATTAGTAATACTCATGATGCAGACGATATCGCAATCTTAGCTAACAATCTCAAAAAGCAATATGGCGATATGGACTACCTAAATGAAAGCTTAACTGATACTTCTCCTAAAGTAATTCGTGAGGGAGAAATAGTGAAAACAAATCGAATTGCTGGACGACTTCTACAACTTCACTTTGCCAATTGTCCGTCTACAAGAAGAAGAATCAAAATTAGAAGTAAGGCAGAAAAAACATTAATGACTCTGCAACATAAGAAACTGGTGCAGTACAGCATACGCTGCTAACAGATTCAGACACCCTAAAGAGGGCACTAACCTGAACTAACTATATTGTGATAATTAATGAGGACGAATGAACAATGGTCACCGACGTGCGCTATAACCCACGGCATCTAAAGAAGAGAAATAAATGCCCTCCCCTTAACGGTACCGATAATTTAAAGGTTTAATATCCTGTTGAAACAACTAACATATTAGAAAAAAAATTTAATATCTGTATAACGAGTGAATAAATTTAAAATAGTTTACGAGGTTTGTGGTAAATGTTGCGCCGTGGCACAATGGGGCGAATGCGTTATTTTTCGGTCATTTGCTTATAACTTCCACATCTGTTATTGGAATGGCTTCAAACTTAATACACATAATGTACGATTAATATATGTTCAGTATATGAAATATAAAATTATATACTTATATCGCGTGCGCGATAAAGCGTAAAGATGATTATTTCAAAATACTAGACAACAAATTGAAAAATTTTTCGATTACATGAGTGCGAATAGTAATTTTCAATGTATTTTGGCTTGCTGAACACGAATCCGTTGTCCAAATTTGGCTACCGCGTCGTAATTTTGAGAAAAATGACGGAAATTTGCAAAAAAAAAACGACGGTTTCAAGGATTTTCATGACATAACACAGGCACAAAGATTTTCTCATAAATTTCGTTAATACTACTCGTAAGTATCAACATTTAGCTTTAAAATGCCTTTTGTTTCGTTTTGGCACATTTTTTTTTTTTCAAGGTATAGCTAAAATTAGAAACACTGGTTGCGCCGAGCTCCTGCCACTCTCGACTATATGCTACCGAAAGACCTAAATCGGGTATTTCTGCTCGAACGTCACAATTGCTTTTGGTCGCAAACATCCGATGCATCGTTTATAATCTGCTGAATAGTTTTGATTCTGTGAATAATTATCTTTACATGAATTATCTTTACGCTTTATCGTGCTCGTGAAAATAAATTGTATGATTTTGATTTCACATTTCTGAAAATATATAAATCGTACGTTATGTATATTAAATTGAAGTCATTCCATTGACAAATCTCGAAGTTATGAGCAAATGACCGAAAAATGTCGCATTTGTCTTATGGCGCGCGATGTAAGCAAACACTCGCATTGAGATCGAAATTTCAAAGTAGTCAAGCCGCGTTGCCGAAAAGAGGCAACAAGAGTTTAATTGCCCTTTTTTTAGTAGTGTATACTTCATAAGAAATGAGGAGTATATCGTCATTTTTTCATTTCATTGGAATATTGCCCGAGAGAATGGCTGAGTGGAGAACGTTAGATCAAGTCGGGGGAACTTTAATGTCCATTTTTTTAACAAAGGGGGACGAAGGGGGATAAAAAATAGGATATCTCTGGAAACTAGAGACTTTGCCCTGGTGAAAGCGCCATCTCATTCCACCTCATTCCAAAAACTTTATACATCTTTGAATATTGAAGTAAGAATAATTTTTTGTGTCGAATATGTCAAATGTTTATTAATATATTGTAGCACTCTAATGACGTTACACTAAGATTAATTTGTTGTTTGAAACCTAATAAACAAGTTCTAGTAAGCGTTTAACTCATATTCGTAGTTATGTTGTCCACAGAGAATTTAGAATGTAATTTCTCGAATTACAGAAATTCCAACATTGACGAAAATGTCACACTTCAATGAATAATTTTCAGGAAGGCAGAAGGAATAAATAGTTATAAACATATGGTTTATGATATATATTAAAGGAAAAAATCGTCATTATTCGAAAAATACATCTTTAATTTTTTTCATCCAATATCCGATTTTTTACGCCGTCGCCCCAATGTGCGTCGGTAGCCCAAACTAGTTCATATTATTTTACAGTAAAAGGCATTCGCACAATTCAAATTTATTGCATCATTTTAGGAAAAATTATATAAAAATGCTATTTGTACACACAAACCGAACTAAACGTCCTACACCGATGTGGTTTTAGGAGAAGCTGAAAATATCTCTGCAAACTTGTTTTTCTAGTAACAGCTAAAGAAATACCTCAGCGTGTTGTATAAACAAGACTACCTGCACTGTTATTAATTAAAATTGAACGTTCCCCCTGTTGGGTAACATTTCAAGCAAAAACACTGTAAAAATTTAGTAAAATGGAACTTGTTACTTGGACTTCCGGTCGACAGTTCGTAGCACGCGGACGCATTTTCCCGGTTGGGGCTTCTGAAGGCGAAGTTCGGGCGTTTTGGGGCTTCGAAGTGTGGATCGGTGGTGCACAAATTGCGTGGTAGGGGTTCGAATCATATAGGATCGCTAAGTGCTGTGAGGGGTGATTCCTATAACGTCGGTTGAGGTTAGGTGATTTGAGCAGTAGGTGAACACGTGAGGCCGTGTTTTTTGTGTCAATCAGACGGGCGGTCTGGCAGAAAAGGTTATACCCAAAACCAGTAGCAGTTCCTGAGGAGATCTTTTATCAGTGCCAAAAAAGAAATTAAGTTTTAAAGACAAATAAATATTTTTTTTTGGGGAGCAATATCGCCTAGAGCGAGACTACGTTGCTCTCCACCTGTAAAACGGATCCAAACTCGAGAATGTGTAACGCATCACCGAAGGGTCGCCGGTGCTCTGCCTAAGCACGAGACGGATTCAAAGCTGAGTAAATTATCCAAAGAAGGATAGAGCTCAATAAAAAGAGAAAGAGAGATAGAACTTGTTATTTGTCTTGCTAAAGGGAAGTATTTTTTTCGTGAAAAGATCACAAAAAACATAGTCATTCATTTTCATCGGTCTGTCTGTGTAGTATTTCAACAATATTGCTTCAGGAGAAGGACGTGAAACGGATGAGAGTGGATAAAATTTTGTAAGATTGTAACAGTAATATGATAATTTTTCCTGGTTCTTTATTGAGATAACAATCAAATTTTGTACATAAGTATGTCTAGTAAAACATATAAGGGGCTAAAGGAGTGGAGATCAGAGGGGTTATTTCAGATATATCGTATTATGCATCCTTCTTAGGATTCTTGGAATCGAGGGATCAAAAAATTACGTAATTTTTCTCACTATTTTTAATTTTAACACAGGAAGGTGGTGAAAACGGTGAGAATTCTTAAATATGCTATAGTTTTGAAAGTAATATCCGTATTTTTCCAGGTTTTTAGTCATGTTAAGGGAAAATATTTGTATTAATAGCTCACTATAACGCAGCTCCTGTGTAAAATACGCTGCGGTGCTTGGATTAAGTTATTGTTATCCTTTAGTTACAACTACTTGTAAATATTTAGTTATAAACCCATTGAAAAATGTTTATTTCATTCTATACCCATACTTCTGATAAAGCTAATATTTTAGCGAAACACGTGTCAAATATAAAAATTAATAAAAGTGGAAATTTTACTAGAAATTTAGTGTTTTATTCTCATCGAATATGAATTTCCGTCAAGTAACGGCCAGGTCAATTAATTGGATTAAGTTATTATTTAGTGTGAAAAAGTTAAATTTCGCTGTTTATTTTCGAGTAGCATGTTTCCAAAGGAAGTAATATGTAAATCACTTTACCAATTGTTCAGATTGTAGAAAATTGGAAATAAAATGATATATTATTTCAAAACTTGTACCTTCTGCATTACTTACCAGGTGTACAAGTATCAAATGCGGACTTCAGACAACAGATAGTGCACCATCGCAGTTTGTGCTATAAAGATTTGACACTGCGCCATTTTGTTGTGTCATCAACAAGTGTCAGAAGCTCACGAGTGATAAATTGGAAAAGTGTGTGCATAGTGTTGTGTTGTTGTGTTCAATATGTCGAAATTTATACCGAACAAAGAGCATTCGTGGACAGCATTAATTTTTTGTTTTCATTTGAAGCAAACTGCTGTTAAATCATACCGATTACTTCGAGAAGCTAATGGTGAACATGCTCCATCGCAAGATACGTGTGAACGATAGTTTCGGAGTTTCAAAAGTGGTGACTTCGATGTTGCAGACAAGGAACGTGGAAAACCGCCAAAAAAATACGAAGATATGGGATTGCAAGCATTGTTGGACGAAGATGATTCGCAAACACAAAAACAACTCGCCGAGCAATTGGGCGTTAGTCAACAAGCTGTTTCCAATCGGCTACGAGACATGGGAAAGATTCAGAAGATGGGTAGATGGGTACCACATGAGTTGAACGACAGGCAAATGGAAAAGCGCAAAAACACACGTGTGACATTTTGCTCGCTCGGTACAAAAGGAAGTCGTTTTTGCATCGTATAGTTACAGGGGATGAAAAATGGATTTATTTTGAGAATCCTAAGCGCAAAAAATCATGGGTAGACCCAGGCGCACTATCCACATCGACCGCAAGACCGAATCGCTTTGGCAGAAAGACGATGCTCTGTGTTTGGTGGGACCAGAGTGGCGTAGTCTATTATGAGCTGTTAAAACCTGGGGAAACGGTTAATACTAAACGTTGCCAACAACAATTGACCGATTTGAACAGTTCGCTGCTTAAAAAAGGCCAGAATACCGAAAGAGGCAACACAAAGTCATTTTTCTTAATGACGATGCTCCATCACATACGGCAAAACCAGTTCTCGACACGTTGGAAGCACTCAGCTGGGAAGTTCTACCCAATGAGGCTTACTCACCAGACTCGGCTCCTTCCGATTACCACTTGTTTGCATCGATGGGTCACGCACTTGCGCTTTGGTTCGTACGAAGATGTGAAAAAATGGCTCGATGAATAGTTCGCAGCAAAAGGGGAAGATTTTTACTGGCGTGGTATTCACAAATTGCCCGAACAATGTATAACAAGCTATGGAGCATACTTTGAATAAAGCACTTTTTATCATTATTCCGAATTTAACATCTATTTTTAGAAAAAAAATCCTCATTTCATACTTGTACACCTGGCAACTTGTAAGCAATATTGGGTGTAAAGTACCTTTTGCTCCAACTGAAACAACAACCAGTATAGTAAATCGAGTGTGTCCTTTATAAGAAGGTGAGTGTATATTTAAATTACCTTCAGTAATTGTTTATTAACCTTGAAATTTAATTCGTCACAAATAAGCTCATAATAAGGAGCCATATTGTTCTCTTTAATATATTCAAACAATCTTTTCCATTTGGATTCATCACTTACATACTCAGCCAACGTCAGCAGAAACTTCAGGTGTGCGATATCTAAATTAGGGTTTTTAAAGGTATCTTCGTTTGCTATATCAATGGGATCATATTTAAATTCTTGACATATCGCATCGTAAAATATTGTTTCGTCACTTTTAGAATTTTGTTCCATTTTTAGAAATAACAACAAAATACATTAAAAATGTTGACATTTATGTAAAAAGCAACAAAAACGGTGACATCGAATGATTAATTTTTGACAGTATTTAAAATATATAGTCACCTGATCTTAATCCATAAGTTTAAAGAATAATCTACACGATCACGTTCAGCTTAGTTAGAGTGATGTTACACAAGCATTCCATATGTCGTTGGACCATCGTGTCTTTCCCAGTGCTTTCTCTAACAGAACACAACCCACCCCACCACCCGTCGATTCCAATGTCCACAGTGAAAAAAATCCGATATTATTTTAGACAACGAATTATAAAACGTACCTTAATAAACAAAGGTACAAGAAAATCTTCTGGTGTCGGCGTTTTATTTGTCATCACTTAAAAATAATAACCGGTCAAGTGCAAGTTGAACTTGCGCAATTAGTGTTCCGTACGTTGATTGCTTTTACGATAAAAAATTTTGTAACGGAAGTATAAAATGATCAGTGACTTCGCAAAACACACCCCAAATGAGTTTTCAACAAAGTTTGTTTCCAATCTTTACTGAAAATTGATGACCTTGAAATTTTTATTTATAAGATAAATTATTAAAGTTAATGCACCCGTGATAATTTTCGTTCAATCTACACCCCTTGGAGAATATTCCAGAATTTTTTCAAAATTTTTTGATAAGGCGGGTGGACAGCAGCGATTTTTCGCGATTTTTTTAAAAATAATACAAAGAAAAGTGCGCGCAAGTATTACATTATATATATTTTTTACTCGTGTTTTCACACGCTTTCATTTGACACCACACTCGATTATCTAATATTTTTTTTTTTTCACTTCCGATTTCACCCCCCCAAAAATAACCCCTTAAGTCAAAATTTAACTTTCAAAACTACATGGCTCTGATGAGGCCATCAATTCCTATATTATTACCAAATTTCAACTTTCTATGGCAAATAGTTTCGGAGAAAATCGGGTGTGACAGACAGACACCGAAGTCATCTTATAAGTGTTCCATACGGAACACTAAAGAGGTGCCAGCGAATGCACTTGATCTATCCAAAGCATTCGACCGTAATTGTGGATACACCAGTTTGTGCAGTCCCATTTAATTGTTTCTTTATTATTATTATTGAAAGCGTTTCAGAACATTCCGTTCTTTGTTATCCATATCATATGGATAACAAAGAGAAAATATATGTTATTTTTTACAAACAAAGCAATAAGGAAAATAATATATCACCTATCCAGGGTCTGCAATTATCTTTTACAATCTCAAGGCGAGTTTTTAAAATAATTTTTTTGAGTGCTTTTATGGCAACAACATTTGGCTTAATGTAAAATAACTGAAAACGGACGAGGCCCATATTTCAGCAGTTTACCCACTGTTCATCAAATCCATCCTAAGGCGCGTTTCTCCGTATCACGACTCATCAGTTGGGCTAGGATTGACAAACAAGAAAACAGAATTTACTGGTACTTGCCCAAGTAGTTACGGAACACGATGGTACGATACAACGAATTATACTAGGTATGCGTACTCAGTAGCTACTGCGAATTCTACCAATTAAGTTTCCAAACTCATCTTAGAACAAACTCTACATATGTAATTGCTGAATACCGAGGTGGTCATCTTCAAAGGAGGCCCCTTGGGAAGCTACATACCGATGCCAGCAGGATCACCGCTGTGGGGCACTGAAGGACCAACATTATGAAATCTGACGATCTGATATCACTCCTTATACAGAGCTGTCCTATATGCGACTCGGTGGCGAGTTCGCGAACTTTCTCACAGATTTCCTCATAACTGGACTACTATTTAAGTGATCTAGATGATTTACGTCATGGACAATTCGAAAAATAAACCTGAGTTGTTACTGAACAATTCGTGGATCCACGATAGCACGGCATCGCACAATCAATTACACAGGTATACAAAAAAGATTCTTTGTCTTCTAAGTGAGACACATGTTTTCTTAAGTATTTTCTTATCCTGAATCCACAAAAATCATAAAAAAGAACATCCACCCTGAGGTTTTTTCAGACAACACACTTAAAGTTGTCACAAAACTATTAAATTGAAAAGAAATACATTTTAATAATGTAAAACTGTATAATCATTAAAATTAGGGAATAAAACTATTTTTTTCGGACATCTTTAAATGTTCTGAATCTACATTTGTCATAAAAATTAGATATTAGGTTTTAGTGTTGTTGTTTAACAATAAACACGCATACACCACCTTTAACTAAGCTACGTAGCAAAATGCTTTTTAAAATAAATATGTGCGACCGCTAAATTAAAAAATGGTTTTTAATTTTTATTAATATTGAACAAAACTATTATTTCCAGTGTTTTTTGAAGTTCTTAATCCTGACTTGACATCAAAAAATAAAGTTTTATGTTCAATTCCAACAAAAAACTCGCTTTTAACATTTACAAGGGTGCTATGTGGCTGGTAAAATGCTTTTTAAGTAAATAAATGCAAGAGCTGAACAACAGTTTTTTTTTCGAACAAAACTATCATTTCTAGTAATTTTTGAAGTTTAAAATTCGAATTTGATATCAAGACTTGAGAAATAGTGTTTAATATTGAAAAAAATATCGGTTTACTATTTAGGATAGATTGATTTAGTGAATATGAGGGAATCTGAGTGGGTGAGTGAGTGAGAGAGCGAGTAAATGAGTGAGCAAGCGAGTGTCCGAGTGAGTGAGTGTAGAAATGAGTAAGTATAGAGGTATGTGAATGAGTAAGTGTGTGAGTAAGTGAGTGACTGAGTGAGCAAGTGTGTGAGTGAGTGAGTATAGAAGTGAGTACAGAAGTGAGTGAGTGAGTGAGTATGGAGGTGTGCGAATGAGTGTGTGAGTAAGTGAATGGCTGTGCGAGTGAGCTTATGTGTTGGTTGGTAAGTAAGTAATTAAGTGAGTGAGTATGATGATAGTGAGTGAATGGGTGAATTAGTATGTGAGTATTTGCGTGTGTGAGTGATTTGTTTACTTATTTACTATCTATAAATTCTGCTTTTAATTTTCTTTTTTTTTTTTCGTTTTTGTATTAGAATTTTTTTATTTATTAGGGATAACTTTTTCTTTTCTTTTTTGGTCTTTTCAATTTGACTTCAAATGACCGAATGTTTGATTTTCTTTTATGATTTCTATTTATTAAAATGTATTTTTTTCAATTTAATAGTTTTCTGACAACTTTAAGTGTGTTTTCTGAAAAAACCTCAAGGTAGATGTCTTTGTTTATGATTTTTTTGGATTCATCATAAATAACCGGTCAAGTGCAAGTTGAACTTGCGCAATTAGTGTTCCGTAGGTTGATTGCTTTTAAAATAAAAAAAAATTGTTACGAAGGTATAAAATGATCAGTGACTTCACAAAACACACCTCAAATGAGTTTTCAACAAAGTTTGTTTCCAATTTTTACTGAAAACTGATAACCTTGAAATTTTTGTTTTTTTTTATATACCAGATAAATTATTAAAGGTAATGCACTCGTGTTAATTTTCGTTCAATCTACACCCCGTGTAAAATATTCCAGAATTTTTTCAAAATTCTTTGATAAGTACTTTTCGAGAGAAGGCGGGTGGACAGCGATTTTTCGCGATTTTTGTAAAATAATACAAAGAAAAGTGCGCGCAAGTATTACATTATATTATATTTTTTACTCGTGTTTTCACAAGCTTTCATTTGACACCACACCCAATGACCTAGTAAAAAATTTTTTTTCACTTCCGATTTCACCCCCCAAATTTAACTTTCAAAACTATATGGCTCTGATGAGGCCATCAATTCCTATATTATTACCAAATTTCAACTTTCTATGACAAATAGTTTCGGAGAAAATCGGGTGTGACAGACAGGCAGACGGACAGACAGACGAGCAGACAGACGGACAGACAGACAGACGGACAGAAACCGAAGTCATCTTATAAGTGTTCCGTACGGAACACTAAAAAGTACCTAAGAAAACACGTGTCTTACTTAAAAGTCAGAATTTGTATTGTAAACCTGTGTTATTTATAGCTTTTAAGGTAAATAAAACGATAACAGTTCTACAAGCACCATATTTATCAAATATAGGCTTGAATGAATAAACTCATTTAATTAATCAATCCCTATATTAGTAGATGTATTTAATTAGTACTAAACCTATGCGAAAATGATGCATTAACTTTAAAAAAAAACGCTTTATATATTAAAAATTAAAATAAAAAATAATACATGTAACTCTTACCAATCCTCTGACGATCAGTAATAATCAACGAGTGAGATACTTTGCGGTTTTTACATACATAAAAGAACCTTGGCCCAGAATAATATCGGTGGTAAACTAAGGCCATAACATAACAAATTATGATTTTGCTACGTAATTGCGAAGTCATTTCAGTTACTGATTTATAAAATCTATTTATAAAAGTACTTGTTTAAAACAAGATTTAAGCGAAGATCCGCTGTTAATTCGTTCCATAATATAACATATCAACAGACTTCGGCAATTTTAGTGACATCATATAAAAATCCGATACTATTATAAAATACCTTCACAGACATACATTTTTCCAGTTAGGTATAATACAATAACATCACTAGTTAAAAGATGCAGATAACCTTATTTTAGGCTGTGACTGAGCAAATAGTTGATGTGTAGAGGAAATAAATGATATTTACAAGGTTTTAGTTCATTGTTTTTTTGGAAATTGTAGTCTATTTTTTTTATAATGTATATTAACAATATTAAAAATAGTTTTCACCAATTTTTCAATATATATATATATATATATATATATATATATATATATATATATATATATATATATATATATATATAGGGTGCGGCGCTTAAATTCAGAAAAAATTTGAATTTAGAAAATGCACCCGTGATAATTTTCGTTCAATCTACATCCTGTGGAGAATATTCCAGAATTTTTCCAAATTTTTTGATCAGTACTTTCCAGGATAAGAGGGGGCAACAATTTTTCGCACTTTCGCAATACAAAGGAAAGTGTGCACAAGTATTATATTACACAGGGCAACAAAAAAATATTTTTGTTTTGGTGCCTGGGATTTTAGAGCTGATTTTAACTATATTTGGGACGCTAAATCTATACATGCAATCCGTTTTTCTCTATCAGCTCTACTTTTTTAGATACATCAACTTATCTACCAATGTGGTTTTTATTCAGTATATTCATTTATGAGAGTTCTAAAATTATTATATATTCATTAATGTAGGTACAATGGTTTTATTGTCAGTCTGTAATTGAGTAAATTCCAGGTAAATCTATAAATAGTGGAACCATTGCCTATCAGGTACCTGAACTGACCCTTTTAATCACCTAACTCGGGTAAGTCTCGTCAGTTTGTGCGTTCTTACTAATGAAAGTAGATCGAATTCGGCGTGTTATTTTATGTTAAGAAAAGAGTGTTTTTGTGTTATTGAACAGAATTAAAAATGAGTTCAGGTTCCAGTTCAAGAAGATGTTGTGTAAATCAACCTGATGTGTTTTGCTATATATGCGGAGAATACATGTTTCAACAAAACAGACAAACTATTACTGACTTTGTAAAGCGAGCGTATCTTGGATACTTTGGAGTTAAGCTTGGTGATCAGGACAAAACGTGGGCCCCGCATCTCGTATGTAAAACTTGTACAAAGCATTTACGGCAGTGGACTACCGGGAAAAGAAAATGTCTAAAATTCGGCGTACCAATGGTTTGGAGAGAACCAAAAAACCACTTCAATGATTGTTATTTCTGTTTAGTAAATACTAATGGAATCAATCGAAATAACCGCAGTAAGTGGACTTATCCCAATTTAGACTCGGCAATACGCCCTATCCCGCACTCAGATGAAATACCGATTCCAACATTTCATCAGCTACCACATATCTCTGATGACGAATATTTTCCCTCTGATCGCTCTTCTGATGCTAATAAAAGTTATGATGCTAATGAAACTAACAGTGACTATGAGGGGACGTCATCAGTTCCTCAACGCTTCAATCAAAATGAATTAAATGATCTCACCAGGGATCTCAATTTATCGAAAAAAGCTTCTGAAGTACTGGCTTCTAGGTTGAACGACAAAAATTTACTGGAACAAGGAACCAAAATTACCTTTTACCGTACAAGAGAAAAAGATCTGCTACCATTCTTTTCTCAAGAAGACAATCTTGTATTTTGTCACGAAATTAGGGGACTCATGAAAAAAATGGGACTTTCTGAATATATTCCAGATGATTGGCGTCTATTTATTGACAGTTCAAAGCGAAGTTTAAAATGTGTCCTTCTACATAATGGGAATAAATATGGTTCAATACCACTAGCTCACTCAACGAAACTGAAAGAAGAATATAATACCATAGCTTTGGTCTTGCAGAAGATAAAGTATTACGAACATCAATGGATGATTTGTGTAGACTTAAAAATGGTAAACTTTCTTCTTGGGCAGCAAAGTGGTTACACGAAATATCCGTGTTTCTTGTGCCTCTGGGATAGTAGGGACAAAACACACCACTGGGATAGAAAAGATTGGCCTCAGAGAGAAAATATGGACGTTGGGGAAAAAGAATGTCATTAACGACGCTTTGGTTGAAAGAGAAAAAATCATACTTCCTCCGTTACATATAAAGTTGGGCTTAATGAAACAATTTGTAAAGGCTCTTGATTTGCATATATAGGGGTAAAAATGCATCAGTTGAGCACAGAAAAACTCAAAGCAGGGATATTTGACGGCCCACAAATAAGACAATTAATTAAGGATCCTGCCTTCATAAATTCAATGAATCAAGTTGAACGAGAAGCTTGGACATCATTTGTTGCAGTTGTAGAAAATTTTCTAGGCAAACATAAAGCTCAAAACTATGTTGAAATGGTTAACAAGATGCTTAATAGTTTCAAATCCTTAGGGTGCAATATGAGTATTAAAATACACTATTTACACAGCCACTTAGACCGTTTTGCAGAAAATTTAGGAGACATGAGTGAGGAACAAGGTGAAAGATTTCACCAAGATATTAAAGTTATGCAGGACCGCTACCAAGGAAGATGGGACATGCACATGATGGCAGATTACTGCTGGAGTTTAAAAAGGGACTGTTTAAAAAAACATTCAAGAATGTCGCGGAAAAGAAGCTTTCCAAGTGTTGAGTGACTATTTCATTTCTTCAATGTTTTTTTTTTTTGTTTGTAAGTACGACATAATATTGTATTTTGTATAACTAAAATAAAAATTGCGTATCTACTTTTGTTTACTACACTTACGGATTTGAGTTACAATAATGTAACTTATATTTCTCTAAAATTGTATATCTTAAAAATTTGAGCTCCTAGGTACAAATGAATACGTTATTTGAATTCAGGACATCAAATTGATACAGAATCAGCTCAAAAAACCTCGACAAACCAAAACAGCTGTTCCCCTGTGTTATATGTATTTTTGAACTCGTGTTTTTACAAGCCTTCATTTGACACCCTACTCGAAGACCTAGTAAATTTTTTTTTCACTTCCGGTTTCACCACCTAAAACTAACCCCTTAAATAGAAATTCGACTTTCAAAACTACACGGCTCTAATGAGGTATCAATTCCTATATTAATGCCAATTTTCAACTTTCTGTGTCAAATAATTCCGGAGAAAATCGGGTGTGACAAACAGACGGACGGACGGACACCGAAGTGTTTTTATAAGTATTTGGTATGAAACACTAAAAAGCTTTAGATGAAAAACAAACATAACAGACCCTAATTTTCTAGAACGTTTAATCCTAATATTAATTTTTTAGCGTTCCGTACTTATGGAATCACTTCGTTATCTGCCGTCTGTCCGCCCGATTTTCCCCCGAATTATGTGATATAGAAAGTTAAAATATGTCACAAATATAAAAATTAATGGCCCAATCACAGCCGTGTGGTTTTGATTTGAATGTTAAAAGTTGACTTAAGTCAATCGGAAGTAAAAAAAAAGTGGAGTATCAAATAAAAACTTGTGAAAGTTTGAGTTTAAAAATACATATGATGTAATACTCGCGCAAACTTTTCTTTATATTATTTTTAAAGAATTGTCAAAAATCGCTGTTTCTCCACCTTATCTCCAAGAGTACTATCAAAAAATTTCGAAAAAATTCTCCATAAGATGTAGTTGTGTGAATTTATGACGAGTGCATTCTTCTTCTTCTTCTTCTTCTAGCCATTCTCTATCCTTCAGATATAGGCATCTCTCAATGCTTCCATATGTCCCTGTTTTGAGCAATTTGATACCAACTGAGCCCGGCTGATCTTTTAATATCGTTGTTGGGGTCTGCCAGTACTTCTTTTTTCCCATCTGGTCACTTTTTCGCTCCAGTTATCAGTATTTCTGGCCGCATGGCCAGCCCAGTTCCACTTAAAGGAAGATATCCTTTCAATTATGTCGTGGACCCCTGTTTTTTTTTTTCCTGATCCAACTGTTTGGTTTACAGTCCCTAAGTGATATACTTAGAATTTTTTTTCAATTGCTCTCCGATGAACTTGCAATTTTCTAATAATTTTCCGTACCAGAATCCAAGTTTCACTACCATTGTTGTTACTAGTAGAATGCATTCGTTATATACTTTACTTTTAAGTTTTAAAGGCAGTTTGGACTAAAAGACTTGCTTCATTTTACGTAAACCGCCCATCCCGGGCATATCCTCCGATTGACTTCCAATTCTTGATTCACTTTTCCGAGTGTAACTTCCGGTCCCAAATATACATACATACAAAAAGCTTCTGGCACTGTCGGAATAACTACCATAGTTCTCAAAAACTGTGCAACGGAACTAACACCAGTTTTCTGTAGACTTTTCAACCTATCCTACAGAAAGGGAATATTTCCTTCCTGCTGGAAATGTGCCACAGTTCAGCCGATACCTAAAAAAGGCAAGAATACCTTGCCAAATAACTACCGACCAATCGCACTGCTTTCAATAATATCGAAAGTCATGGAAAAGGATGTCAATCAGCATCTTCTAAAATACCTTGAAGGATTCAACATTATTAGCAATCACCAATATGGCTTTTGTAAACATAGATCAACAGGAGATCTTCTGACTTATGTAACACATGTTTGGAACAACGCAATTGAACACTTTGGAGAATCTCGAGCGGTTGGTCTTGACAGATCCAAGGCATTCGACCGTGTTTGGTACGATGGACTGTTGGTTAACACATTCAATGCTCATGACACGGATCCGTGTCACCTCCCACATGTAGTCACATGCGCATGACACGGATCCGGGTCGCGCGTATTTGTAAACTCAGGTTGGCAGTATATCACAAGCACCCTTTCAAAGCAGTTGTACGCTTGTTAGCATACAGCCAAAGCATAGAAAATTTGTATTTTTCGCGCCGTTTCTGTATAGGATTTTCGTAACAGCTGATATTAGAACAAAATGGAGGATAGTGTTGCAGGGCCTTCGGAGCCGAAAAAAAAAAATTTACTGTTAAAAACTCTGGTAAATTGACTGAAGATGAGCTTCAGGCAGCATTATATGAATCATTTAGCGACTTTGATACTGATGAAGCTTCGGATTGGATTCCTAGTGACGACAATCATGATGAGAGTTTTAGCACATCCGACTCGGGTAAGGGTGTTTATTATGTTTTTTTTTGTACTCGGAAGGCAAGAAAATTATTTTGATTCCAGATGATGGTGTACCTTTAATAAATTTGACAAGAATTAATGTGGCCAATGACCAAGCATCAATAATGAAGTGCCTGACGCAGATAATATTTCTTTTTTATGGGATAACAATTCAAATGGAATGTGCAACTTTCCATTTTCTAGAAGAAATGAACTTCTTGTGCCTTTACCAGGTGACAAACCAATCGATTATTTTCGTCTTCTGCTCGACGATGATTTCCTGAACCTGATAGTGGAGCAAACCAATATTTATGCCCAAGAAGTATTTTGTCAGCCAGGTATATCTGAGAAATCTAGAATTGTTCGATGGAAACCATTATTGGCAGTGGAATTACTTACATTTTTGGGTCTGGTATTACACACAGGGACGATAAAATTAAACAAAATTCAAGACTACTGGAAAGTGCATCCACTGTTCAATTTTAAATGTTTTTCGAGTCATATGAGTTGTGACAGGTTCCTCTTCATTATGCGATGTTTGCATTTTGCAAAGAATCCTACTGAGGGTCAAACTACAGATGATCGATTATATAAGGTATCACCCATTCTGAATTTTTTCAATCAAAAGATGGCTGAAGTTTACTACCCAGGAAAACAACTATCGCTGGATGAGTCCATGGTTTTATGAAGGGGCCGCTTGTTATTTAGGCAATATATAAAAAACAAGCGGCATAAATACGGTATGAAGCTCTACATGCTTTCTGAACCAAATGGCATCATTGTAAATATAGCTGTGTACACTGGAGTACTAGATAGTAAAGGAGGAAAAGGGCATGCGGCAAACGTTGTGTTGCATCTGATGGAAGGCAAACTGAATTGTGGTCATTCCCTTTTCATGGACAACTTTTACAACAGTTGTGGTTTAGCAGAAACTTTACTGAAAAAAACAGACTTATTGTACTGGAACACTTCGTGCCGACCGAAAATATAATCCAAAGGAAGTTGTTAAAGCAAAACTGGAAAAAAGGAGACTGTAGCCAAATATTCAAAGAAAATAATGGTGTGGGAAAGTGGAAAGACAGGAGGGATGTTCTTTATATATCAACGGAGTTTGAAAATGAAATGGTTGAATATACAGATAAAAGAAATAGAACACGATTAAAGCCTTTGCCTGTCCTTGAATATAACGAGTACATGGGAGGGGTTGACAGACAGGATCAAATGACCTCGTATTATCCATGTGAAAGGAAGACGCTTCGGTGGTACAAGAAATTAGGTCTTCATATTATCCAACTAATGCTTTTGAATGCGTATTATTTGCATGGAAAATATTCTTCACAACAAAAAATGTCATTATATCATTTCCGGCTGGCGGTTATAGGGGAACTGTTGGGAATAGAAAAAAAAGCTACTCTGGATTCCAAAGCAACAACAGTTGTTTCCCACCACCCAACAAAAATTCCTGACGTTTCTACTAAAAACGAAACCAAGAGAAAAAGGTGTAGGGTATGCTCGCAAAATAAGATTAGAAAAAGCACTATATATCACTGCGAGAAATGTCCTGATATGCCTGGTTTATGCCCAGGAAATTGTTTTGTAATATACCATGCCAAATAATGCTTTCTATCTTACGAATAAATATTTTTTCTGTTCGTTTTGCCTTTTTCATGTATTTTATGTTCGATATACTTATTTTATTTGTTTCAATATATTTGTATTCTGCAATTCTTTTTTTTTTTTCGCATGCAAGAAGAGAAGAACATTTTGAACGTACTGACACGGATCCGTGTCAGTCAGTAAAAAAACAAGAAAATGTTTGCTATATGCTCATGACACGGATCCGTGTCACGCATACAAAGTTCAACGAACACTCGGTATATGTCGGTAAAAATAGTGAAATTATATTTATAACAAGGTAATAAGAAAAAAATATTAAAAAAATAAAATAGCACCCAGGTTCAGTAAGCTTATAAAAATCCGCAGCCAATGTATTAAGCTACGCTGTTATGGTATGTCTGAAAAGTTCTGTTTGTGGCTCTCATGTTTCCTCAGAGAGCGTTCTTTACGAGTCGCAGTCGATGGATTTCTTTCTCACACCTTTACTGTTAACGCCGGTGTGCCCCAAGGCTCCATACTGTCTCCTACTCTCTTTCTTATTTACATTAACGTTCTGCTGGAAAAGACCGAGAATCCAATCTACAGCTTTGCAGATGACAGTTTTTTCTAAAAAAGTTAACGTTGCTGAACCCGACATAGTTATGTCAGGGCACCCCATTCCCCTAGCATCGTCACTAAATTTGTTGGGCGTTAATTTGGGAGCAAATATGTCCTAGCATGAACATGTTGCAAGCATAGCAAGGAGAGCTTCTCAAAAGTTGGGAATATTATTTCGAACCAGAAAGCTTTACACTCCACAACAACTGTTAATTCTTTACAAAGCTCAAATTCGACCAACTATGGAATACTGTTCCCATGTTTGGGATTCCGCTCCCAAACATACACTGCATTTGTTGGATTCTATTCAGAGAAGGGCTGTTCGTCTGATTGGAGACCCGGAACTGACCGGCGGCCTTGGTTCGCTGGAACATCGAAGAACTGTTGGCGACTTGAGCCTATTCTACAAGTATTTTCATGGAGAGTGTTCGAAGGATGTAGCCCACTTAATTCCTCCCAGAGCGGTGCATGTTAGAAGTACACGTCGCGCTGATACTTCACATCCGTATGAGGTTCAGCTTGTTACTCCTCGTACAACGCTTTTCAAGCAGTCTTTTATATGGAGAACATCATCCCTTTGGAATGGCTTACCCAGGACTGTGTTTCCCACCGAGTACAATTTACAGCAATTCAAGAACAACGTGAATCGCTTTTTTTTTTTTTTTCCGCACACGTGTCGCTCCTGTAGAGCTTTAGGGACTTCCCTGCAGCACGTGGCTAGACCCATAAAAAAAAAAATACATATGAATCTACCCTTTCCACTTCTTGTGCATGTATCAATATTACGTCATTAATGGTAGTTTGTTCGTTCGTCATGAATTTGGTTTTTGTGATGTTCATCTCTAAACCGACCTTTCTTGCTTCAGTTTGTAATTCTTGGAGCATTTTTTCAATTCGATTTCATTTTCGGCAAAAAGTGCCATGTCATCAGCAAATCTTAAGTTGTTGGTCTCTCTCCGGAATTGTTAAGTCCCCTTTTTGCCCAGTGAAAGCTCTTGAAAATATCTTCTAGTTCCAGGGTGCATATTTTGAATGATATATCACCCTGTTTAACACCTTTCTTTATTTTTACTTCCTTGGTACCCTCGTGTAACCTCACTTTCAGTTTGTTCATTGATTTTTGTCAGTATATTAATGTACCTTTGATCGACTCTTACGTTTTTCATCGCTTTCTCAATTGCCCAATATTCCACTGCGTCCAAGGCTTTTCGGAAGTCGACAAGTGCACTTTATCTAGTATATAAAAATAAAGATAGGAAATAAAGAATTTGTTGATAACTCATTTGGAGTGTATTTTGTGTGAAGTCCTTGATCATTTTATTTCTCCGTAACAAAAATTTTTTATTTTAAAAGCAATCCTGGTACGGAACACTAATTGCACAAGTCCGACTCGAACTTGGTCGGTTATTATAATATAATATTATTACGTGGTTTCTTGTCAGTAATATAAAATTAATAAATCATCGAAATTTCCGAGACGAATCGATAAATATTGGATATCGAATCTGAAATTTTTGATTTATCTTTTTTTATAATAATAACCATAAAACCGAAATTAATACTGACAGAGACGTATCAGAATTATTTCAAAAAAAAATCCAAATTAGTTATTTACGATAGTGGATTGAACATTCTTGTAAAAAAAACAAGGTAAATAACATTTTTTTTGCAAAAACAAGAATATATGCCTCAACATAATCTTCAATGGGCTCAATACATTTGGTCCAGCAAGATTTCAATTTTTTTTTTATTTCCTAAAAAAAATTGTTTCCAACTGTGCATAATAGTCGTTTACAGCCATTCTACGAAAATATCTTCCCTGAGCCTTTTTAGATTAGGATACAAAAAAGTCACTTGGGACCAAATCTGGGGAATAAGGTGGGTCGGGAACTATTTAGAAGCCCAGCTCGTACACTTTCATTAATGCAACGGCCGATATGAGTGCATTGTCCTGGTCAAGAAGCATTTGTTTACGCGCAAGCGGTGCTATAACGTTGTGTAATAAGAGCCAGTCATTGCTTTAAAAGTGCTTTTTAACCCTTTTCCAAATAGTCCATCATGATGATACCCCTATGACAGGGGTCGGCAACCTATGGCACACGTGCCATCTCTGGCACGCCAAGCAATTTTGAATGGCAGGCGTACCTATTCAAAGTTTACACATTAATTCTGTAATCTGTGACATATTTCGAAATTAAGTAAATAATCGAAGACAGTATTACTTTAACGATACAAACAAAAACGATATAATATACAGGTCACTAGGTATTATTACCAAAAACTACAAATTATATATTTTGTAATTTATAATTTTACTGAATGCATTGGTTTGGCTTTAATTTCGGCAAGTATTAAAGACGGCAAGCCTCAAAATATAAGCCTAGGCAAAAACACAAATAAACGTCCAGCAATTCAGATCAATTATTCCGACGCGCGCCGCAACTCTTTTTATATTGCCGAACTTAGTTTTTAACTTCTAGGCGGGCCCTTTGATTGCATGGGGGCGTTTATAGATAATAATTTTTGTTCTAAGAAATTTAATAAACGTAATTATTAGAATTTTCAGGCAATACAAAGAGCAAGTAAACAATACGAGAAACAGTCAACATTCTTTAGCAAAGTTTTCTAAGGAAAAAAATCAGGTAACTGAATGCAGTTTCAAAATTGCACAATCGTTGGCACAAAAGGGTAGGCCGTTCACTGACTGAGAATTTATGAAGCAAACGTTTTTGAGTACTAGCGAGATTTTATTCGACGACTTGCCCAATAAGGATACAATATTGGCCAGGATTTGTTTCCCTTCTTATTGAACGCATGGGTCGATCAGTTTTGAATTTTTCATTGCATAATTTACCAAGAGAGTTTGTGCGCTAAAATCTCCGCTGGAAGTTTAAAATCCGTGATGGATAGGGTGGTTAAAATAGTTAACTACATTGTCGGTCGTTCTTCACTGATCCATAGACAATTTAAGGCGTTTCTGCAGGAATTAGAAAGTGCATATTCAGATATACCATTGCACAATAATGTACGCTGGCTCAGCCGTGGTAAAGTGCTCTCTAGATTTGTGCAATGTCTGGGCGAAATTAAATCGTTCTTGTTGGAAAAAAATCAAGTGGATGCTTATCCTGAACTAGAAGATAAGAACTGGATCTGTATGTTAATGTTTCTTACTGATATTACAAACCATCTCAGTGAACTCAACTTAAAATTACAAGGTTCAGGCAAAACAGTTCTGGATTTATACGAATCCTGGAAATCATTCAAATTAAAAATAGATTTATTTATCAGCGATATTACTACAAACATATATAAATATTTTCCAAATTTAAAAAACTTATATATCCAGTGTCGACGATGGTGCACTAATAGACGAAATTCTTAAATATATGACTAATTTAAAAGAGGAGTTTATCGAGAGGGGTCAGGATTTTGATAAACATGTCCTATGTTCGCTTTTTAATCAAACCAGATTTAATGGATTTTTCCAGCAGTTGCTTTGACATATCTCTTTTCTCATGGATGGACATTAATGATTTTGATCTTCAATACGTTGAATTTAAAAGCTCCGAGTTATGGAACACGAAATTTGTAGAATTAAGAAGGGTATTAGAAGGTGACTGCCAGAACCATTCAAACGAGATACTCAGTTGTTGGATGAGTTTACCAGAGAAATTTATTTGTCTTAAGAAAATAGCGTTTACCATGCTTACAGCTTTCGGATCATCCTATATCTTTGAACAACTTTTTTCCCATATGAGAGTGATTTTAAACCCGTACGGAAGCAGGCTGACAACAGACAACTTGGAAGCATGTGTAACACTGAAAATAACCAGACATGAACCGGATATAAGAAAACTCTCTAAAGAACTTCAAGCACAGGGTTCACACAGGTCCTAGGACTAGTATAATAAAATTATTTGTTAAATGTTAAAATTTTTTTGTAATTAAACCTTCTAAAAGCAATATTTTAAGTTAATTTAAGTTAATTTTTGTTAATTTTAATTGTAGTAAGTACCTATATCGGCACGCAAAATGTTGTATGGATGAAAATTGGCACCCCTTAGTTAAAAGGTTGCCGACCCCTGCCCTATGAGTTTCAAAAACAGTTGCCATCACTTTTTTCGGTGCACTTTCACCTTAAACAATCCATTGTTTTGGCAGAATGTAATGGTGGATCCACGTTTCATCTACAGTCACAAAAAAACGCCAGTAGAACTCTAAAAGTTTAGACCTCTTGCAACACAGCAAACTATAGACTCATTATCGGGGGTACCTTAGTACTTATAATGGAACTGTAAAAACCTACATTCAATTTTAAAATCCGATGACCTGGGGATAAACATTTTGCGCAAAAGAAAACCCCCAATAAAAAAAAACTCTTTGCTCAGCTTCAAAAGTATTTTTTCTAGACAACTTGCGTGTACCATTCTCTATCTCCTCCTCTATCAGTCATCCTACGTAAAGACGTGGTGATATTTGTGCCACTAGTTTTAGCACGTTTCTCGGTCTTGGGCTGGATATGATACTGCTGGAAGGCCAGTTGTTTTAGTATGCTCAGACCACCGTGTGGGAGACCGTCCTCTCTGTCTTTTGCCCTCGACATTATCTTCCACCATCAACCGCTCTTCTGTGTCACTTCCTCTTGCTATGTGACCAAAAGTATCTTAGTATGTTTTCTATTGACTGTAGTCGTCAGTCTTGTTTTGATGTTGAACTCATCTAGGATGTAAGCATTTGTGCGGTGCGCTGTCCAGGTATCCGGAGCATCCTTCTGTATACCCACATTTTAAATACGCTGATTCATTTCTTGTCATTTTTTTAATGGTCCAGGTGCTGCGTATGTAGCAATTGGAAATATTAGTATGTGGATAAGTTGTAATTGGGTATTCTGCATCAAGTCACTGTCTCTCCATATTTTTGTTAGCTTGGCGGTCGCTGTTCTGGCCATAGCAAGACGTCTGCGTATTTCATTCTCACATCCGCCGTTGCTTGTTATTACTGAGCCGAAGTAATTCAAATGACTGACTGTTTCATACCTTGCAATGTTTCTAACTTGATGATGATTGTTTCGGACTCTGTCAATGATCATCACTTTCGTCTTGGTTTTATTCAACCGTAGCCCATATTTGTTGCTGACTATGTTAAGGCTCTCCATGATGTACTTGAGTTCTTCTTTTGAGGCGCCAAGATTACTAAAATTCCCTATACCCAATACCAATTGATATATTACTCTCTAAAAATTATTTATTTCAGAAAATGCCCCTTGTAATCGTAGGCGAAATCTCGAGAATTCCTCTAATTTCAAACAATTTAATAGTAAGAACCATAATGGCATATCAGACCGAAAATGTAAAAGATTTCGTCCCATCTATAATTCTATAGAAAATCAGCAATAATTTTAGAAGTTTAAAATAATATATAAATCATATAATTATATTTATGACCCATTACCCACCCAAAGTACTCATGGCCGATCATTAAAGTGTTCTTAATAATATTTAGGGTAAGCACGTCAGTAATAAATAAAAAATTGCCTCAATATCATCCCATTTTTGGCTGTCAATTAATTTAGTGAAAGCGTAAAAAATTATCCGTTGTGGTCAATTTCGGGCTGTGTTACTGTTCTGATTGATAATATTATGGTAAACAGCATATACTACCTTCCAAAAAAGTTTGGCAGCAGCTATTTTTAATTTAAAAATTAAACTATTGTGAACATCTAAAAACAAATATATATATATATATATATATATATATATATATATATATATATATAATATTATATATATATATATATATATATATATATATATATGTCTCTTTTAATTTTTAGTTTTGTTACTTTTCGACTATTGGGAGACATTTTACTAAAGAGATGGAAATATAATTTGTTTTTTGCATTCTGTGTGTGTTATTAGCTAAGCTTGA